>VWZE01019309.1:172645-226814 GCA_013396675.1 Eubucco bourcierii | reverse complement strand
GCATAGCACCTTTTCTTGTGGGTTCCTCTACCATTAGAGGCATACGGGAAGGCTGGGGAAGGATTATTTACAACGTCCTGCAATGACAGGACAAGGGGCAATGGGTTTAAACTGGCAGAGGGGAGATTTAGACTGGATGTTAGGAGGAAGTTCTTTACAGTGAGGGTGGTGAGGCACTGGAACAGGTTGCCCAGGGAGGTTGTGGATGCTCCCTCCCTGGATGTGTTCAAGGCCAGATTGGATGAGGCCTTGAGTAACCTGTACTAGTGGGAGGTGTCCCTGCCTATGGCAGGGGGTTGGAACTAGATGATCCTTGAGGTCCCGTCCAACCTTACCATTCTACGATTCTATGATTCTAAGTCTTAATGCCACAGGTAGCAAAGCACCCACCACAAGGCAGCCAGCCCTTCTGTGAGGCACATCACGTTAGCTCAGGCTTGGTGCCCTACTAATACAGGCAGTCAGCTTTCAGACAGCTCCAAGCGTGGGCAGCAAGAACTAGTATCTACCCTCTATCACACCATTTTGCTTTTGATCTGCATGTAACTAACTCAGCTGTAACACCACCTGTGTTGCACAACTCTCAGAAGCAACATTTCCAAGATGAAAGTTGAAAGCATGCATTTGCATTTTACACTTTTTAAAAAAAAGTTAGTGAAAAAGTAATAAAAATCCCCAAAACACAGAGACTGGGGACGAAGATCCCCTGTTTGGATTTATTTCTTTGAAACTGAAGAGTTTGAATTAATATTGAGAAGTATATCATGGTCAAGAGCCATAAAGCAGTGGGCATTTTTAATGCACTCCATGCTAAATACAACAGAAAAAGCTTGGTCTATCTATCACGTTTCTGAAAACACATCCCCATTATACTGTCTTCAAAAAGTAAAAGGACTGGAGAATGCTTTTGCTTCTTAATCAAAGCCCTGTTGATAGCTTTGAAATAGGCAAACACACAGCAAACAAACTGCAAAACAGACATTAACCCATCATGTAGCATTTGAAGTGGCTTTAGAGATTTATCTTTAAATCAGATTTCTGACACAAACAGCAAGCACAGTTCCAGTAAAATGTAAATATTCCCTGAAGTGGAAGGAAGACACTACTTTGCCCAAAAATTATCACATATCATTATGCTAAAGTTATGTCCCAGGACATAACAAATAAAAGATTCTCAGTATGTATTGTTACATAATAGCAGTCACTGTATGAACGCAGTATGGCACAGGAACTGTTCTTCCCATCACTGCTGCTATCATGGATGGTATTTAAGAAGATAATTTAGAACAACGGCCAACAAAAGCATACCTCTGGTGCAAGATACTCTGGAGTGCCACAGAAAGTCTTCATTGTTGCTCCATCCTTGATGCCTTCTTTACATAGTCCAAAGTCTGTAATTTTTATGTGTCCATCTTTATCCAGCATAAGATTTTCCAACTGTGAAGAAAATCCAAATGGAAGATATCACATATGGCATATACTGCTTCTACACAAGGCAAGGAGAAACGTGAATTTCTGCAGATCAGTTTTCAACCTCCTTCCCACTTGGGGTCAGAACCACAGTAGCTGCCAAAGCACGTATGATGTCCATATACATTTACATCGCTTTCTCTAGATCTTTAGGGAATGCTAGGTATGTAGACGTTGTATTTATGCTTCTACAACATTATTACCAACAGAACGCTAGTTAAGTACCCCCTCTCACACAACTTCACCTCTGCTTTTACTCTAAGTGATTTTAAGAAATATCCTGTACCAGTAGAGAAAGCAACTGAAACAAAAATCAAATGCAAGGCTACAGAACCACTTCCAAAGAGGCCCTTTACATCAGTTACTTTACACATTTACTCAGCACATGGTATTCATCCTAGCCTGCACCACTGATGTTTGAGAAAGCCATTCAGATTTCAGGCTACTATGTATGAAAGAAAGCACACTTTTAAAGAAATCATGGTGATATGGGAGACAAAAATCCCAGCAGGAATCCCAAAACTACTTTGATGTAGCCTGAAAACATTACACAGCATGCTTTATTTTAGACTGCTCCTAAATGAACTACCTGTTATACCCCCTCATCCTTTCCTGAATATACTTCTCAGGACAAAAGAAGACAAAAAAAGAATTTCCCATGTTTGCTTGCCTCAAGGCTTCTTCTTGTATTGTTGCCTTTTTTTTCCCCTTCTGTGCTCACCAAACAAATAAATAACTTGAGCCTAACCCAATTTCTAACTGAAAGGAGGTGCTAAGATGGTGCTGCACAGCACACTGCAAGGAAGAGCAACATCCACACAGTATGAATTTACATCAATCTAGTAAGACCTGGGATAAAGACCCCAGGATAATGTTCTACAACACAGAAGAGCCAGCTAAGTTTCTCTTAGAACATAAGCAGGCAAATGAAAAGACAACTCAAGTAGCTCAGCAACCCCTAATCTCCAAAATGCTGCCTGATAAATGAATCACACAACTCCTGAGATTATAGAGGAGTTTAGGACGTCCTGTAAAGCCAAGTCCAACAGCTGCAATAACTGCTATGTTAAAGTTCATTCAGAAAAGGTATTTTTAGAAACAAGGTTCATTTGTTTTTGTGACTAAAAAAGTCTCAACCCCAAAAGTCTATGACATTTTTCTTCATACCTTCAAATCTCTATAAACCACGTTCTTCTCTGAATGTAGATAATCCAGTGCTGAAACAATCTCAGCTCCATAAAAACGAGCTCGGTCTTCAGAAAAGACACGCTCTCTCGACAGGTGGAAAAACAACTGCAAGAACAGTAATTTGTTACCTTTACATTGCCCATGTTTGAGTTACATCTCATGCTTTTCAAGCCATCCTGCTTGGAGTGTGATATTACCTAAGAGAAAACTCCTTCCCATCCTCACTCAGCTGTGTCCCCAAATGTGTTTAAAAGCATCATAACTTAAGACAACCATATCTCATAGTCACAGATGCACACTGATGATCAGTTCTGTGATTCACATTCTTCTATATATGGAAAATTAAGAAAAATCATTTTGACTGAGCTACAATTACACAGAGAAACTACAACTTAAAGCATGTTTTAAAGACCTGTTAATATTCCAACTTTCCCTTCTTGACTATCTAACAGCAGTTTGCTGTTTCCAGTTATCCCTCCAAAGTAATATGTGCTCACAACATACACTAAAAAGTGTTAAAAAAAAATTCTGAAGAGCAACTATAAACCAACCTTGTCTTCTTGAATTTCTAAATGTCAGGTTACAATATGCTGCTGTCATGTAAAATATGAACCTACACCCAAGACCTCTATTCTCTAAAAGTAGAGTTAATAGTCTTAATTCTTAATATTAGTTAAACTTGCGAACAGCTCTGTTTAACTGGGGCAACTTGGATTAATTAGAATTGAAAATGTGAACCTTAGCTAAATAATGTCAAGCAGTATTAGTGCAGGAAAATCCTAAAGTATTAAGCATTGTTACATTTTCCTTACCTCCCCTCCATTAGCATACTCCATAACAAAACACAAGCGATCATGTGTCTGAAAGGAATACTTTAAAGCCTGAAACAGATTTAAGGCAAAACTCAGAAGACAGATAACACTGATTTTATATAGAACTGTAGACAGACATGAAATGTTCTGTTTTAGTGGACTTAGATCTTATATACTTATACATCATATCTTGCACACTTACATTTAATCTCCTGCTGCAGATGAGGACTGAACCACCATCAATTTATTTAATCATATTAATTTAATAAAACATTTTTTTAAATCCCTTGTAGAAGCTGTAAGTAACACTTACAATGCTCTGAAACAAAATTCTGGCCCATTGACACAAAATACACTGATAGCATCTCTGAAATTTCCTCCCCAGGATATAAGGTCCCACAGTATCATCTCATAGACAAGAGGCCACAACCAAACCCCAGAGCACAAGGTTTTATCACACTGATTACAAGTCATCTTATATGAAACACACATATATTTACAAACACCATCTCCTCAGTCTCTGCCCTGCTGCCTGCAACAACTTCTTGCTGACAGCCTGCCAGAGGATTGAGTAATTCCGTCAATATCAATTTATAAGCAATTCACAAAACCAGACTGGACAGAAGGTGTGATGGAACATCACAAGGTGCCTTCACATGTATTCTTGTGGCAAGAGTAACATCAACTTGTCTGCCACGGTTTTAAGTTCTATGGTCAGAACCCAGACTCACAGCTGAATTCTCAAGACAGTTCTTGGTTTGGATATTTGGGTTTAGGAAAGCCTTAAAAAAAAAATCCCACGTATATCATCATCATCTTTGCTGCTAGGAGTTGCATTTATAAGCAGACATATTTTTGCAGAGTAAGGGAGGATTGGGTTTTAGACGCATCAACATTTACTGATTATAACCAATACAGCCAATATTTATTTTTTAAGAGGCCATGCTTCAAAAGGTCTAAATTCCAGCAAAGCCCTTATATACCTGGATAAAGGAATCATAGAGCTTATGTGGTTGGAAATAATTCAGAGTCAACTTGTAATAAATATGAGAAACAAAATCTTAAGGTAGAACTTCAGTATCTAAACTCAACTCAAAGAGACTGCTGCCACTGGAGGTCTGAAATGAGAGTACGGTTTGATTTTACAGCTAAGCCAGTCCAAAAGGAAAGCAGGGGATAAAGCAAAGCCCTGTTCTTCCCTGTTCCATCCCACATCCTTCCACCACTATCTTTTTGGTTACCATAACCAACATTCTGACTCCATAGTGACCTGCACCTGGGAACTTAAAAACAGCAAAGAAAAGTCAAATTAAAGGATTCTTCCTCCACTGCATCTTCCTGAACTTTTGTCACATGACCAGGGTCACCCTGATCTCTATTACAGATATGACCAAGCATTTGGAGATACCAAGCCATTAAGTGGGCAAGCCATAAAGTCAAGCCACACCCTGAAAAGAGGTTCTGAGGACCTGCTCTGCAAGAACCAGAATTTTTTAATTATTTTAATTTGTGCTTCCCAAAAATGGAAATGTATAAAAATACACAGCTGCTCTGCAAACCCAGATTATATATAAATAACACAAAATAAGCCAAGTTAATGTCAAGCTACACTCAGCTGAGAGAGAGATGCTTACTGTTAGGAACGGATGCCGTGAATTCTGTAAAACACGGTTTTCTGTCAGCGTGTGCGCTACTTCATCCTGCAACACAAGCAGAATGAAATCAACAAAGGGATTCCCCAACTGAAGGGTCCATTTCAAACACTAATGGATTAATTATTTAAGTAGTCAGAGAATCCTTGGTATGACTTTTCCTGAAGGCTGTACCAAGGGTAAATGACAATCCCAAGTTTCCCATCTACTCACCTTTGCTACAATTACTTCCTTCTTCAGAATTTTCATAGCATAATACCGTCCAGTTGCTTTTTCTTTGACTAAAATGACTTTTCCAAAAGTGCCTTTTCCCAGTAGTTTAAGGTATTCAAACTCATTCATGGTCTGTTAACAACAGAGATAACTGAATTACATGAACCAACAAGAAATATATTACTGACAGACTAAATTTTTCATTCACGTGACAATACATGACATCTGTGGTTTTTTCTAACCCTTTCGCTTAGTAGCATTCAGCACTAGACATGATTCTTCCATGGAAATGAATACTAGCGCATTTCCTAAGATAATCAATCAACTATTTAAGGAAAAATGTAAACTTTCAATTACCAGATACCCTTTTAGATGACTCACACTCAACTGTGCAAATACCACTCAACATATTACCAATCCATAGACATTTCAGCCACTTGTCATTGCAGACACTCAACAGAAGGCACATGCTGCTCTGATACCAGGGATTAAACTCATACCTTTTTCTTCATGTTGCCCACCTCTCTAAGAAACCAGTGTTCTTATATTTCATGGAACTGCACCAAAACTGAGAGGCAAAAAGACTGCCTCACAGATTAGTGATTCATCTTTGTTTTGTCATTAGGAAAAAATATTGGGGAAAATCAGAATCTGTTGCAGGCTGAGGGTAGTCTCTGTACTGTCATATCAATGACCACTGTCAACACGGTAATAGTAAGATTTATACAGCCTCGACTGCAGCCTCGACTAGGGATTTTAAGATGGTCCCAGCAGCAAACTTCCTCCATGTGACTCCCTAGAGCTGGCTGAGAAAGACTGTTCAATATAGCTGATGCCAGGATCCCAAAATCGTTTTGGTTATCTTCACTGACATGCCCAGAGAGACAGGCACAGTCTCAGAAGAACGTCTTTATTTCACCAAGAAGGTGGTTCTTGCACTTCTATGAAGAGTTGCTCAGCAAGAGTAGTATCTTTCTCTTGCTGAGCATCTATGTTCAATCAAGGACACAGAAGCCTAACAGCAGCCCAGTTCAGAGTGACTTGTCAATAACCACCCACATCAGTCTAAAACCACTGATAAGACACAAAGCTGGCACACATACTTTGCGGTGGATGGCTTTGTGCTCTAAAAACTTCATTGGTTTTCCCAAAACTGACACATGCTCAGACACAAAGAAACCTTCATACAATCCACAAGGCCTATGTCATGTCACCATTCACATTCTTAAAAGACCAGGTGGGAACACTTTGGAAAATGGAACTCCAAACAGGAGACCACAATGGGGTAAGAGCAAGCAAGGTTGAAGACAGATACCTAAGAGTTCCACAGAACAAAGATCACCTCTGGCAGATACTTGTTTAATAGAAGGCCATTGCTGAGATGGTCCTATGCCTTCAGACAATGCTGTGCCTGATGCAAAAGCCCAAGCTCTAGGAGCACTATGGACAGACACCACAGCAGCGGTCTAGGAGTTAGCCTAAACTCTATCCAGAGTATCCACCCTAAATCCTGAAAATCTACTGAAATATTTTTGCACCAGCCTGCAAAGAATTGACACAGTCACATGGTCCATCAGTAGTTATGATTTCAGGCTCTGTACAACAGGAAAATAGGCAAATCAAATCCAAATCTGAGCTGGCCTGGAAAGCCATCCAGTAGGGACATCTGGACCTAGAACTTCAAGAGACCTAGACAAGCTTTGTCTGGTACCTGTTCAGCTCAGACAGTTGTTTCCTCCAGAAGCTGCATCTAAAATCAACTGTGTAGTTATGGGAACAGATGTGTCCTAATGGCTATTTCTTGTCTACCTTTGCAAACATCTGAAAAATACTGTTATTCCTGCTATGCTCACTTACCACTTTGTGTTTTGGCTTTGTCATAGAAACCTCCATTTCTTCAGCACCTGAATTATCACTGGGAGAGCCAGATCTAAAATCCATCATCTCTTCTTCTTGTTTCTTGAGGCTGTCTGCTACTGTTTGGATGGCTTTTGTCCATTCTTCCCTGGCAAAATACAAGCAAAGACATTCATGACTTGATTATTGCCTACCATGACAATGGTTGCCAAGGAATACAGAGCAAATAACGCTCTCTGATGAATCAGTGCAACATACAAAGAATTAAGTGCATTTTCGAGCACTGTAAAATGCATTTTTAAGAGCACTTCTAACATATATCTTTATTAATCATACTAGGACAATTGAAGTCCTCCCAGTCTGGATACAATAGGAGGCTTTTCAGGCAACAGAATTTCTAACAAGCATTCAGTCAACAGCTCAAGATACGACCCGGTGATACAGAGATTTACATAACAAAACCAAAAAGCAAAAGGCTTCCACGCAACACAAAGCAGTTAAACACTGCTTCTTCATTCCTATGGTGCACTGAAACACATACATCCAACTGCTGGGGGCACTATGCCACCTCTTCACGAACAGATCCTGAATCTTAATGACAAGGATGTTCTAGGCAAAGGTATTAAAGCCCAGGATACTTAGATTATCCCTCTCTTGTAAAGATGATGACAAAATTACAGCAATTCCTGTGTGAACTTTAGTATTAAGTCGGTAAAAGCAGTGACATTCCATCCTAGGCACAGGTCTTAGTTATGATAAAGCTTTCACAGTTGTTTCAGCAGTGGATGCTCTAATAGTGACCCCTTGGACTCCCAAGGAGACCACTTCCACTCCAGTGTCCTTCGGGAAAATTCACACCTTTGGAAACTACTGAAGTGGAAGTTCTTGCCCTTCATTTGGTATCACTGCAAATTTATCAAGCAGAACACATACAACTTGTAAGGGGTTACAGGGTTTTGGGATGGACTTTTACGGCACAGAGAAACTGATGACATGTTCAACAGACTGTGTGAATTTAGCATATTTTAGAGTACAGGACATAGCTGGTTTAGTGGATATTTTCTGGATGTTGGTTCATCTTTTCTCCCAGGCAAAATACTTTGCTACTGTGGCAGGAACAGAACTAGCCAATGCTAAAGAAACCCTATGCACAATATGCAGTGAAGTCATGCCATCCCAGTCAATTTCACTGGTTCTGTGAAATTAATAAAGATAATTTTAAAGTTGTATCTCAACATATGAATTTCACTTTGTGGTAAAGAGGTAGATCATTCCCAAGAAGAAGCAAAGTCTACAGGGAAAAAGTACCCAACATGAGATTATATTAAAAAACATCACAAATTGCACATAAGGTCTTCCCTGCCCTGTGCATTTTTTGGTCAGGGTTTTGTCTGAATGTGCACTATCCAACCCTGTCTAGGGCAGCAAGGTAATGAACATCCTCCCTATATGCTCAAGGGACTATTTCATCCACCATAACAAATACATTCCTTTATTTATTAGTCATTTTTCATATTCAGAACAACTACAGAAAGAACTTTCTCTTCTGTATTTTTCTCTCTCCACCTCTCTCAAAAAACAAATGCTGGTTTTAAAAGGCAGAAAGGAAGATAAAGGAAGATAAAGGCAGATCTATGTATCTCTTTTAAGATTTGCTACTGACATGGTTGGGATCTCGGCCTTCCTGAAGTGTGTACCTTTGATTTCTGGGAAACCAGAAATTCACCCTCAGCTTTTATGTCTTAAAGTATACACAACAGAGGTGACTAACACTCTGAGCCCTGAAGTGTCACAAAGCTGACTTAATTGGCTAGGAGGGAACAAAACAGGATTGAAATACAATCTTCCCCCAAGTGGAAACTGTTATTCACTCCCTTTAGGGTCACTGACTACAAAGCTACTAGAAAAAACAAGGATCAGTTCCTTTTTCTTTGCTTTTCATTTGATTTTTCCTTCTTCTGATCATTGTATTATAAATCAAAAGCTATGAATGAGAACCTTCTTTAAAACAGTGCATGCAAATGCTACAGAAGAACAAAAGCAAAGAATATTAGGTAGAATTTGCTGATCTCAAAAAAACCCAACAAACAAACAAACAAAAAAACCAACAACAACACAAAACCCCCATGAAACATGTCAGTATCACATCTAGGGAGGACAAGAGTTTTAAAAAATACCCCTTCCTCTAGGGCAATGGTACTGGAATAATTCAAGTTCAGCTCCTGAAGATCAAGTAAATATTTAAATACACAGCAGTTGTAGAATAGCTGTGCTCAAAAACTGTTCTCTCAGGAGGTAAGAGATCAATTCTCCAATGATGAGAACACAGGATGCATGTTCTTTGCTTTCTTTCCTAACAGCTGAAACAGAATCTGCACCTGCAGCAGATAACTATCACTTTCATTATCTCATTTGCATAAAACATTAGCCATCAGCAATGATACAACTAACGTGTTTTCTTTAAAAACAAAGTGTCTAAAGACTTTAAAAGGTCAGCATTTTGACAACTCAACCTTGCCCAATTTCTATTTCACTTTTGTGCATCTCTACAGAAACTCCCAGATCAAAACCCTTTCATTTCATGTTCCACAACATTTCCAGTGAGAAATGACCCTTAAGCTTCCAGAAATAGCTACCTGAATGCTGGTACACACCTGCACCTGTCCATTTTGGATACCCAACCGAGCAACGCTTTGTTGACAAATACTACCCAAAATCCACTCTCTGAAACTCCCCTTTAAGGTACCTTTTATACTGCAACAGGCACTGAGATGCTCAAAAATTATCTGTTGCTTTTCAGTCTCAACGTACATCATCTGATAAATAAGAGCTTCAGCAAAGGACTCACTATTAATGCTGAACACTTGCATCTGCTTTTGCAAGTAGTTTATGTATTAAATATGAATGAAACATACCGCTCCTCTGGAGTCTCCACATGAAATGTTCTTTCAATTACTGTGGTCCACTGGAGGCATCTAATGATAAATGTGTTTGGTTTAGGTCGTTCTGTCTTCATCAGCTGGCACTCTACCACAATCAAGGAAGAAAGAGTCATGGTACATAAGCAGGTTTAAATAATCATTTGTCTTTATTCTTATCTAGCAAACTGTTGTGATTAATCAGCCATAGAAATCTCTGCAAGTACTTCTTTAGAAGACTTGAGACAATTTACTGTGTTGATGAAACCAATAAATAGTATGAAAGACAGTCATCTAAGCAGCACTGAAATCAAATTCTGCTTTGAAATTCTAAATGTTTGGTTGGCCCATAGAGGTACGCAGAAATGTGATGTGATGACACAGAAGCCATTCAAGACTCAGGTACTACACTCCAAAGGTCATCCAGAGCAGAGTACATGGATGAAGTCAGCTGATAATGCTGCAATTACATCCACTGAAACTTTCCTGACATAAAACCCTGCCTGCCCATGGCTTTCAAGGAGTTGCTAGAGCTTGTGTTTGGTCATTTTGCAATGATCTGCTGAACATTACTCAACATTTCCAGTTCTCAAACACTAGAGGGAACATCATACTGCAGAGGCACCCTCAGAGAAGACCCCCATCCAAAACGTCTTCAGGACAGTTGCTGCAGAGTCAGATGCTGCACAGACATGCTGCTAACAGCTTCATTCTTTGCCAGTATGAAGTACAACCTAAAGAAGCACAGCTACATCCAAACTCACCATTTTTTTCACAAAAATTCTATTGAAAGCTAAGCCTTAATTTTTCCTATTTTAAATCACATCTACTGTTCTAAGCTTCACAGGGTACTGAGTGTTTATTTTTCAAATATGGGCCTGTAAATGCATCTGATTAAAGGTACTCTGGCTATACTAGAAGACAGGAAATGAAAAAACAAAGACTATCACTAAAGTAACACCTGAAGCCACAACTACACATTTTTCAGATCTAAATTAACAGAAAATCTAATGCTTATTAAGAAATTCCTATGTTAAAAGAAAATCAAATTAAGAAATAAGTAAGCAGAGGGGGAAGGAAAAAAAACCCAAAGAGAGAGAGAGAGAATATTGGGATTTTTTTTTCTTACATTATACTCTTCCTTGCTATTATTTGGCTTTCAGGTTCTTAATCAACCTCCAAGTAAATAAAAAGGTACTATGAAGACAACAAGAAATTTCTGCTTACTGCTAGAGCTATGAATATCCTTCACCATTAGCATTGTGGAAGTTGAGGATAGAATCTGGCCAGAGCAACAGCGCACATTACTTCAGCTACATTGGCACCGCTGGGTTAATTTTATTACTGTGAAAATTTAGAATGCTCAGTTTTAAATTCAAGTTCTTAATTAGCACCAAGATAAAATATTTAGCACCAATGTTTTTGGGTGCTGTATTTTTGGTAATATATTTCACGCCTCATTTGCTACTGGAATTATAAGCTTTTCATTGAATAAACTGCATTTTTCACAACAAGAAAATCTAATTTTTCTTTAATAGCATGCTGAAGTTATACTGCATCCTACTAAAGCAGTGAAATTAGATAAGAGAAAGTTTATTAATGAGTCATGAAAAGGTTTTAGTGTGATAAACAGCACTCCTTCGTTCACCCTGATTAAAGAACTTCCACATTGTGCTGCCACCTTGCTCGCAGATGGACAGATTGAGCCTTCTGGATACCTCCATCCTCCTTCACAGAACAGTAATGAAGGCCATACACAACTGCATGAGTTGTCTCAGCTCAGTAAATTTGATTCTGATTAACTCAGCTCAAAAGATCTTACTCCTGTTTCCAGATTGCTCACCTTACTTTGGTGGTGGGGTTTGGTGTTTCTCATTTTTGTCTGTTTAATGTGATTACATGAAGGTCCTCTGGGCCTGTATGAAGCAGCCCTAACCTATACTGAATTGGACTGAAAACCTGAAGAAAAAAATTACACTATTTCTAACTTTGTGCTAATCCAGAACTGTATGCAGAAGTGCAGCATTATGAAGAAATAAATGGAGAGGTTTCGCTTACTTTCTAAAACAGACTTTAGATTCATATTTAGTGTCTCAGATCAAGTACTCTGAAGTAGCAAGACAGACATTTAAACCAGCCACAAAATCTAAACTTTAACCATTGAATTTCAGTGTAATAAACTACACATGGCATTTTCTGTCATAGAAGAGGACAAGCTAAAATTTTTCCACTAAAATCAGCACTGTCCATTGATATTTGTTAAACTTTGCTGATCTAGCAATCTCTAAGGCATACAGCAAGATGAATAATAGAGATTTGTCAGCTAATAACCACTATAATTCAAGTATGTCACATAGAAGTGTTTTGTTTAGAGAACAATATGCTGTCTAATTACCCTGCTCAATCATAACAGCACATATCAAGAAATACAGAAGGCTTTATTTTTAAATTGCTTTACTGAAGTGCTGTATTATGTAGGTTTCAGAAGGTTCCTTAGTTTTCCCCATATATGACAATCACATGGATTTTATCAACAAAAGTAGGTTTTTTCCTACTTTTTCTGTACTCTTTACCATAGTTGGCAAGCTGGAGAAACACCAAACTTGCCTTCCATAATTGCGTACCACAACATGCACCATGATGGTACAGCACAGACACAGACGCTGTATAACATTAGGTCTGACTCATAAAGCGTGTTTGGGGGTTCTGCTATGAAAGCATTCACATTTCAACTACAGACTGAGGGTCACTTACCCACTTCAAAAACTATTTTGTCTGTCAAATAGGCCAACCTATGTATTTCCCATTTTCAACAAAGTAAATAATATAAACAGCAGCCTTTTAAAAATTATTTAAATTACTCTAAAGAACCCCTTGATTCTTTCCTGGCACTTGGTCTTTTAAAGTAAGTAGGACAGAGAAATTGTTCCTAACAGGAATAGACATCAAGGCATTCAAATGTAAATTACCATCTTGTATTTGAAAGACACTTAGTATTATCCCAGTGACTTTCTAAAATGTCACAATATTTGCTTCCCCAGCACTTAAGCTAAAAGGCAGATTACCTGCTAGGAAAGTGTCAAAATTCTACTCCCTATATAAGGACATCACACCAAAAACAATCATGTCAAGGAAGAACCCTTCCCATTCCTGCTTTGGTTTCTTTAAGGAAAGCAATGCAGAGTCAAAAAAAAAAATTATCAGGCAAAAAAGAATGATGAATAAATGAAAGTTTATAAAACCAAGCAGGAATATTATGTTGAGGTTCTCCTTGTTCATTAGTACCACCACTTAAATTTGCCCCCCAACTCCTCAACATGGCAGAGGTGAGTTGCAGACCTGGGCTAAGGTGGCCCCTAGTAACAATAGACCAAAAAAAAAAAAAAAATCCACCCACTAATTTGGCCATCCCATGCCCTCTGCTAAATGATTCACTGCAGACAGGCAGTCCTGTCCCTAAAGTAGAACTCATACTGTTGAACAATTAACGTTTTCAGCCGTACAAGAGAACCACCAGAGTCCAACCTTCTTTCTGACAGTGGGAGAAATAATCCCTTCTAACATGAACGGCCTCTCTCTCCATGTGGTTTTTCACAATATACTCTTCTCAGCTATATGGTTTTAAAGGCTTATAACCTAATAGGCAGACATACATGATAATCCGAGATTACAATCAGTATGAGGGCTACTTATCTCCCAGATTTACAACACAGGCTCTATTGGTTATTTATCTGCAGGGTCTCTGGAGCAGAACTATTTACAAGGAATATAAAAGCCTGTGCCTGTCTTACTAGCAATGAAGAACACAAATATGACACAAAAATCACAATTAAATGCTCAGGCACCACCACTTAGACATTTTGCTGTCTTCTACTTTTTTCTTTTAAAATCCATTAGCAATAGATAACTCCTAGAAAACATAAACTCATTTAAACCTATCATTAAATTAGAAACATAGATATATGGCTATTTCAAATGGAATACTGCTTTAATTAAACTTCTTTTTTTTAAGTGAAAGTTACTTTTTTAAAGTAAAGTTTCTTTTTATCTATGGAGGACCTTAGAAACACATTTTCAAAGATGTACAATCAGAACCCTCAAACTGAAAGAAAAAGACTAATGTACAGAAAGATGAGACTGTCAATCACATAGAAAGCACATTATTTATTGCTAATATTTCTTCATATCTGTTAATGGAAAAGATGGGAAATTAAGTATTTCCTACCTCTCATGGGTTGACAAAAATCACTTAGTATGAATTTTACACTACCAGTAAGAGTCCCCTAGTAATGAAAAAAAAAAAAAAACTACTTACAAAGAATAAAAAGCCTACATTATTTTACAGCAGAAGAGGGTAAAGATTTTAATCAGAAACATGGGACCACTTCCAAAGAACAGACTGACAGAGACAGCCTGTCACCTCATTAACAAAAAAAGAAAAGAAAAAAAAAAACCTAGTCCACTAATTAAAAAAAAAAAAAAAGGCAAGCAAGCAAGCATTATTTTTGTACAAAACAGTTAAGCTGAATTCTCCCCACCTTTCACTGGCACAAGGCTTCCACAGGCTACCTCCGCAGCTCATAGCTGCATTCAGGCCTGCGCCTTCTCCATAGGCGGCTCAAGTTCACTCCTGCTAACCCGACAAGTTAATCCAAATCAAAGTACCAGGCGAGCAGGTTCAAAGTGAAAACTTGTGGTGCAGAACACATCCAAATGATACAAATGTGGAAGGTACCCAAAAGGGAACCACACATCAGGTGCTGGCAGCAATGCATGCCAGTGACTACATGAGAAATTAAATCCTGGTGGGGCAACAGCTGCTTCTATAAACCCAAAACCGCATAATGACTTCTAGTAAAGAAGCCCTCCCCTAATCATTAAGGCCTTCCCAATCTGCCACTGGTTCACCAGGGAAAAGCCACTGCTAAGAACATCTTTCCATCCACCACCCTCGATGCCACCCCCCTTACAGGGGTTACACCTTACTCTGGAGCTATGTGTTGCATCTTTTTCAACAATACTCTGATGCCACAGTAACAAACAATGCCAAGATGGGCTCAACCTGCCAAAAAGAGTACACCAAATTCTTGTTGTGAAAACTCATTTAAGTTAACACATTTTGAAGGCATCTTGGACAAAGAGAAGGCAGTGGGCACATGATATCACACTCTTTAGCATCAAGCTGCACTAAATAATCTTAAGTAGTGCAGTTAGCAGCAACAGGATGGAACTGTCCTGCAAAATGTGCATTTGTTAAAAGCCTCTGGCTACAGACCAAGCACTTAACTAATTTATGAATTAATGGCTTTCTGCTGCTTTTCTTTACCTTCTTGATCCACAAGGAGATACCAGTCTAAAAAGGAAAGTAGTGCATCATTACTGAAATTAAAACACTACAATAATTCTCTCTAAAATGAGACCAAAAAACCCAAAGCACTCTTGGCATCCTGCACAGTGGCACTAGCCAACAGCATGTCCATTACCTAATCCCATCATCAGTCAGAACAGGTATATGTTGCTACCAGCAGAAAAAAAACCACACCAAAACCCAATGAAAAACCAAAAAAACATCTGCATTAACTCCTAGTGCAGCCCAGCTCTCTTCTGGGCCCTGGGGTTTGCAAAATAAATCTGCTGGTTTAAAGGTCAACTACAAAGATGAACCTCACATATTTCAAGCTACCCTGTAATGAAGAGGGAAAGCCCCTCCCCTTCTCTCTGTAGAACTTCACTTCCACTAGTGACACAAAACAGATCATTGTTAATAACAGGTGCCACAATAATCTATTTTAAATGGTGGAACAAGACACTGGCAGATCATGAGACAGGAAAGATTAAGAATAGGAGTATATAAAAGCTGGAAGTATACAGTGAAAGGTTAAAAACATGAGCAAGGAAAGGAAATTATCTTCAGAGTCTTCTATCACATCCTGTGCAGCAGCACCTGAGCAAAGTCGGAAATGTCTGCATAGGACAGAGTGCAGAGGTTAGAAGATGTTATTATATCCAAACCCTTTTGTTGGCTCCACTGGGAGAAAAATGGGTTGGTGTTCAAGATTAAGAAAAAACGAGTATGTTTCATTAAAACCACTGCTCACTCTGCATTCCCTCATGCTAACAATCATGTAACTTTGATCTATGTCAATACCACTTGAATCCAGACCAGGTAGCAGAACAGACACTGAAACAATTCAACTGTGCCTACTTGCCAAGTACCAAGACATGCGCCTGGGCTGATTTTTACTTTAAAAAAAACAACTTGCTGAATAACAGACATACAAAATATTAACAAATAAACTTGTTTTATTCCACAACCAGAAACAGTAAATTAACAGAAAACTGAAGAAAAAAAAAAAAAAAAAAAAAAAAAAAAAAAAAAAAAAAAAAAAAAAAAAAAAAAAAGCAGAACATCAAACGTCCACATTGCAGTCATTCCTGAGAAACACAGAATGGGGATTTACCTTCTCACATTTAGTGCTCTGGGCAGATTCACTTTATTGATGCAGTTTTAACAGCACCACAACCACAAAGAGACATCGATCCCCAAAACTGGACAAAGGAGCAGGTAGAAACACTTACGAGCTACTGAGAAGTTATTTAAAGGTGATTCTCGCTGGTCAACATCTTGGGGTCGCTCCTTGTACCCAATAAACGTGCCATCGTTCTTTAAAAGGAAATACCGTGGCCTCCATGTTTTTATGTATTCTCCTGCAAAGAAAGGATGGGTAAAGGAAAAGGACATCAGAAAACACCCCAAAACACTGACTCATCATTATTTTTTAATAATTGAAACTATATGTCATCCTGACATAGCAGCAGTTGTTAAGAACATTTAATTCATTCCCATACAAAGAGTGGAAAAAATATAGGCACTGAGTCAGATACTGCTAGTGATCTTAACCATAAAAATGTAACTTCACAAAAGGTAAACAGCTATGTTTTTGTTCTTCCATCTACTCTGATTTCCATTCAAACTCTGCAACATCTGCCTTACATGCATTTTAAATTTTTTAAAAAATATCAGAGCAGATGTCCTATGTATTATTTTTGCTATTGTCATTTTTCATACTGACAAGTGAAGAAATTTTTTTCATTTACATTTTGCAATGCAAGTATTTTAAACAACAATGGGTAATTTACTAATTAGTCAACTGCTTTATCAAACCAACAGTCACTTTTAGAACATAAAAACATAATTCTCTGCTTAAGTTACATAACATCACTCACTCCTCTCACAACACTTCAAGCATGAAACACAAGATGATATATAACAATATGAAGGGAAAAACACTGGATGATGTATAGCTACCACAAAGAAGAAAACAAACATCTATCCCTTTGTCAGCAAAAACATCCGTAGTTCATAACTGCTCGCTCATTTGAGTAACCTGCACAGGTGACAACTCATGTGACTGTTACAGCCATGCTGAAAATGTCCAGCAGCAGAAAAAATAGGAGCTGATTAAAAACCTCAGTTATTTACTGGATTTACTCAGCTGGGCTTCAGGAAAAGATGACAGGAGTTCTACTTATAGCTTTTCTGAGTGACTTCGTCAATATGCCTCAGTTTCCCTCTTTGCTCATTGTTCACATTGTTGTTTTTCTCAGATAATCTCTCCAGAAGCTCAAATAGTTTTATGTGGTGCTGAGGTGGCCCTCTAGGTACTGCAGTAACATCTCTACTCAGCTGAATAACAAAAGTCTCACTGAAGGTGCTATTCAAATCAGGTTACCAGCCACACTTTCCCAAACTTGCACAACCCAAGAATAAGTGATATTAAAAAAGGAGAAAGGGGAAAAAAAAGGGAAAAAAAAAGAAAAAGTGGTCACTACAAAACACCCTATAGCTGGGCAGCAGCCGTATTCTCCTCCCTTCATTATGGTTTCTCATTTGTTTGCTCAGCATCAGGGAGAGGACGAGAGCGCCAAGTTTTCCTCTGGTCTGCTAGAGCAATAGCAAACCTGCATATCCCATGATGCTTTGCTTGCACTGGCTGTGTACTCTATGCTCATGGTCTCATATGCTGGTGAGCTCTTCAAACCACCATTGAGATTGACAAGAAGAAAATGTTCTCCAAATCTATATGGTCTGACAACCCTCTGCTGCTCTCCTGTTCTCCCAACCTGAACCTACACCCTGTTTTCCTGCTGCTCGGCTCTCCTCTGCTGGTAATTTCTCTCTTAGCAATGCGCACCCTGTCCCAGAAACTCCCCTCTTTGCCTCTTTCCTCTCCCCACAGACCTCCTCTCCTTCTGTGATGCCATTTCAACCTATTTCAGGCACCAGATGTGTCATTTCTTTGTTCAGATTCATACTTTTCTCTGTGGCATGGAAGCATAAGGAACTCCAATAGCTCATGTCTGTGCACCCCAGACACTGTTTTCACCTGTTTAGTCCTTGTTAGTTTTTAATGTAACAAATCGGTGAAGAGAGTCACACAGAGCAACCTTTCCAACGACAGCCATGTCTGCAGAAAATACCCATTTGTATGGATGAAACAGGACATGAGGCAAGAAAGAAGAGAGGAAAAGGAATGAGCACAAACCTTCTCAGTCTTTTAGAGATATCTGTTATGGTTGTGTTATCCTAACCTGTAAGGGGTTTACAAAAATGTCATTGCTGCTTTAGGAATTTCAGAACCTGCCTATAGCTGTCATGGCTTAACATTTATAAGCAAGGCAGTAAATGTAGAAGGTTTTGTCATCATCGTCTTTTTAATTCTGACCTTAATTAAAAGCTGAAAACTTTCTGAGATGAGTAGGAGATTATGAAGCCTTTCACATTTAAATTACCAGTCCAACTCAGCCCAGATCAGTGAGATTACTCCAATCTCATTAGTATTGTACCACAGATGCGACTACAGGGACAAGAAGACACTCAACATAGCTCCTGACTAGAGGTTTGACAGGTAAGTGGGTCAGGAAGGCAGCTGTCCAGACTATTACAACTTTGGAACACACTGTTACATACCCAACTCATTGATATTTTCTTGCACAAAGAAGACCCAGAAGACCAAGGAATGATCACACACTCTTTACTGTACCTGCATTTAGGACTTAATTCATATTGGATGAGACTAAAGAAAGGACAAGAAAGAGTTTCCATTTCTCTTACTCCAAAATCCATGCCACATGTCTTCTCCATTGATATTTATAGAATTTCTATTTTTTGCAGATTCTGAAATTATCTGGTTATTTTCAATGAAGTATACATAATTTTACACAAAGTAACACTGTACTGTCACAAGAGACTCTTCCTGTTCGATCGGATGCTTATGCTCTCATACTTCCTGACAGTTTTATACAATCAGTCTATTTCTCTGTTCAAAACACATCATCCAACAGGATTAATCATGCAGTCTTTAAAATGGTGGATTCCACAATATATAGTATCCTCCTCCACACTCACTCTTTCTTCACTCTGTGAAAAATCAAGGATTTCATTACTGACAGGCATACTGCAAAGACCATTCTACTTGGACTTTTCCTTATTCATTGCTTTACTTGGTCCTGGTTCCTGATCCATCTTTCTAATTTGCAAATAACTTGATTTTCAACTTATTTTTTTCTTTTTCCACATCTGGAGCTTAATGAAACCTGTAATACGGCAAGCATAGACATTATTGATTATTGCTCTTGCCAAGGGTAGTGTGAGGCACACTGCAGCATCTCTAGTATAAATTTTATTATATAGCATACTTCTGCATCTTGCAGCAAAGTGGCAAGACACAGCCTGGTGTGTTGACTTCCCAACCAGATAATCTTGAAGCATAATTTTATATTCGAGCCTGAGCAAACTATCATTCTTCTACAGAACTTCTGAAACACAGATTCATCAACAAAACAGTGTTTACTGTTGAGAAACAGGTTTATATTTTTTGTGATTATCTAAAACACTTTACACTACCTTCAACCTGTAAGGAGAACCACATTATCATAATAGCCAATTTGAGTATTTTAGGCAGAAAAGGAGTTTGCAGTAAGGACAAAAAATTATGTGGATCCTCTGGGACAAAGCTAACTGAAAAACACTGACACCTTTTCCTTCCTTCAATATTCTCAGTAAACTGTCATAACTGAAGAGTGAACTAAGCTGTTTCATTTTTTGCCCTGTGCTATTTGTTTCTGTTGTGATTTTGTTTTTAAGAACCAGAAGCAAAAAGTTACTTAAAGTCATCAATATTAGTAGTTATGTAGTCACACTAAGAAGAATCGTACCAAGTACAGTAAATGCAAGCATGTGTGGTAAATTCTATTAGACACTATCAAAAAAAAAAAAAATCCGCCATGGAAAAGTGAACAATTTACAAAGCAAAACATTTTTTCCTCTGTGATTCATTGCTTGTGTAATGCCCTGGCAGAGCCTTCTTTGTTTTCAGTAACAGAATGCTAACACTGCAGAGACAGGAAAGCAGAAGCATGGGTTATAAATCCTACATATAAAATCTGGGAACCAAATAGACTCCTCTGTAGCTTGCTAAGTGTTATTATTTGAAATCTTTATGCACCATTCTGTTTACTCCAAACAATTTCCAAATTGCAAAGATTCCCAAACTGTATATATCTGGAAACACACATGAAGACTGTAAAAGACCAATTTCCCTTTATTGCCTTGTGTCAGCCCCCACACACTGCACATTAAAATACTTAACACACAGTTAGAATGTAAATCCATCTAAGGCCAGAAAAGCTTTTATGTACTGCAAAGTATGCTTATGCCTGAATATTTCAGAAAAAGTTAAACACAAAACTCTTCTGGTTCATGAAAACTTAATTTTGCTAAGAATTTACAATAATGAAGGGCTAGGTTATTTTCCTCTCCTCCCCACAACAGTATCTCACCGAATCTGGAGCTGTCTACCACTGATAGAGTGTCTAACATCAGAAACAGCTGCCACTCCCTGGGAAGCTCACGGGGTAAGTGGAGAATAATGAGCAGCAAGCACCAGCAGAACAAAAGAAAATCCATCTTTATTTACCAACTGCTGCATGCTTGTTGCTGCATCAAGCTCATTCAAAGCCAACACCACACCCTTTAATTCAGAACAGCCTATATTTAAGAAGCTACTGATTTTTTTTTTTAATCAACTCATACATACCAATGGTTTGAAGAAAAAAAAATCATTAGGTTAACCAAGACAGCATCCAATGATACCCTTGATATTAAGAAAAGCACTGGACCAACTATTAACTTTCTTACACCCCAAAGTAACCAGCACAAGCCCAGGAGCACCATCTGTAAACAAGGTCTCAGTTATATGAAATGCACTCAAGTAGCTACCACAAATTCATGGAAAAATAATGCACTAAACTTCCTACTCTGATCATCAGAGGTAGCAACATTAATTACACTTAAGGCTAGCACTCAAAATATTAAAGCTTTTCAGTTATGAAAGTCTTCTCTAAGTTCCCACACCCTCAGAAGATGTATGACATTCCTTGATTGTATAGCCCTGAATCGTCTGAGGGAAACACGAAAGTTATGCCAAACACAGCGCTAATGTTGCCACTGGTCAAAGGCGGAATGACTCATTTTTGAGCCTTCAATGGCCGTGAGAAGTGGTCTGCATCCTGTCAGACTAATAAGGTTTTGGTGAAACAGATGCCAGCTTCCTCAAAGACTCGAAGCTTTCAGGAGCTGCCATCCTGTGCGTGCTGAAGAGCAGGGCAGGGATTTACAGTTAGTTTCTACTGCTTGAATAAATAGGATAAGTGTCCACTTGCTTCAAGACCAGTTGAAATCAAAACAGATTGGTAAAAAAGAATGCAGGGCTTGAAAACTGCCTTTTGCATTTCTAAAGCACTCGGAAGCAGGCCCTTTCCAAAAGCAGCAAGCTAATTCTGGATCTTAATTACTTGACACCAAAACAATTAAGTCTAGGGTGACCCAAATGAAAACTCTGCAGTTCAAATATGTTGGGGCTTTTTTAAAATAGCTGCACACCCACCAGGCTGGTGCAGCACTCTTCCCTTCCCTCTACAAACTGTCAAAACAAGAAATTTAAGCACAGTGCCAGGTTTTTGATAGCTTGGGGGAAGGAGAAAGGAAGGGGGAAAAAATTAAAAAAAAAAAAGAAAAAGAAAAAGAAAAAGAAAAAGAAAAGGTTATGTTAATGTCTTTCTCAACACTTGCAAAGAGAGGAGGATCTCTGGTTTGTCTGCCTATTCAGAGGCGCAGTAAAGGGGGCTGGTTCTTTGATTATTTTTTTTGGCCCCTCTCTGGACGCCTCCTCGCCCGCCTCCAGCGTACAGCTGCGGAGGCGACGCCTATGCCCTGAATCTCAATGAGCCGGCTGGGCCTGCCGCCGGGGCTGCTCCCCAGTGGGGAGGTCAACCTACGGCCCTAGGCCTGCTTTCGCCAGGCCAATGCTTCACGGCTCCCAGTCCGGCTCCTCTGCGCCTGTCACCACCCTAAGGCGGGCTCCCACGGTCGCAGCGGGCCAATTCAGGGCACGGCAAATCCGCTCCTCGCTTTATGCTCCCCGGGGCAGCTGGACGGTCGTGCGGTGCACCGGCTGCCCGCATGGCCGTGACTGACGTGACTGCCAACAGGTTAAGAAGAAATGCCGCCTCCTCCCTCCTGCTCGGCTCCAGCTTTTCTAAACCTGCTGCCTTTTCTCACGCTCACAGAAAGCTGCAATAGAGGGCACCTGCTTCATTACCATATCTTGGGGGAATTTGAGGAGGGAGGGAAGGAGGGAGGGAATGAAAGAGGGGAGCTGCAGCAGAGTGGGACAGCTGAGCGGTCTGGCCTTCCAGCGACAAAGGGAGCCCTGCGAGGCCTGCTCCCAGTCACCTGACACCCGACATCTGTAAATCAGCTTCAGAGAGCAACAAACAGCCTTGGCTTAGCGCCTTCCACAAAGCTCTACGGGCACGCTCTGTAGAAAAATAAGTGTACTGGAAGTTATCGCAGTCTTTAGTTACACAACAGCGCAGACGGGAAACACCTAACGAAAGCAAGGAATGGGTGCTCTGATTTGCAAAGCTAGGCCCTGGGAGAGATCAGAAGCCAGATTATGGAGAAAGAAAAACAGATTCTCACCCAATACTTTCTCCAGGCAAGGGATGGACAGCTACCATGTACTCTGATTCCATCTCTGACAAAGGGTTTGAGATCATCAGCTGCCACCACCACAGGACATCTCTGTATCTTTTATCATTGTATTTCAACTATATGGTTATGTAAAACTGAAACATGAAGGGGTTTTTTAATTTATTTTTTATTGCTGAATTTCAGTTTAGAAGGTCAAAAATGTTGCCATATTGCTTACAGCAATCAATTTAAGCAATACCAAATATTCCCAAAGGAGTGAAAGGGAATTAATCAGCATGTAAAAAACTCCTTACTCCTACCTTTGGCACAGCTTAGTCAGGCTAGTCCTAACCTACAGCTGTCTCCAGTGGGAGAAGATGTAAATGAAGTTTCATTAAAAACAGCAGTTTTAAGGATAGCTACATAAATTATAGGAAAGAATAAAGCAATTTCTTAAGCTATGCTGAAAAAAAAAACCTGAGTGAATTGCATCTCCACTACCACACAGTGGGAGCAGAAGGAGTCAAATCTACTAGGAGGTGTCCAATACAGTTATCTTTTCTGTAATATGCTTGCAAGCAGTTATAGCATTTTAACAAAAGCAAACATCCCTGTAACAGAAAGCACTATCATAGATTCCTTTCCTTTTGAGAGGTGCCCAATTCTCCCTCATTTTTTATAAATAAGGAGGTGTCAGATTCACTGAACTGAATTAAGCTTGCTTGGAACAATTATTTCTCCCCAAGTAATTTTTACATTGATGTTATGATGGGAAATAGCAGAAGCAGCTAAACAAGGTACTTAGGCTAATAAACCTCAGCAATGTTTTCAATATCTTCCCTTAAAGAAGTGACATAAAAACAACTATTCCTCGAGCTCAATCTGAAGTTAATACAATCAGTATTTCTGCAAATCAGGCTCTTAAATACACTGCATGTCTATATATAAAGGGAGAGACTTAATCCTCCGAAGATTTTGTGATCCCTACTAAAAATACAAAGAAAAATAAAACCAGAGAAAAAACATCATACACACCACACCCTGGTGTATTTGAACAAGAAAGGGCTTTTCTAGACATCATCTAAAAGCTGATTTAATTATTTTACCTCTTAGCATAGGCATCCTTAGCTATGACTCTTGCACATATCTGAACACATGCCTTATTTGAATATGACATACCCAGTTTTGTTCAGTAAATCCTGTCTAGAGACTAACAGACAGTGTAAGAGGAGATGATACAAAGAAAAGCACATAGCCCAAACCTCTTACAGAGATGACACAAAATAAGTCTGAAAGTACAGTTTTAGCTACTATTCTTAGGGCTGCTTAGACATAGAGGATGTTCAGGAAAAGCATCATTAATTGATTAGAATTTGATTTTGGGTTCCTTCCATGACTCTGCCCTATTTAAAAAAAAAAAAAAATTATTGGGAAAGCCAAAGACTTAGTAAAGAGTGATTTTTCTGATCCATTTATTTGCTTTGTGAACATTAAACCTAAAAAGTACTCAGCAGAGGCTCCCCATTAAAATCCCATAGTTGGCAAAGCTGAGAGGTGAGTTGGTAACTTGAGAGGGGTGGGAGTACATAGAAGAGGAAGGACACAGCCACACAGAAAACATCTGCACCGGGGACCCATGAGTCCCTGACTTGCTCTTCTAGGAGAGATCATTGTGTCATTCACAAAGCCAACCAAAACCTCAGGGAATTGTAAAGAGATGGTGAAAAAAAGGCTAAGGGAAATTAGGGAAAATTTATGGAAACAGCAGCTTTTCTAAAACAGATGATATGGACCAACTTCAGAGGCATTCTGAAAGAGGAAAAAAGGCTCTGGAAAAAAAAACTAAGCTGCAGAACATGGACTTTTTATAAATAAGTAATTTATGGAGCATAAGAAATTAACACATTGTAATTTTTTTTTAACTTCTATATTTGAGTCCTAATTCTCAACATAAATACACAGAGTTGTTTTAGGCTACTTAAAATAAGAGCTTGACCTGTAATTTTGTGACTATGCTGCACATCAGGAAATTTCTTAACAGTGTCAAAGGAAGAAGGGGAAAAAAGTATCAATGTAGAATTTAAGTATGTTTAAACAAACCATTACTGGGTAAATATTTCATAGAAAGATGAAAAACATAACAGCCAAGTTAAGCAAATATTTCAAAGGCAAAAATAAGAAGCAACACCAGAAAAACAGGTGCAATGTTCATACAGCTGCAGCTAATTCAGATTTCCTTCTTCATTTTGTCACTATCAAGTCTGCAAAACCATGAAGGAGCACACAGAGACGATGTTAATTCTAATAAAAAGTTTCATTTATCTTGAGACATTTAATGTCTATCAATGGAAAAACTACAAGTACTTCCCAGAAGGCAAGTTCCAGTATTTGTTATCATGGCAACCTCCTGGTTACACCTCCAAATTTAGTATTCCACAGATAACTTTTACTGAGTCACTACCCTAAACTCAGGAATGAAAGTCTTCTCCAGATAACTGGAGTGCTTGTGTCAGTTCAGAGGAATTTTGCAAAGTAACTTCATTGCATGCTGAGAATTTATTTTAAAAACTTCATCACTAGGTAACTTGAGAGCAAACAGCCACTGCAGCTCTGATGCTATGTTCAGCAGAGTAACACAGGCATAAGAAACTTTGCCAAGGATTTTTGTGCCTGTACTGAGCTGTGTTGTTACCATAAAGAGCAGCACAATTCATGCTGCTGCCTCAACAGGGTTCCAGGATCAACTTGACACATTTCTATGACTTTAAGCACTATTAATATTAATTTTTACAATACATAGTAATAAGACTGAGTATAATCAAACAGTAAAATTCCTTCTGGATTTCAATGGAACCACAATTTAGCCCTGTAATACTGAAATGTATGTACGTGCTACTAAAAGCACATACATGTAATTGTGGCTATTATTTTCTGAAATCCAAAGTCAGTTCATATTAGGGAGAGGTATTCTGCCTAAGAGCTCCAGATCCAGGAGAGATGTACTCCAGGCAAAAATTCTGTTTCTTAAACAAGGAGGAATGAAATAAAGACCCATCTCAGTAAAGACTGAATAAAGACCCACCTATCTTAACATTGTTACCATGAATTAATTTTCATGTTGCAACAGCATCTTGGTATGCTAAAGCCAGTTTTGTTTGTTTGTTTTCATTAAAGAAAACATTAAAAAAAAAAAAAGTATACACCACACAAACTGAAAGCACATGGGCACAGAAAGACAGGAGCTTGAATTGCACTTTCTGGCCTGTGATGCCCTACACTGCTGCTTTGGGAACACCTGGCAAAAAATTCCAATCTACCCTTCTAAAACTGCTCCGATTCCCAGAAGAAAATCAAATATTGTGCCCTGCCCCTAGTCAGCCCTAAACTCACACCCGTTTTCATGGACATCAAAACTGGCATTTGTCTCACCAGATTCTCAGAGATTAGAGAGTGCTGCATCAGCCTCACCTTTCCTTCAAACCTGGTTTTCCAAGCGCAGCACACGCAAAACTACTCCTCACCACATACATCCCCTCTACCACTTGAATCCTAAAAGCCTTATCCCCTAACTAAATACAATTTGCTCTCTGTAGTTCACTTTCCCACTCTTACTAGCATGTTCCCAAAGAACAGAAGAACAGAAGCAAAAGAAACAAAAACCCATCCTCTGCCTAGCCCAGTTACAGCTACCTTTCAGATTTGTAGAACTTAGAACTACAGCAGCTGTCCAGGAAACTTAAAGCACAAGAACACAAAAAAACCCTATAAATTAAGTTTTAAACTCATATGAGATTTTTGTTTTGTTTACAAAATATTTTTCAAAAAGAGAAAGATAAAAAACCCTAGAGGTCACCTGGGGTAACATTCTTGAAGAAGGTCATCTGGGGCCATGTTCATGCCTGAGGAACTTCTGCATTGGAAGGTACATACACATGTACAGAAAAACCTGCATGCAAACCCTGAATGCAAGCCCCACTCTGTCATTTGATGCTTACCGCATACTCTGGTTACAGCATTTTCTTCCACTGGTCCCTGATCTGATGCTATCAGCTCAGACAGCAGCTGCTAGGGGCTCCTCTGCTGCCCCAGGGGTCAAACCATGCAAAGCCACCCTGAGAAACCTGCTGCTGCTGCCAGTAAGGCAGGCAGGGAGCAGGAGGAGAAAGGGGGAGGACAGAGGCACCTTGTGCCAAGGCACAAGACTGTGGTACACACGAGTCTGCTGCATCAGAGAGAAGTATGCGGTCAAACGGACAAACTGAGGCATCCTCAGTGCCGGGGCTTTGCTGGACAGGGAAGATGCTGGGCAGCTAATAATGCAGTCAGTGCAGGCAGAGGTGGCAGCCTGACACTCATCCCAGGTCACACTAGCTGTTCCTGTGCCCAGCATCAGTTCCAGTACTGGTACTCATTCTGTCCCAACAGCTCAAAAGGGAGGTTGTGCCCAGCCCTTGGGCAGAGTATTGCTTCCCATTCAGGGCCTCGTTCTTGAAGCATAGCCAAGTCCAAGCAAGTTTAAATAGTAAAGCTACATCCTTTAAGTACATGTGCACACGTACATACGTTAGAGTTAACAGAGCCTGACCATGAGTACACAACATGGCTTCACTGACCCTGCTTGTTCACAGGCAGTCACTGCCCACAATGAAATCTTCTGAAGTCACTGTGGCCAGAAAGAATAAGCTCACCCTCTTGTCTGGGGAAGCTATGAAGTTTAATCATCTTCCCTTCTCCAAAACTAAATGTCTCCATTATGATAAATCCTCCCACTGAACCTTAAATCAACAGGTTTCTAGTTTTAGCTGTAAGATTTGATTTTAACTGATGCTGCTTTGCTAAAGCACTGTTTTCTCCTGCCCCTCCTTACTAAAAATGCAGTCTAAATTGCTATTTTCACAAAGAAATATGTCCAATATTGACAAGAGTTCTACAAAGAATTACTGAGGGTCTGCAGAGATTCCTGTACTTAACTCAAAGGTTAAGTTTACAGTAATTCATCATACAAAAGTCAACTGCCCTGCAGATCTGGGTTCCCACTACAAGTTAGAATTTCTACCAAAAACTCTGGGGGGTGGCAAATAAATAGCTTCATTTGGAGTCCTTATGTTATTTGCACCTAATTCATGACCACACACAGGATGGGACAAAAGGTAGTTATACCACTCTATACACTATGCATTTCATCAGGTATGCTTCCCTGTTCTAATCTTTAAAAAGGAAACTGTAAATAGTAAGATGCAAAAACATTTATGATGAAAGAGCAAAAGACATACAGGGTGGGAAGGAAAATAAAAGGATTTTTTTTAATGGGTTTAGCATTATAAACATCACTGCCATTTTTAAAAAGACAAGATCCAGCTGTATTTCCCCCTTCCTTTGTACTGAAGTTTAAAAAGCATTTTCTCCAAGTTACCAATTTTGAGAAAATTGCTGGATAAACACTTGTGTTAACCCAGTTACATGGCTCGGTGCCAAATGTAATGCCAAACTTCCCAGTTGCAAAACGAGCTGTTTTTACACACCAAAGTAACCACGCAGCAGGCCTGCCGAGCCTGAAGACAGCTGACAGAGATGACTGTTGCTGTCCCCCCATTGCACCGACATCCATCCAAATACCAACATCTGCTGCGCTACAATTTACTTTTTACACAACATTTAGCAAAACAGTGCCTCTGACTGCAACATCATTAAGGAAGTAACAACAAATAAATCGCAAAGTCCCATCAGACAGTTGTAAAATTAAAGCATAGTTTGTCTTGCATACACTGAGCTTTAGTTCAGATGTATCGGACTTCAGAAACAATAAGCATTAGAATCTGTTTTCTCTTATTAAACACACAAGACAAAATTCTGTAAACCATGGCAAGCGTAATCCATCATTACAGTGAAAATTACCATTTTGAGGATATTGACTTGATTCAGTAGGCAGAGAAGCAGATGCCTGCAAGGCAGCTTGGCTTGCCCAGTACCATCACAGCAACTCAGACTACTAACAGGATTACACTATGCTTGAAAGCATAAAAGTGCACTCCCAACTTGGGGCCTGCTCCTTTTCAAACACTGAGAGGGTGTATTGTATTTGTGCTTGCCAAGTAAGGAATTAACATTCCTAAAAACCAGAGCACCTTTTGCTTTTAAAACAGGAGAAAGCACAGGAGTCAAGGCAATGGGATGCAACTTCACAGAACTGAGGTGGCAAGGCTGGTTCCAGTAGCAAGTCCTGTTACAAATTGATAGCCTGGGGGTTTGAACTGAGATTTAAGCTTCTAAGTGTAAGACAAGTTTGGTTAGCGGTTTCACTGCACTGCCCAACACACTTCACATCATAGAAGTCCCTATAAGATCTCTGTCCTTTAATTAGTTGCCCTTCACACCTGCATTACCCAGGAAGCTACAAGTCAAAATGGGGCAGCACTGCCATCTTATACTGCCACAGAGCTTGGGGTTTCACTGGCACACTGCAGAAGAGAAGGAAAAAAGGATAATTTTTGATCTTTACAATTATGACCAGTTTTCAAAAACAATTCTTCCTTCTTTCTATCCTGCAGGATACAAATGCAAAAATAAAATCTAAAAAAATTTTTAATCACTTTCTTTTGAAAGGCATGAAAAATTTCATCAAGAGACAATCTGAATTCTGTTAAGTATCAAGGGGGTCTTCCTTCAATCTTTCTGTTCCTCATCACTTTTAACACAAAAATCACTTAAGTTGAAAAAGCAGCACAAATATTCCCCCCCAACATCTCCAGACAGTATGTCTGTCAGGAACAGCAAGAAACTCAGCTCAAGGAATAACAACTTGACAGGTTGCACCTTAAAGCACTTTCACCGAAACAATAGTTTCCCTCAAATCCCTGTCAGCTCAATAGCGGAAGACAATAATATTTCAGATAGCACAGGCAGCAAACATTTAGGTAAGTTCAGTGGACATTCTTCATCCAATGTGCAGAGAAAAACAACCAACATCCACCACTAGATTAACAAGTGTTTAAATAATTCAGGCTAAAGTCAAAGGGTTAGGCACAAGAAATACTTCCGGGAGTTTCAGCCCGTTGACTTCTGTCAGATTTTATGACAATTGATAAAATGCCCATCATGAGACACAGGAAAATGTCTTATGTGTAGATCCTTTCCCAACCAGTGATTTAGAGGGCAGTCTTCTATGTGCTGGCTACTATGTATTTGCACAAGAGGAGTCAAGGTCCATTGGAAACTTATCTAAAGAGCTGCTCCTGCGCAAACTAGGTTCAACCTCCAAGTTCAGAACTGAAACTCTATTTGTTTGTCCATTTATCCCCTGGCACAATTGGCTTTTTGTCAGACAGATGTATGCCGCATTGCAAGACATTTCCCAACCTCTCTACTCCACCTCCCTCCACGCACTCTGCACACACTCTGACCCCTCAGCAAATGTTGTAAGAGAGGAGGAAGTGTTCCTGACAGTTTGCATACTCTTCACAACAATTTTATTGCAGGGTATAAATATTTTCTCCTGCCCCTCAGTCCTACTTTTAAGGAAACAAAGCAAAACAAACAAAAAAATCTACCACTTCCCAAAACACTGAATGCCCTAAACCCAGCAGCAGGAAAGGGGCGGGAAGGGAGGGAGAAAAAAAGAACCAAGAGGATGGATTACACTGAAGTTATTTTTGTCTTGTTTAAGTGAATGGGCAGAAACAACTAAATATAGAATTTATCAAAGCAGGTGAACAAGGAGGATGATGTAAACCACACATTTCAAAGAGTAAGCAATAAACGAAGTACACACCTACCTCCCCTCCTGGCCCAAAAAGCTTCCTCAAAACACACTGCAATTTGCATGAGCGAGATTTGATTGAACAAACAGTCAACTCATCACAGCCTTCCCTAAGCAGATAGGTTTCCTGTCTCTTACCTGCTTGTACTATATATAAACAGGTGCTACGAAGTCTATGTTAAAACAGAAAGAGGTTTGCATCCTTCTGTGGTATCTTCAGACAGAAATTCTGCTGAAGAAAGTGTGTTTGTATGTACAGCTGGGTAATTAAGTACCACTTGAAATCAAACGTTAAGGAATGTTAGGTTGCCAGTGGTAACACAAAGGATGTGGTTTCTACGAAATTTAACCAGTTATGTCAAGGACAATTGCTTTCTTCTGGTCACACTGCAGTCCATAGCTCGCTCAGAGTAACTGCTACAGTAGTTCGAATTTCACAAGTGAAAATCCATTCATATGTATTTTTAACTCCTTGCAGGGTCTGAGTGAGTCTGTGAAACGCACTAAGCAACTGCTGCCAGAAGAACATACTCCATTCAGTCACTGTGAGCAGCCAATGCTGGCAAGCACATGAGCAGCAAGTCTCACCCAAGCTCTTGGGCTCTCAGAGTCTGCAGCCAAGGATGCAAATAAGAGCATTTAGCAAGGACATTAAGTGCTTCGCTGGTATGCCTGCAGTAGCGAGCAAGGAAATAATCCAGAAAAAAGACATGGCACCAGTCAAGCCCTGAAATCAGTAGAAGCCACACTCAAATCAGTGCTGTAACCTACCACTGGGCTTAAAGAACAGTAAGCTTTTATGCAGAACATTTCCCTTCTTCCATCTGTGCTCCCAGTTACCACCGTATCCAAGAGCCCCACAGCCTGAGCTGCAGTTGTCCTCACAACATTCCTGAGAAGTAGGGAAGTGCTGTTATCACCATTTTACAGATAGGGAACTGGGGCACAGTGAGATAAAAATAACCTTATCTAAGATGATCATATAGCAGGAAGTTTGTGTCAGAGCAGGGGAGGACTGGCTTCAGTTCTTAGTTCCAAGATGGTACTCTAATAGACCTGCCACCTCTTCACCCTCTAGATGCTCTGTCTTCAGTTTGACCAACCTACCTATCTACCCCAGTCAAGCACTGGAATAGGCTACCCAAGTAGGTGGTAGAGCTATGCATCCTTCAAGAACTGACCTGTTCTGGAGATTATAGGCTATAAAACAGTTTGTTTTTTGTTTTTTGTTTTTTTTTTTAATTCCTTTAGAACTACAGCTATCTCACTTCAGACACGGATCTAAACACAGCTCCGGTGTAGTTTGATATAGAGACCTTGGCTCTATATCAAACTTCACACAACAATCTTGCCTCGGATAAAACAAATTCCAGAGGCTGGGACTGATCAAGGTTTCTCATTTCTGGCTGAGCAAAACTTCAACCCTCCCCTCAAAGGCTCTTTATTTTATGTGAAATGTCACATGAGCTCCAAAATTTACTCTGTCCTTTGAGATTCCAGTTGCAGCCATCCTCCAGTTCCAGCCATCCTCAGTTCTAGTTGTGAAATAGGCTTCTACAACTTAAGGGCATTCACAAAAGAGTTGTGAATGTCAACTGTTTGAGGTGACTTTTACAGTGGAATGGACAGCAAAGATCTATCACCCTTTGGATCACTGGTGTTATCAAGGCTGACTCCAAAAGGTGGCCACTCATCATAACAGCCAAAGGATGACAGAGTACTACTAAACTATCCCAAACAGGCTTGATGACATGGTCACTGTACCTGTTGGGACAAAGGAAGAAAGTTGTGAGTTAGTGATATCTGAAGGTACCACCAGATCAGCCACTCTTAGCTTCCAGTTTGCCTCTATTATCTGTAGGCTATCACATCAGTCATGGCTGACAAGCTGAACCTTATGGCTCAGGCCTCTTTCTTGATGTGCTGTCACTGCAGACTTCAGTCACCAGCAACACGATGTGAATCTAAAGTACATTGTCTTTGCTGTGGTCAGTGTTGAGGAGCTACAGCCAAACTACTGCTGAAGGTGACCATCAAGGCACCTATGGTGACAAAAGTAACTGTAGTCCTCCTTGGAGAGAACCAGAAAGAACAGAGATAGCCTCACACACACCCTGCACCAGGATTACAAAAGGATGAAAGAAAAAGGCTGGGATGAAGTTAAAAAACGTTTCTACTATCTGACAGCAAGCCTTGCAACAAGAAGAGCCCAACAGACAAATGAAAGCAAAACTATGCAGCTACTGAAAGCAGCTATACAGCAAGTTGGTAAGCCAAATATTCTAGTAATTAATGCAAAACCCAACTTTCAATTCCAAAGCACAGACCCAGAACACTAACAACAAGCAGTAAATTAGTGACACCTATTTATGTTTTTTCCATTCAACGCAAGACCATCCAAAATACTACAAAGAAACCTAATACTGTATGTAGGTAATCCAGGAGAATTAATAGAGGGAAAAAAAAGAACAGAAAAATAGACTATAACTTCATCAAACTGCAACTCTTAAATCAAATTTGAGAAACAAAGCCTCAAGTCTGCTTGACCATGTGCCCTCATTTTAGTTTTATTACCTCCAGTAACTGCCTGCTTTGAGGATTTTAAAAGTCAGCAAAAAAATGAATGCAAATAAACACTCTGCGCATGTACTGGGCATAAAAGGATAAATTAATTCTGTGATCCTCCATGTTCTATTTCACCACATGAATGATTGAGGGGAAAAAAAAAAAAAGCACAGGATTGTACATGGTCAAAACTGTATGTAAAGCCTCTGAAGCCTAGTGTGTATCTGTGACCACACATCCTGTTGTGTTTCATTCCATCTCTAAAATGGTGCCTGAATTGAGAAAAGTCTCCAGAAACATGAGGCTTTGTCATAAGCATACCCAGTCTGGCCGTGGAAGTAAACAAACCTCTCCAAGACACCAACAAGAATCACTGTAAAGTAGCCCACTCTTAGATGCCTGAAGCAGTTCCTGAGAAGAAAGGATTCCTTAAAATGGGAAGAAAACTTCCTATGTGCTGATTTTTGTACATTTCTGCCAGTAACCTGTCAGAGAATGAACACAAAAAAACCCACTCAACAATCACAACAAACAAACCAACCTCACATGAAAACCAACTCTTAAAAATGCATAAAAATTCTCACACTAAATCCAATCTTCTTTCTCCTCCCCATTTTAAGATACAGCTTTCTACAGCATAATGTCTGTATTACTGCAGTACAGTGCAACTTCAGATACACATCTGGGAGTGGATCACCTGCTGTATAAATAAAACAAATGAGACAGTTTCTGTTCTACAGAGTTTACAGTCACAGGACAGGGACAATGGAAGGCCAGACACACAAAACAGGGCGACCAATACTGGGCATAGCAGTGAACAGCAGTCACAGTACTGCAAGTTCATCAAAGCCTTTTGTAAGCGACACAAGGAGCAAGAGCTTTCAAAGAGGATAATAAAGCAGTACTGCAGCTGTTTACAGGGAACATTTCCCAAGTGTGAAAGGATAGCACAAGAAAAAGCACAGAAGTGTTTGCTTGTCTTCATGTTGCAGTCACAGTATACAGACATGCTAGGCTAAGTGGAGGCAGAAGTTAACATCTTAATAGCAAATTAGAGATGGTAAAAATAGGTATGAAAAGCAAAAGCAGCTGGGTTTGCAGCTCAATGCAAGAGGAACTAGTAGATAGCAACAAAGCAACAGCCCAAAGAACGAGTTCTGCTCTGTTCAGAGCAGCACTCTGAATGGGACAAGGTTACATGCCAAGCATACAAAGATGCAAGATGATGAAAACCTTAGAAAAGTATATTCCCCTCCTCCATGTTTTGCTTTTGTTTTCCATTTTCAGGAACAACAGTATACTCCAACAACTGCAGCAACTTTGAAAACATCAACTTCTTTGTGGATCAAACAATACAGTCTCAGCAGACACTCTGGTTATAGTTGCTGCAGAGTTGAGACAAGCCACTATTTTAGAAAGAAATTTGACCACCTGCTGCTCTGAGCAGAGAAGGCAGTATATATGTAAAATCACTCTTTTCTCCAAAATTACAACTGGTATTACCCAGGAAATACGGACTACACTGGGAAAAAACATATTAACTCCAAATGGCACAGTTATGCTGAACTGAATTGTACACGGCTGGCTAATAGTCTTCACTCAGTTGTCACACGCTCGCTCATCTTAAGATCATCTCATATTACTTCCATTGAACAATGTATTACAGCCACTTTAGACCTCTGGCTTCCTTTCAAGTCAGAGGTAAATACCAACAAGGCTGGGACATTTCAAAAACTCAGGTATTAAAAAAAAACCAAAACCAACAAAACAACTATAACAGTTATTATGCAAGGATGAAACAACTACAGTACAGAAGTTTCTGACTTCAGCAAGAACAGCACACTCTAATTCAGTAAAAGCAATCAACAAGTCTAGGACTAGAGCTCATTCCGGAACAGATCAGGCTATGACAAGATGCAACTTTTAAGTAACTGAGCCACCACAGCTGAAGAGAAGCTGCTCCATTGCATCTGTTTTTGATAGGGTTGTCCACTGTTATTTCAAAATGTGAAGGCAGATTTAGCTGCTGTATTTTTTTGCAGCCCCACTGTGTAAAGGGGAAGAATTAAACCAGCTTGTAAAGGCATCAGCACAGAGGAAAGTTCCTTGTTTTACCTGAACATGCTGGCATGAGGTGATGGTCAGAGAACACACAGAACCCTTCAGAAATACGTATTATTTATTACACTAGGACAGCATTTCATGTTGCACAATATAAGCTTTTGTTTCAAGCAAGAAAATGTTTTCTAAATATTTTGTCACCATGACAGTCTAGTCTTGAACTTGAATTCTGCCCCTGGTTATTCCAAAAAGTCAACCACATAGTATGGCTCATGACTGCATCCCACAGTGTCAGAAAGCTTCACCTAGCAGTGCATCTACTGGTATTCCTCTCAGCTCACTGTGCTCTGCAGGACTCACTCATCCAAAGGTATTTTTCCTACCCACAACCTAAAACATTTAACATAAGATCCATGTGACAAAACAACATTGAAATGAAGAGGAAGACAGTTTTGCAGCTACAAAATGCAAAACATGTCCCTGACAGGTTCAGCTTTATTTGAGGAATACAGGCAAAACAAAAACCATTCCCAAGACAGCAGAATTAAGTATTTTAAACACACACACATTGAAAAAAAAAAAATAGATAGATAAGATAGAAAAACATCCTAGCTTTGAGGGCCTTGCTCCAAGTAAAAGCATTTCTTTCAGGGACGTTAATTTGGAAAACTAAATCTAAGCAGATACAACCTAAGTCCACTGCACAGCCCTGAAAAGAGCAGTGAAGCATTTCTGTATGACTCAGGAAGCTCAATAAAGGAAGAGTTCTGCAGAACAAGATCAACAGGGTTTATATACAGCCAGCAGCGTCATGTGAATGGGTGGTTTAGTTTGTGAAATGAATGTTTGCATTGTCATTAAAAAAACACAACAAAACAAATATACAAAAAACCCCCCAACCAGCAACCAGAAAACAGCCTCTATTCCTCTCTTTCAAGTTTCCAACATTAAAAACATAGCAGGGGAAGGAAGCAAGGAAGCACTCCAGCAGCCAAAATTTACAAATTCTTACCAAAACTTTGGCACAGTAAACTTCTCCAGTGTCACAAAGGTCTATTCTTCAGAGGGTTTGGTTGCATTTTTTGTTTTGGGGATTGTTTGGTTTTTTTTTCAGAAAGACTTATCTACATGTGAAGGTTATTAAATAACACACAAAATGCCAACAGAAACATAAACATGCATGCTTTGTCTGTGTGTTCTTTCAAAGTTTTATCTTTCCTTAAACATAAAGATACCTAGAAACAGCCTGCAGGCAGGTATTTCTGTTTTCTCTCTTCTAAACAGTGAAGCTCAATAAGCTTTTTACTTTTATTCAAAAAAATGGTAGTAAGATTTTATTTTAATATATTCAAGTCAGTGACAAGAGATTCATCCTCATGAGTTGCATTCAGCAGCCGGGTTTGAAGAATTTAACAAAGAATGAAGATCCGAATATGAAGAGGGGGAATTGTCTGTTCGTTTTACTAGAAAATTAATTCCTAATGGCAATATTTTAATTGTTTGAGAGACACCTTACTAGAACCTCAAAGAAAACACTAATACTCTGAGTTACACTTCTGCTCTGCAAAAAGAAATCCAAGCTCTGAAAGTCAGCACTTTTCCCTCTTACTATCCGAAGCTACATAAAAGCCCTACCACATATTTGAAAGAAATACAACAGAAAATCCTGCCTGATCTAAACACACGGAGCTAAATTTATCTTTCAGTTTTTGAAGCACCGCTTCGAGATTGAGCATTTAGAGTTCTATTCACTGGCGAGAAAAAAGCCAAATGAAACATTTTTTAAAACTGACTTTGAAATATTGTTACGAGAACAGGGACAAGCTACGTAAACCCTAAAATTCTCTGGGTCTTTGTATTCACGATTATTGCCACAAACTAAAAGGCTCATATTCCCTACTAAGCAAACATTTACAATTAGATCCATTCTACACGAGGCATTTGCATTTTGAGATAGAACAGTCAGTTGTTCAGCTGCTGTGATTTAGATGGATTGGTTCATTATTGCTGTAGTTCGTTTTCAGCTACACTGTATAACAAAGGGGTGCCAATGTAGTCTTGAATGGCTTTAAAGCTAAGTATGCTGGTATTCTTCCATGATGATGTAATTTAACTATCTCTCTATCTCGCAGATCAAGATATCTTGACTTTACAGGTTAAACTTCTGTGAAAACGACAAGAAACAAGCTGTCGCTATAGTGTTCAATAGGCAGTATCTCTGCAAGTCAGCTGAAGGCTGTTGCTGGCAAGTTTGCAGTGATTCTCCACATATGAGAAAGTAAGTTTTCCCTAATTCCTATTTAGAATAAATGGTTTTTCTATCATACAAGTTATAAGGCAGTCTCAACTTCCACACCAGGAGATAAATCTGTTACATGTTTTCAAATGTTCAAGCTATAGTAAAAATGTAACTGTATCACAAAAGAAACCCTAAATATAAGCACTTAGAAAACCTAAAATCATTAAGATCTCTGATGCAAAGAAAATTTCAGGTTGAAAAAGCAATCTATCTGACATATTCAGTGTCTGAAACACATCCCCAAAGACAGTATTAAAGCAGCAAATAATTTTTTTTATGAACAATCTTAAAAAAAAAAAAAATTATTGAAGAGAGAGACATGATGATTAGCACCATTTAACTTTCCAGTCTAAAGAATGGTCTTCTCAAGACAGTGGCAGAGCAGCACAAAGAACACTTACCAGAAAATGACTTGATTACTGACTTCATAGTGGCAAAGGATTCTTACCCTAAGCCCAGAAATCAATTTTCAACTATAAAACCACTTCCAATCCCCAAAGCCAGTACTGTCACAAGAGACTATCACAACTAGACTGGAATAATATAGTATAGTTAAACCTGTGGAACCAAACATTTAAGTCAAGTTTTTTAAGAAATAAATGCCTTGTTCTTCTCTTGGTATCCCCAAAATTTTGTTTCTGTTTACTGATGATAGGAGAGATTGCACAACTGAAAGTTAAAAATTAATTTTAAAAAAACTCAAAATCTGCATTATAGAGAAAACACTTTGATTTAGCAATGGAGTCCTGTTTATAAAAGGTTTACAGATCACAGACAGGTGCAGGGATATACACCACACACACACAGAGGAAAAAAGAAAAAGGCCCAGACAATCCATGTCTGGAAGTCCCTGAAAAGCAACCAACAAATAAAATGCTGTATTCCCAATTTGCAACTATAAAGCAGCCTGACAATGAATTTTGAACTGCTTAACAGTTTTGTTCAGCTGACACCCCAGCTGTGAAGCTCCAACTTAGGCTTAACAACAACACAAACTAGCGCATGCTCTTGTATTTCAGGTCATAAACCCTACTTAGTGCAAATATTTTCCAGCATTACAGTGGCAATTGTAACATGGCCTGTACAAAGGCTCATATGAAAACACATGGCAAAAATCCTTAGGAAGCATTTTTCATCCTAAATCTTGAAATCTATTTTAACTGAAGTTTGATGGATAAAAAAACAGTTCAAATACAGTTTCACTTGTGTGTTTCTATCGGGCTTGACAAGCTTCTTGCAGAAAATGCAAAATTTACTCTTTTATACCACTTGCTTTCTAAAGCATTATCAGGACGCATTTCTTGATCCCCTCTTTTGACACAACTGCAGAAATATCAGGATATACTGCTAAGGCTGTGAGTTCAGAAAATAAAGCCACACATTATGAACTATTTTACATCCTCTGTTATTGGATATTTTTCATTAAAAGTAATTAAACAGTCCTTTTTCTTCTTAGTCTAAACTGTGAAGGCGGCACTCAAGTTATACTTTTCAGTTTTTCCCTGCATCGTGAGGACTATCAAGCTCCTCCACTTCAGAAAGGGGCAAAACTTCAAAATTTTGTGATTTCTACAGTTTGGAACTGATTTATAAAGCCACCACAAATAGAAAGGCTGCACTTAAAATTTAATAATTAGCAACAATTGCTATAAGGAGCCTTGACCTCCAGCAGCACCTGAAGTCCACTCAAGTAACACTGGTGGTTAACCTCATGAATTAGACTTTCATATCAGCATAACAATACTTGTCTTTAAGGCAGTTCCTACAAAGAAAGTCTAAGACAGTCATGTTTGTTCAGCTGGGAGAAGACACCAGGGAGATCTTACTGTGGTCTTTTAATACAGAAATTGGGATTTGTAAGAGAGACTGAGAGGTGAAAGTCTATATTAAGAGCACAAGGCATAATGGTTTTAAACTACAGAAAAGTAGATTTAGGGTACATATATAAGGAAAAGGTTCTTTACTTTGAGGGTGATGAAACACTGGAACATGTTGCCCAGGGAGGCTATGGATGACCCTATCATTAGAACTGTTCAAAGTCAGGTTGGATGGGGCTTTGAGCAACCTCATCTAGTGGAAGATGTTCCTGCCCAGGGCAAAAGGGCTTGGCTAGATGATCTTTAAAGGTGTCTTCCAACCCAAACCATTCTAAGACTGGAGCTCCCTCCCGAACAGTTATCTCCTATGAAGGCCATGGCTCACAACCAACACAAAACAGTTGCACTGTGCACAAGCAGCCCAGACAGCCAACTGAGTCCTGGGCTGCATCAAGAGCAGCGTGGCCAGCAGGGCAAGGGAGGGGATTCTGCCACTTTACTCTGCTCTTGTCAGACCCCACCTGGAGTACTGTGTGCAGTTCTGCAGCCCTCAGCACAGGAAGGACATGGAAGTGTTGGAGTGGGTCCAGAGGAGGGCCACGAAGATGACCAGAGGGCTGCAGCAGCTCTCCTATAAGGACAGGCTAAAAGAGTTGGGGCTCTTCAGCCTGGAGAAGAGAAGGCTTCCAGGAGACCTTAGAGTAGCCTTGCAGTATCTGAAGGGGGCCTACAGGAGGACCGGGGAAGGATTATTTACAAGGTTTTGCAATGACAGGACAAGGGGCAATGGGTTTAAACTGGAAGAAGGGAGATTTAGACTGGATGTTAGGAGGAAGTTCTTTACAGTGAGGGTGGTGAGGCACTGGAACAGGTTGCCCAGGGAGGCTGTGGATGCTCCCTCCCTGGAGGTGTTCAAGGCCAGGTTGGATGAGGCCTTGAGTAACCTGTACTAGTGGGAGGTGTCCCTGCCTATGTCAGGAGGTTGGAACTAGATGATCCTTGAGGTCCCTTCCAACCTTACCATTCTATGATTCTATAAAACCCACCTCTCCATGATCTTCATTAAAGTACATTAGTAAAACACAAGCAGAGAAGGCTGATTTCATAGCCCAATTCAGACACTGCACTCAATGTTGGCACAAAACCCTACTGTAATCATACACAGAACCACTGACCCCGAAGTGTATTTCTACATGCAGTTCACCAAAGGCCTGGTTTTGGACAGCACTTCAAAACACATTCTCCCAACTTACCCAAGAGACTCAGGAAAACAGTAACTGGCTTGCCCACAGAGTGTGATGACTGTTTACCTCAGCTGTCCTCAGACATGACCATGCACTTCTGAATAAATTGACAAATTTCACAATATTGTTTGATCAGCTATCTTTTTCACATTTTTGGCACAACTTGGAGAGGTGGGAGAATAATCCCAGAGTTCTGCAACTTTTCTGACTGCACCCAGGCTGTCTTCATTATTTCCCCCCTTCAGTTGCAGTAAATATTTCTCACAGAAGCACACTACTTCACACCTAATATGGTGCTATTCTTTCTCCATTCTTTTTCTTCCTCTTTCCTCACATAGCTTCCTGGTTTTTGTTCCCCCTTTAAGACACACATTATACCTGCATTGTACTGTATCTGAAAATAATCGTCCCTCCTCTGTCTTCCCCCCCATGAGAGATGACTTTTTAAACCAATTTTAACTCTTTTTTTTTTCTTAGTAAATCAATCACTCCAATATTTAAAAGGGTAAAGAAAACGTAAGGTTGATAACTGCTTGTTTTCCACAATGCTCTCATACAATACATTCAAGTGTTCAAAGGCTAAGCAAATCCCCCTTTCCAACACATACTAAGGTTTGCTTTCTGGATGAGTCTGACACCAACCACCATTCCAATTTTTAAGAAAACTAATAGTAACATAAAAAATGGGTAAAAGAAGATACACACTCTACATGTGACCGTAGACTGTTCTAAGCACATCAGCCCTCACCAGTTTTTTCAGATGGTAAAGCTCAGGGCTAAGAGTGGTAACGCAGAGCAAGTTTAGGCAGTGGCAAGGAATGCAACTGATGGTGCTTAGGCAGGGAAAGCACCAGCAGGGAATGATGCAAGAGAAGGAACCTTCTGGCACCCACATAGGGGCCTGTAGGGGAAGACATTTTCGAGTGAGGACAAGGCGCCAAATTTAAAAGACATGGCAGTGCACCTTGCCTAAAACCACTCCTGCAAGAACAATGGGCAAGATTTACTGTCTTAAGTCAAAATAGCATACTCACTTAGTACTTCTTTCTTCCTTCCTAAAACCAAACCTAATGACTTCTCACTATGTAAACTAAGAGAAAAAAAAGAACAGAAAACTACATGTGGACTTCTTTTTGCACAGGCTTAGTTTTTTCTTCTAGAAAATGAAGGAACCATGAAAAAGAGGATCAAAGACAAAGCAGGCAGTTTCTGCATGATCCACTGTATCAAGCATTCCCAGGCTCACTTTAACAGGACTTGCAACGTCCTAGATCATTCATTCTCAAATCTCTTTTGATGACAAGTAACTGTAATTTATGATGCTATCCCACTTTCAGAGATAAAATTGAGACCTAGTTTGTTTCACGTCTAATGTACAATAAAACAGAATATGAAAGCTAACTTCCAGGACTGACATAATGTGGGCATCAACATCTGAGCTCTTCCTCTTTGCCATTTAAATAAAGAGTGTGTTTGGTGTCACCTGTACACAAGTTCTAAACAGGTCGTTTACTAAATCAGAAAAAAACATTCTGGCCTAGCATGACTTCTCCAAAGAACTCAAAAGTATTTTGCAAAAATGTGAGAGAAAGCATTGGAATAAAATTTTTTGGGGAGCAGTTTTTACTGAAAAAAAAAAAAATTTGGATTTTACCCTTAAAAAAATGTGAAACTGCCTTAAAGAACAGTGTCCTACATGAAAAAAAATGTTCTGGAATACTTTTCCTAAAACAACACTGGCAAGGAACAAAGATGGTCAGACTTAAGTAGTTTTCTTGGTGGAAGTGAGATGATCAACCATCATGCTACACTAGCTCTTGCAAAGACATAGTACAGCGCAGTTACACTGTACTAGGTAAATTTCAGCATCTGACTTTCTTGTCATCCAAAGCAGACTTTTTACAATACTGGATCCGGCCTGTTTCCTATGATCTCTCCACAAATAATTCCATCAGATGAGACTTATCCTCCAAAAGTCTAGCTGACTAGCCATTATCAGCTCATATTTCTCCAAATGTTTTGTGATTTCATCCTTTCTTAATGTCTCTAGCATCTTGCCTACCACCAAGGTCAGATTTATTGGTGGATGATTTCCTGGTTCCGCCCCAGTCCCTTTTTCCCAGAACAGAACAAGCAAAATGAAAGCAACCAAGAGCTGGCATTGCANAAAGGGAAAAAAAAAAAAAAAAAAAAAAAATCCACAAATGGACACTTATCTTGTTTCCAATAAGGAGAGCAACAGATTTCCCTGTAAACCAAACCTTTCAGCCCTGCAAACAGCATCAGCTTCCTCACCTCTGTTAAAATATACTCTGTCCTTTCTTTATTCAGTCCCAATCTTGTTTCTTACTTTTCCACTTCCTCCTAGTTTTTCCTCAGAAACAGTTGTGCCTTCTATAGTTGGTATCTTCAGAGTTCAGACGTATCTTAGGACCTTTTGTATCAAGTGCCACAGCCACTCTTTTGAAATACCATGAAAGCCAGACAATCCTTGAACTAATCTGAACCTTGAAGGCTCTGGCTACACAAATCATCACCACAGTGCACTGCTACATCACAGAAACAGACAGAAGTCAAGGTAAAAAATAAGAAACATTCCAAAGTAAAACACACACACAGAGAAAGATCCTGGAACACAGTGAGAACAGAAAGGAGAGAAGAAAGAGGTAAAGAAAAACAGCAACACAAGAGACTCACTGAGGGGAGAAAAAAGTAGTTTGTTTCTGATAATACCTCTTAATATCCTGGTTTGATTAACAGGATACTGAAAGCATGAACCTCTGCTCATTTTTCATACACAAGCTAAAGTTCACAGGCTGTGCTGGAAAATTTTAAAAGAGCTTTTACTCTTGGTTTGTCATTTACATATGAATCCTGCAGTCATTTCATGCAATGAAGCTACAGGAAGACAAATCACAATGAACTACTGGTTCTTTATTAGGACATTTGTATCACTCCATTTCATTACAGAAATAATTCCTTAACATAAGTGGAGAAACTTTCATTTGTATAATTTCTCATTTAAAGATCTCTAGCAATTTTGATAACCTCAGAAGACAGAGTTCCAACCAGTCAAATAGTTTTACCTGCCTGAAGTCCACAGAAACTGACACCCAGAGGACACATTCTGGGTTCCACATCTAAAATTACTCTGTGGTGTTTATACACTACTTAAAAACAAAAGCAAAAAGTAGCTCCACATTTGAAGTTAAATATTAATGGATGAATACACAGCTCTCTCCTGCTGCTTCAAATTGCTTCAGAGTTCTCAGAGTGAGAAATTGAGATTTCTATTTCCTTTTTAAAACCCCAGCGTACATTTTTCCCTCCCCCTCTTTTTCTGCCTCCAAAAGACTCCTTTTTCCATAGGAGTCTATGCCCTAATCAGAAAACCGGACATACTAGGGAGGACAGAGATGACAGAGTATCAAAATACACAATCCCCCTCTTTGTTAGCATTGCAGAAAGACTTAAAAAAAAAACAAAAAAAACCAAAAACCCCAAAAAAACACCAACCCAAACAGGATGGAGACTGAAGACAATAGAAAGACTTTTATAAACAAGGACAAGAGAAGAAAAACACCAAGAAACCCAATGAGATCTTTGAAATGCATCAGTAATGTTATATAAAATATGCTCAGGCATGCACCTCTTTTATCCAAAAAGTTCCACAACTGAAATTAAGGATACTCATGACATACATCCAAAAACCCTGTAATCTCAGAACTCAACAAGCAGCAATTTGGGATGATAATTTCCTCTTTTCTCCTCCACATTGTCACAATTACAACACCTCTGCATCAATCCATTTCCCTCATCTTTTCCCACCAAACAAACCGTTAATGTACACACAATTGGGAACTACATATTCTGGAAATATACATAGAACACGCCCACCCCAAGTCCGAGTTCCTTCATGTTTTCTCTGTGTGTTGGAACACAAAGAGTATTTTAACTACTGTTTTAGTCTTCACACAAGAGTCTATGGCCTCACTATGACTGTAATAACAACACCAAGCATGGGAAAAGGGGAAGAAAGAAAAAAAAAAAAATCCAAACAACTTCATTCATGAATTCTCCTGTTTCTGCCTAGCTGAAGTTAGACATGCCATGGAGATGACTCTGGCCCCTACACAAAAACATTTGCACTACTGGAAGTAGAACTTCCTGTAAGCAACTGACTGACAGAACTGCCAAGGGCTCTCAGCCAGGCAGCGATGTTTAATTTCATTTCTCCATTTGTATTTTCAATCTTGGAAACAAAAACAGAAATGTAAAGCATATTGACAGAAGAAAACAACCCCTTAATTCTAGAAAACCCTGCTATTTCCCTGCCAGGCCAAAACACCTGCTCCTACTAATGATGGCTTTATGCTTATATACACCTGCCATCCAGAAGGGCTCCAGAGCACTCTGCAGACTGATTTATACATACACAAATCATTAAAATCGCCAAAATTAAGCCACTGCTGGGGTGAGATGTTTAACTGCGCACAGAAATGCTGTTAAACTGTTTAGGACATGAAGTAAGAGAGATAATACCCAACCAAAGCTATGGGGGAACCTTAGGGAGCTCTTGGCCAGTCACTACCTAAAACATTTGCATGTGGGAAGCCCTAGGATCTTTAAAGAACACAGCCAGTACAACCTTTGGTTTTATAAATTATCCATAAGACAAATAATACACACTTCCTATATCTAAAATCCTTCTTTAGCAGTCACTCCCTGCAGTAATTATTGTTTATGCCTTAACTTCAGAAGCTCATAGTATCAGACATCAGTTTTGGAAACATCCTGTGGTTGAAGCACTCGATTTTGCAGAGCCAGCAAACCAATAGTGTCTGGCAATAAAAAAAAAAAAAAATTAAAAAAAAAAAAAAAAAAGCACACATACACATCCCCAGCCAAAAGAACTACCTTCTCTGACTGATCCCAAAAGAGATAGAAAAACCATGAGAATAATGGAGCTGACATGCTCAGCTCTCAGGCAAGCTGGGAAGGAGAGAACACTGATTTCTAAAAACCTCCTCATATGGCCAACACCAGATTAACAGTTGCACAGTCAATGAAGTGGAATGGTGTCACCACACATACTGCAAAGCCAAAAAGGCATTGGGGAACAGGTTAAGAAGTAGGAAACCCAGCATTAAAAAAAAATGCTGAGATACACTTAACAGTTTGGGTATCAGGGCACAAGTTCGCAGTCTCAAATATGTAAAACATGCAGAGTAACATTTTAGAAATGGAAATATATTCATCAGATAATCTCATCATAATATTATCTCAAAGCCATCACAGATTACAATCTGATTCTCTATAATAATAATCCTAGAAACAACAAAAATTCAATTCTCAAGAGTAAATACAGACAAGCTTGAAATACATGATGACTAGCTTAAAGTTTCAGACACATCCACCTCTGAATCATCCTGAGAAGATAATTCCATTTTCTTATCTTTTAAAATAAAATGTTTCTCTTCCAAATTTCTGTATGGTGCTCCTCAAAGTAGGTATTTATTTCTTATGTTACGGGTAAGTGCAAAATTAATTATAATAAATTGTTAAAAGCAATCATTAGACTAAAATATGATTTTAAACTAAAAAGGTATATTTTGAAGAGTTTCTAATTGATAAATGAAAATGGGAAGCATAATTCTGTGTTTCTTCCTCCTGTGTAATTCTCAAATATTTTAACAGAACAAGGTAGCCTAGGTATACCAGGATTACCAAGTTAGTTACTGAAGAAAATTATTGGAAAGGAGTTTCTANAAAAAAAAAAAAAACCAACTCCACTGTATCAAAACATTTCTGCATCAAGCATCAGACACCGTGCTCAACTAAGCCGTGTATCCAGCTGCTGGAAATATATTTTCCTACCCTTTTTAAAACTGGGATTACAAACATGTTCTCTGAATTCTTAGGAATGTCATATAGCTGTAAAAGAACCATCAGCCTTTATCAAAGTTATGATAATGTATTTCTCTTTTCTTCCACAAACAATTATGCTACAGCGTTGCACCTTCAGGAAGCTGTTGCAAACACTCTAGAAAAATCCCAAGTCTGCAGAACCACGTAAGCTTACCTACTGTTGGAGCATGCAGATGCCGGTTTTGCTCAAGAGAAAAAAGACATCATGGAAAGCACCTAACACTGCTCTCTCCTTTCCCAGAAAAAATAGAATACAAAGGAACAGGTACATCAAAGTACCATATAGAAGCAATGCAGTCATACTTGAAGAAAACAAACAACCCATACCCCAAAAAAATAGAATAAAAGCACTGTTTTAGGAATAAAACATTTAAGAATGCAAAAAGCACAGTGCATATGACTGTTTTATTTCAGTTTTGCCACCCAGTCAAGAATAAAGACATTTTACAATAACCACATGTCATGAGTAGTACAAGAGAAACAGAGAATGCACAAACTCGAGGTAATTTTTTCCTGTCTAGGACACCGGTACCAAGAGCAAACATAACACAAGCAGGATAGTGGTACAAGACACAAACAAAATAGCACATTCTCTATCAAGCCTCTGCAAGAGCACAGTGTTGCTCATGAATTAAAGGCATATTTTTCATCATTCAGATGAAGACATTGTTCATCTCAAGACAATTCTAACCCAAAAAGGAAAGCTACAGACCTATAAATAAATTAAAATAATTTGGTACATTTTAAATTTTAGTATTCCAGTTAGGATCTCCTTCAGTTGCTATCACCATCTTCCAAACAGCCAATGCAGTTTGCGGTGAACACACACACACACATGCACCCACCCATACACGTTTTCTCAAACTTGAGACAAATTCACATACACACATCGCACAAGCTGAATCACATCACAGTGAGTGGGACAGTAATAGACTACTTGAAGGTACACTGATAAAAGGCAGATGACCATTGCCAGTCAATCCACTGTCCTGGAGGAAAAAGACACTTACCTCGTTTGTGAAGCCACCCTTCCTTCACTATTGCTACTTCATTCATAATGGCTGGAATGTCTCTTGAAAAACCAGTTTACACCAAAAGACCACTCTTGAAATTCCTGAACTCCTACAGAAGGTTCCACAAAAGGGACGTTCAGGGCTTTTTCTGGTTTTCTCCTTCTCGGCTATTTCTGAAAGGATCAAGAGAAGTGCACCATCAATTTGAAGCACGTCGTGTATGTACAGTAAGGGATGCAAAGGGGAATAACTTTCATTGCTAGGTTGCTCATTTGGGTTTTTTAAAAATTATTAAAAATTCTAAACCAGGTTAGTTCTTCACAAGGATTTTTGTAGCTCTGCAGGTGGAGGTGATAAAACGGTTACTTGCTGAAGTCCAGCTTCTTCACTGAGCAAGCTGATCATGGGCAGACTTGCCTTATCACATTAGAAGTGAAAGCAAGACCTTGCCCAGTTAGACATCCATCTCTCCAGTAACACTTCACTTACCACAACAAAGCCCCCTCCCTGGTGCTGTATGCTCCCTCCCTGGAGCTGTTCCAGGCCAAGTTGGATGAGGCCTTGAGTGACCTTGTCTACTGAAAAGCGCCCCTGTCCATGGCTGGGGGGCTGGAACTAGATTGTCCCTTCCAACCTAAACCATTCTATCAATCTATGAATCTATAAACAATAAAAATTCTAAGATTTCACAAAGTCCAGTTTTAAATACTTCCCGGTATGAAGACTTCCAGAATCATCTTTACAGCCTGCTACCATAGTAGCAACTACTACACTGAATTTTACAAGATAAACCTCCAACAGTTAAAAAAAATTCCCAATACTTTGCTTCTGATTTTCCTGTCTTCAGCATCATCCCGTTAATCCTGCCCAGATCTCCTCAACTCCTCAAAATGTGTCTTCTGTGCCTCAGATATTTGTAACTCCTACCTCTCCTAGAGGTATATAAAAAATCTCAGATAAGATCATAGATTATTTTTATTATCCTAAATCAACATTTACAGCATCCTAGTCATTGCTCTTCCCTCAACAAACCATAATTTGCTTTCTCACAATGAAATACACCTAAGTACAATTTAGGATTTTTAACCTTCTGCTTTAGGAGATGAAGCTAAATAGCTCGAATTTGGCATTTTATTGAAAATATGTCTAGTTCATAGCAGACTACCAGAGAAATGTATTTTGTGTTTCTCTCCCTCACTGGAAGTAATCAGTTCCCAAATGCATTAGCTTTTATTATTTTCTAAATTGAAACTGATTATTTTCCTGCTTATGGTAGACCCATTCTCTGTTTTTCTTTAATGACTTGTGTGCTCTCTGAAGTGTCCATACTGCCATTCAGTTTGGTATTACTTTTGATGATCAAAAACGTAATCAGTGACAGATTCTCAGCAGTAACCAAGAAATTTAACAAAACAAAACACAGCAGTATCTGAAACCCACCACCACAGATCTCACTTTTACTGTACAACCACAGAGACATCACATTCCACCTAACAAAAATATCTCTGCATGCAGTAGGCACGTGTGCATCAATTATCTCTGAGCATGCAGGTGATAGCTATCCATCAGAAACAAGATTAAAAAGTAGCTAATTCGCCATAACTCACTCAGATACAGCCAGGATGGAAGAGACAAGTGGTTAAAATGAATCTAACCTAGAACTGAAACCCCATCAGAGACAAGAGGGCTCTGTACCATTCATCACCGGTGCTCTGAAATGGGTAGCCTTCAAAGCAAGGAGGTCAAACCTGAACAAGTTCTATGACTGTCATCAGAAATGGGCTGGGAAAAAAGAGGTCCCTCGCATGATACTTTGTCTAGGAACCTTTGCTGTGTATCACAGTATCACAGTTATTCCAGAAACACTATTTTCTCAATTTTCTGCAGAAACAATTTAGGGTGGTTTTTTCCAAATTATAAATTCCATGTATCTCACTGGTTATAATTATGAACTCCAAGAAAAATGCAGATGTTTACCTGATGTAGGTAAAATACACAAAAAATTACACTGGAACAAGAGACAGGTAAGGATTCCTTAATTCACAACTAATGTGAGAACACTATATGCTGGAGAATAGAGACCACTAACCCATAGCTGGAGGTTATCTTGGAACAAACTCCTTTAGCTCCAGAGCAACTAGGTTAGAACCTGATGAGAATGGCAGGATTTTGCTCTCCTTTCAAAATGTAATGCACAATAGTCATGCAAGCTAGACTTATTTGGTGAAGTCAAAAGGAAACTAGACCTCGTTTAGAGGCTTCATTTAAGCACTGGGCAATCTGCAGTGTTGAACAAAACCCCTAAGGTTATCACAGTTTATGTCTGGAAATACAACACCCAGGTGTGAAAGTTAACGCTTCTAATGTTGTGCCTTAACAGAACATGGGGCCAGTGAAACCTACCTCTGCATTCTAAATTCAGCAATTTAGCAGCATTGAACAAACGATATCCTTTTCAATATCATATGATAAAAAGGAAGCCACGAGCCAAACTAGTCTGTAGAAACGATAATGCTATTATTAAAAGTAGAAAAAAAGCACAAACACCCAAAATTCTGCAATCTGCAGCTAAGATACTCCCTGTTTTCTGGGTTAATGCTTGCCAAGATTATCACTTGGCAGCCTCCACCTCATCACTGGCTAAGCTGTCATCTCATAATAGGAATTTCAATGACAATACAGCTCAGAAGATCTGCAAAGAAATCCGACTACTTTTCCCACACTCTGTGGTATCAATAAAGTTCATACAGCCTTTTCCCTACAATTTTCACCCACAAAACACTTCCTGTTTGCTCCTGCAGCCCTGCTATCAGAGATGTGTCTTTACCTGCCCATCTTCTTCAAGGGGAGGTGGTGGAGGGGTAAGGGGGTATTATAAATGAGCCCTGCATGGAAGATTGAGTATCATAGCACAACAAAGTGGGCAAACACTAAACGTTCCCTTACAGCAACTTGCAAGCATAGACTCCATATTGGTCCTCAGTGAGCTATGCCAGAGTGCATATTTTATACCTGGAAATTGTTATTTTTTTCTTCACTCTATAAAGAGATGGCAAACCCTTCTCACTGTCCAACAAGATGTCCATAGATATAGTTCCAACCACAGGAAACCCTCTGTATCTGGTATCATTTAAAATACATCTTCAAGTTATGCCTGATACATGTTCAGTAAAACACACTTATTCGAGAGAGTGGCAGTAAGAGTAATTTCCCAGAACAGAAGAACAAGTTAACTGCAGGTCAACATACTACTGAAGAAGTATAAACCAGAGAAAGTTCCTCTTCCATAGAATTCTTACAGGGGAGGGGAAAAAACCAAAACACAACAAAACAAAACAAAACAAAAAAACCCCACCAGAATTATTAGAATCCTCATTTATGGACATCTAGGAATGATTCCCAGTGAACACAGGGCATCTGAGGTAAGTATGACCTGGCTCCTCCAGCCTGTGTCTGCACATGACTGAACACTGTCAAAAGCTAAACAACTCCATTTTTCTCTCAGCCTCTGCTTGTTTTTCAATATGCATTTCTGTAGTACCTTTTTCAGCATCAAAGTGTTCCTCACGTGGCTAAAGTGCATTAAATTATGAATGGCATGACATCAGTATTGCATCACAATGATGCTGGTTTTATGCATATATTAATTCCTTAAAGGTTATTAATGTCTTCATAAATAATGAGATAACTCACTTCCCTAAGCACTACAGCAGTGAAACCTGCTTTAAGAGGTCAGTCAAGCCAACTGTTCAAGAGAAGGTGGCGCAGAACTGTCTTATCTGTATTTGGGTCATCTTAGGGCTCCTTCTCTCATTGCCTTCTATTTATTATGCTTACTTTCCTTTCAAGAGATGAATCTGTTCTCCACATCTTCTTCCCAAGACAAAATTTTATATTCATTTCTACTCACACGCTAAAGCAGAGTAGAAAGAAAAAGAATTCTTCTGTTAACGCTGAAGCTGAAATCTAAGTTTATAAGATGCAGGATCATCTATGGTAATCATCTTCATATGGGAGAGTAAGCATGAGACTGAAGGAGCTCAGACCATACAACCTCAGTCCTGTCACTGTCTTCACATGGCATGTTAAACTGTGCCTAGGATGAAAAGCAGGTTCCTGCAAAGCATGCTCCTGGACTAACACTCTGCCACTCTGCCCATCACATCACCAGTTACTGCTGCGCACTGCCCTGGTGTGGCAGGTGATCCCAGGCCATCATGAGCCCTAACGTGCTATATGGCTTCACATTCACATATTCTTATACTGCACAGCAACAGGACCAGGCAAAAAGGATTCAGCTGCCCGTGTTTGCCTACTTTTAGCCACAACACTCAAGAGAGCAGATGAGATACAGGAACTGAAGCACCACAGAGGGGTGTGTATTTTGGGTCCATTACAGGTCACAATATAAGCAACCTAAGCCCTCTTCCCATTAGGTAGGTCCTGCCTAATGTAAACTCACAAACTGTACCTGAACAGCACAGACACAACAAAGTTGGGCTCCAGCCAGCATGGCAAGTGGAGCACACAGATAGGCATTAGGCTTTGACCAGCGAAGTACATCTCCTGCATTACACAAATCCTGCCTTGGGTGTTCTGTGGGAACAAGCAGCAGTTTCAATGCATTCAAGGCCCTCTAAGCCTGCAGTAGCTTCACACCATGACCCAGTTATCAAATCTGGGCAGACGGCTTTCAAGAAAGCTTAGAAGGACCAGGCTGTACCAGCATCTTACTTTACAAAAATGCACTGTGGGCCACGACTTAGGTGTGGCCACTATATTTATTACTGTACGTTCTGCATTGAATGACACCACATCTAAAATGGTGAGGGGGTGAGGTGAGGGGCCAGAATACAACATCCAGCTGTCCAAGCTGCAATCACAACTATAGTCTGATAGGGCAAACTAAGCTGTTTCTAAACTGAATGATGTCAGAAGAGACTTCTTCATACCCTGTGGAAGACACAGCCCAGACAAAATCCTCTTTATGTTCCCAAACGAGAACAAGCCCTTTCACAGTTTATGCTTATATAAGAACCGTTCTGCTCAGCACTTCTGTACCAACTTGCAATGCATTTAATCTAAACCCATTTTAAAGTATGTGTAACAGAACTTTTTATTCGGTCTTCAAACAAATCAAGTCAGTTGTGAAACTATTTAATTCTTAATATAATCACTTGCAGGACATTTTTATAAGCCAGCAAATAAATGCTGGAGCTAGAAGTTACTTGTGGACACCGGATCAATTCTTAAATTTGATTTACCACCACTGTGCACCAAAAACAGTTCTATAAACATCACACACAACAAAACCCCTCCTATTAAAAAAACCAAAAGGTATTTCCACAGTATCTGCAAACCTGTTAACTCAGACAAATGTTGCGGCTGTCATCAGGAAATTAAGTACTACACAGAAGTAATTACTAGTCACACAGTATGTCAAATTTATTTACCTGTAAACAAATACTCTTCTGAATTGTTAGTAACTCCCCTTTATAACTGTATTTTGACATGTACATCCTTCCTGTGGTATAAATAAAATCAACGGGCAAATAGGGGATTTGCTTCTTATGTGTTAGGTAGTAGGAAAACAAAGCAAAAAGAAAAACACTTTCCCCAGGGGAAGAATACCGATAAGGTACAAGCTGCTTTAGCATCTGTAAAGTACTGTCAGTAAAATACATTAAATGTGTCTGCACGTTTATAATTATGCATTTGATGAAAAAAAACAAAAGTCACTGAAGTCTCCAAGTACATTTCTGCAACTGTAAAATTTCACCTGGTGAGGCAAGTGGGCATCTGCAGACATCTGCCTACAGCTCTGCAAAATACGACTTTAAAAAAAAAAAAAAAATCCAGTCCAAACGCCGCACAGCCACCCACACATGCCAAATACCCACGGAGATAATCACACATTCGTCGGCACACACTCAGTGGTCCGCAAAGCGGAGCTGAGCTGCACAACGCGGCTACAGAGACAAGGGAAGAAAACGGGGGCGTATAAAGTGCGAGAAAAGGGGAACAGTTGGCAACTTTATTTGCCAGTTTTATAAATACACATACACATCCCCTCGTTTTTCTGGGGGATGCTCCGGCAACTCCCCGGCAGCCTCAGCTCGCGCCGGCTCTCGAGGGCCGCGGCTCTGCGGGGGCCGGAGAAGGCCCGAGAGAGCTCCCCCTCCTCCCCGCGCCCCGCCGTCCTCTCAACCACCGCACCCCGGGGGAGCCAACAGCTTCCTGTCCACCCCAGGCCCGCCCGCAGGACGCCGACCGGGGGCCTCTAGCAGCCTGCCCTCCCCCCGCCCCTCACCCCCACCCTGTCCGGCCGGCGCGGGGCCGC
>VWZE01019309.1:159311-172416 GCA_013396675.1 Eubucco bourcierii | reverse complement strand
GGGCGGCGGGGCGGCTCCTCCTCCCCCTCTCGCAGGCGCTCGGCCCATGGGGCTCACACACCCGCTCTCGCTGCCGGCTTTGCCTTCCCCGCCGCTCCGCCTCGTCCCCGCCGCCGCCCTGCCTCCGGCCGGGAGGGGGAGGCCGCCCCTTGCCTCGCTCAGCAGCCCCCCTGCAGCCGCCGCCGCCTCCCCCCGCGCCACCAGGCCTGCAGCAGGGGCCGGGCTCGTCCCACACGCGTCTCCGCGGCGCTCGCTCACATCCTCCGGGGAGCGGCTGCCGGATCCTACCGCCGCCGCGCCGCTNCCCACTCCGCTCCGCGCCGTTCCTCGCGGTGTGGAGGGGGAGCGTTGAGGGGTTCGCCTCCTGTGCCTCGCTGCCCAGCCCCGCCTCGCCGGCCTTGGAGCTTCCCTCAGAGCACTGGGACAGCGCTCACCGGTCTGGCCCGTCTGCCACCCCCTCCGCCCACCCTCCAGGCCGGCCCTTCGCCCCGAGGGCGGTGTTTCCGGGCCCCCAGCGCGGCCTGACCCCGGGCGACTGAACGGCGGGGTCGCTTCCCCGGCACCTTCCCGGACCTTGACCAGGGCGTTTGGGACGCCGTACTCCGCCAGGTGATGTGGCCTCTTCTAACTCGGCCCCGCGGGTAGCCACCAACTTCAGGAGCCTTGGTGCCCGGATCACGGGCAATTTACCCCCGTAGTGGAGAGCACCGGGCAGCCCCCGGCATTTCAATTTATGGGAAGGGCCAGGCTCCCGTAAACCTCCTGGAGTGCCACTAGCAAGCTTTCCTAAAAGCATGGGCTGCCGGTCCACTTACCCTGCGCTCAGCTTTTCCTTGTTCCCATGAAATATCAATTGATTAAATAATTCAGTCTTCCAGTAGCTTGCAGCATATCTCAATACCCTTTTTGCAGCAGAAGACCTACGTGGCATGGAAAGGTGAAGTGATTGCCCAGGGACTGGAGGTGATGGAGGGCTGAGTCGGTGATGCTGCTCTTCCTACCGTCATGTGTGCTCGAGGCCATCCTGCTGTTGCAGCAGGAATGGCGCAAAACATCACAAATTACTTAAATACTGCTTACAGCCTGGTAATATTTTGCAAGATTCATAAGAGTCATTCTCCTTTGAAAAGTGGTATTATGGAAGTGCTTTGACATATTGATTATTTTTCTGTGCCTCTAGTATCAAAATTTGCCCCTTTTTGGTTGTTAAGGGATTTTCTTTGTTTTTCAATAGTGGCATAAAGACAGGGTTATAAGAACTGATTGGATTTCTGCAATTGTAAGTTATTTGTAATTTAGAGAACAGCACACCTTCCCACAGGTAAAGGTGCATAAAATACATTTACAGCAGTAAAGCTGTGGAATACAACTCTACCTTTACACTGGTAGCAAACCTATTTGATACAGGAAAAAGCTTTTCTACCACATCATTTGAATGAACCTACATGTTCGGTGAAATTCACTTTTTTCTTCTAATTTGATCAGCTTGGTCTGTTTAATCATATCTGTCACAAGAGTTTCTTCCTAAGTATCAAATAGACCACTGGATTTTGGGTACACCAGTGTGCTTAGAGGAGCCAGCTATGAGAGAGAAGAGGAAAGGCTTCATTCTTCTTCATGGTCAAAGGAGAAAGAACGAGACCTCCTTTTCCATCAAGGAACAAAACCAGTTTCTCCTGGCAGGTCTGCTATACCAGCATGGTATTTTATTTGGCTCTTTAGGTTTAGTGTGGCAGTTTTCAGTACACTTTGAACAAAATTACCATTTGGGCAAATTAGCACAGTAGCTGACTCTGCAGTACAGGCCCACTTACCTAGTTCAGGGTCAGATCCTCATCAGCTGCAGTCAGTGGAAAGATTTGATATCAAGACAGAATGAAACGGCTGTGAGAACTCTCTAAGATGCTAAGATAATGAAAAGGAAAAATCTGGGGATGTGATTACATTTTGACCTGCCATGCATTATGTACAGAATAGTCAGTGTAGATTAAAATCTAGGTAGGCATAAAAGATATATTTCAAATTAAATTAACCATCAGCTCCCAGGCTGTATAGTAAGCAAGGTCATCAGGACTTCCCCCTGCAAATGAAGTAGCAGTTTAAAATAAAAAGTCATACAGTAAATAGTTTTCTGTCCTGAAGAGAAGAAAATAAACCTCTGTTGTTTGCTAGAAAGGAAGTACAATTAAAAACCAAATTTCAGGATGAACAGATTGTTTAGATTTGCTGCTTATTGATTTACTATGATGAAAGACAAGCCCTAACTAGAAAGTTTGGATCATGATCTGTATCTGACATTCCCCAAATTTGAGGGGGAAGTGTGATTCAGAGATAGGAGTAAGGGCTTATCTTTCAAACCCAGCAAAGTACTGTGGATAAAAATACCCAGGTAAGGTAGGAAGTGCCTGGTCTGCAACAAGAGTGACTTTGTATAAACAATGAACAAAAGCAGCTTTTTTTCTTTTTTTTTGTCTTTGAGAACAATGAAATCACTCAAGGATTGTTATAAATGCAATGTAGGTTTTAGTACTCAGTTATCATCAGTAGGATTATAGTCTATAAAACCCTCATTTTCAGGGAAGTCCCTAGGTTTCCCTGAGCACTTCCTCAAATTTCACATCTGCTGACTCTAGTTTATTAAGTGCTTCAGGTTAAGGTGCATCAACTGTTCTTCAGTATTATGTTACCTGAAAATACCAAATGTAGTGGCAGTTAATAGTTGAATTGTATCAATACCACACCAGAAGAGCAGACAGTCCTTTTCTCATCCGTTTTTAACATTCGTATAGGTAACAGTTCAGTGTAACTTTTTGAAGTTATTTTAAAATGTTGAAACTGTGCAACTGTGGATAAAATAGGTTTTTATCCAGTCAGGGATAAGAAGAAACACTAGCACACAAAGATGAAGCGGAATTATTAAGCTAACCCCCAGCAGAACAAGTTCTGTTGCACAATTGCAAGTAATGACCTCACCTTTATGGGACAACAGTGAATTTTTTCCTCCTTTTCTAAAAGGTGGGCTGTACTCAAAGGAAGAGCTTTATGACATCCTATTTGAATTACAGAGCTAGTCTGTCAGTCTAGGCAGTAACAGCTTTTAAACAAACAGCTTTGGTTTCAGACAAAAAATGTAGCTCAATAAAAATACAAATTAAAAGTGTATTTCATGGTGCCAAATATAATAAACATAGTTATTATTCTAAAATTGAATTAATCCAATGTTTCGAGATGTATTTCTCAATAGCAAAACAAAAGCAGGCTACCTGGAAAAAAAATAAACGTAGTCATACTGAAACATTGTTTCTTTAGAAATGCTCTTTAGAAATTCATCTTGTGAATAAATAAGTTAATGGTTTTGTTTGTACTTCTCGAGTGAATTTCCTGTGACTTGAATGATGCCTGCCTGCTGAAATGTTTTTGGGACCTCTTCTGAGTGGCTCACTAAAAGCTCCAGGAGAGGTCAGACAGAAGACTTAGGTTGGATTTCCAGCTTCTGTTCTTGGTCACCAGGGTGCTAAATCCGGACAGCCCTGCGATGGCAGTGTGCTTTACTCAGTCTTCACAGTCACAGAATCATAGAATCATAAAATGGTAAGGTTGGAAGGGACCTCAAGGATCATCTAGTTCCAACCCCCTGCCATATGCAGGGACACCTCCCACTAGTACAGGTTACTCCAGTCCCATGAAGACTTTCTCTGGCTGGGTCACAAATGCTGTTGATAAACTCCAAAATGAAAGCAGTGCAGCCCTCTTCACTAGGAATGATGATGGCCATGACAAGGGACAGCAAACACACTGTGGGGAATTTGGTATATAAAAAGGAACCAAACTGGCTTGCTCAGAAGATGTGTTAGTTAAATACAGAATATACAAAAATTGTAAATCTATCTGTTCTGTCCCATACACCCACTGCAGTTGATTTTGTTGTTACAGTAATAACCACAAGTCCCAGTCTGGACCAGGCACCATTAGGTGCTATACAGACATTAGAAGATGTCTCTGATCTGAAGGAACTGATGTCTGCTTCAAACATGTCCTGAGTTCTTAGTTCTGGGAAGATGCCAGAAAATGCTGATAATTCAATGATCTTGTGCAAGGAAACACCATGATCTTAACTGTAGCCAGAAAGGCAAATCCTCAGAGACCAAAATACTAAACTTTTAAACACCTATTACAAACTATCAGGTTCCTGTTGCATTGCCAACTCTCACACCCCCAATGCTGATTATGCTTTTCACCTAAAATTACAGATTTAAGCACAATGTGGGCATAACAACTTGGGTACGATTTCAGTGGTTGATTTCCCCTGTAGATCCCCACATGGAAATGTGGAACAAGAAGCAGCTGTACTGTTGGGTGTTGGCACTGGCAGAGAAATGGGTTCTTGGAGTACTGATTCTGACTGCATTCAGCTCCTGGTGAAAGCCAGTGCAGAGCAAACCCATGAAGTCTCCTGTTTTCTAGAGATGCAGAGCTGTAGTGCCTCGGTTTATGCATTATGATGACAGGCTTCCTAGATCCTTTAAAGTGTGTATGCATATGACATTTATCCAGTGGACCAGCAGGGGGGTTTATTATTTGTATATTAATGCCAAAAGAGAAGGGATTGCTTTTAATTTCTTCAGTGCATTTTTAATGGTGTGTGCACACATGTGAAAATCTGCTACACTTTGAATCAAAATTGTATCCTTTTAAGGGCAGAAGTGACCATTTCAGCATCATTCTGGTCTGACCCCCTGGTTACTGCAGCCATAAAATTGCATTTAGCGATGTCTTTATCTGTATTCACACCTCATATGTAAAAGATGACACTACCATGAATTAAAGCAGGAAAGGAGGGGACAGATAAATTTTTGTCTTTGGTGCTCTCTTTTCTTCAGAGCCTGCTGCATCCTTGTTTCTGCAGTTATGCCAATCAGACACCAACAAGAGAGACGAGCTTCTGCTTTATTTATGATACAAAAAGCTGTCTTATGAAAAAAAGAGCCCCGCTAATAATTTATATATTAAAGAAATATGGGGGGGTTTGTTTGTTTGTTTTTTGGTTTGGGTTTGGTTTTTTTTTTCTGTTGCAGCATCTCTCCTGTAATTCTTTGATGCCTAATCAGGATTGAGCTCATGCTGCTGCCTGTCTTGTTATTGTCATGAAACCTTTGAGTGGTTTTTGCTAGCCTTTGGCTACAACTACACCAGTTTTGTTATCTATGCCTACAGATAGGTTGGTGGCTGTTGCACAACATGGCCAGAGTGAATTATGTCCATCTTGCTTTGAAGGGCAGGGCTCCTCTCCAAGCTTAAAACCTCTTCCTCTTCCTCTCCCTGGGCCGGGAGTTTCCTGTGGTCAACAAGTGGAGATGTCCTTGGTCTGTTTGAATAGTAGTGGACATCGAGGAGAGGTTTTCTGGAGTGAGTCAGCCAGTGTTGAGGACCCAGTCTCCACATCAGTGAAGTGAAAGTACTTCCAGCTAGCTGTAACAGGATCCCATGGACTGTGTGCCCAGTGCTGGCCAGACTTCATGTAAATGGGTCTGTTAGGTTTGCTGAAAGGAAGCCCAGTTCTTGCATTCCCTGACTGATCTATGATGCAAACCAAAGCACAGTAAATTGATGTGATCAGGACATACGATTCAAAAACACATTCCTGATTCAAACATACTAATGTAAACATAGGCATTGAAACCCTTGCTGCCACATGAGCTGATGGTATCCAGAAGTTATTTAAAAAAAAAAAAAAAAGAAAAAGAAAAAAGTTTAAGAAGATACTAGGAATGATAATCGAGCATGTGCACAATCACTGCAAAATCCAGGCTAAGAAGCCCTGCAGGTGTGCTGGTGTAGTAAGTACCTATTTGCTTGCTTACTCTTCACCATACTCAACACATGGCATTGGTTTTCTTGGACCTTAAGTCAACAAACATTGCCTGTCTGCTAAACTTTCTATCCCAGCCTTGAAGAGAACGGCTCAGATATTAAGATGGATCCACTAAAAGCATGTGCATAACAAGATCATCCCTTCAGGGCCCTGTGAAACAGGACCTGTCTCTCAGCACATGTGCATCCAGTGCTGAGCAGTCTCTGCAGGAGCTTCTTGGTGCTTGTCTAATGTACACACTAAATATTAAAATGTTAAAGGCAATTATGAAAGAAATCAACCTGTTGACCTGCCTTGCAGTCTTCACTGACCTCAGCCTTGTCATCTGCATTCAACTGGAGAACTGGCTGCTCCTCAGGCAGATGCTCTTGCCAGGCTGGATGGAACCTGGCCCACTGTATTTTTCTGCCGCATCCAGCCTGGCTCTCACAAGCTGTTCCCGCTGCAGCCCCTGAGCCTGCCAGGACTGGCTGGAAGTTGTAGAAAATGATGTCACCAACTAGGCAGGGTTTCTTTGCCCCGATAACATCTCAGCAGATGTCCTCCAAACGTGCTCATGGTTCTTCCCATTATAGCATCTTTATTTTGCATTTATGTACTGTCCCACCTCTTAAGGTAAGCAAAGAGGTTACTCTTTGATAAATTCTATTTATATTGGGGGAGGAAACGAATGAGAATTCTACTGCAGTTGTTTTTAAGTGCTTTATTCTTGGGCAGGAAAATTTTGCAGTTCACTAAGACACCAGTACTCAGATACTTCAAAGCATACAGATACCAGACTCTTACTGACAGAGTTTATGATTTTCCCTTGTTCATTTACCCTTTTCCAATATAAAACAAGTGATCAGCAAATTTGCTAAATTGTATACATTGTGCAGGCACTCCTGTAATCCCATTACCTGTAATCTGTATCCAATAAATCCTGTAGGCTTTGGTCCCACCTACTGCATCTCATCTCCATTTAGAAAACCAGGTCTACCCCAGGGTATCATTCTGGACCTCTAGAGTTCCACTGAAATCAGCAGGGACCTGTTTAAGGACATGCCTGCAGAGAGTATCTGTTACTCTGTATTTACACAGTACCCAGCATAATAGGACATGAAACCTGATTAAAGCCTCCAAACGCTACTACCATGGAAATCAGTCTTTTTATTAATTGATGACTCAACATGTCTGAATTTAGATGGAAGAGGTATACTTTCAATTCCCAATTCTTTTATAGACTCTCTGCATAACCTAGTCAAGTTATTTAATCTCCATACCTCGGATACTCTTGTATTAAATGCAGAGAAAGTAAATAATTGATTAATTCCCTTCCCTCAGCCCCTTCTTTGGATTTCGATTATAGGTTCCCTGGGGCAGATGTATCCTGTGAGGTGCCAGGCAGGACACCACACAGCACCAGGGAGCTCTGGCAGTCCTATGAATGATAAAATAATAATCATGTTCACTAGCTCAGAAGCAGCTGTGATTGCCCTAATATTTGTCCTCACAGAGTCATTTTTACACTGAAAGTACACCTGGGACAATTCAGTTCCAGAAGAGGCTCAACCTGATCCTGGAATGATGGCAACCCCTTGGTAACCTGATCTATAGGATTGCCTTTAACAAAGTAACAAAAAGTGAAATAAAAGAGAGTGGTGGGTTTTTTACAAAATGTAAGATAAGGATGGGTTCAAACCTTAAATAAAACATCAGCAGTCACACAGCTTTCCTTCTTCATGAGAACAGATGTGGAAAGCTATTACTATAATTTGCAAATAATGTTACAGCCCTCCCTCTCCCCCGCCATGTGTGTGTGTCATTGGACCTGTTTTATGACGTGGTTTCTGCTAGACAGTTTCTTGCATAACACTGTTACTCTGGTTTTATGTCAGATGTAACTGTTAGGTGATGCTTTTCCATGTGTAGGTTTATTAATAAAAAGCCTAGTTAGCTCTCCAAAGATTTGTATTTTGAAATTGTGAAGATATTTATTGTGTTAGAATATTTGCCAACATTTAAGCCCAGGAGCAAGCATAGATCCTTGCAGGTGTGCCATACAGCTTGCACCAACAGCCATTACTAATACAAATCACTTCAACTTCAACTAGCTTGCATCAATTATAATTGGCACAAGCTAGTTAGTAGTACGTTGATTGATAAACAAGATCACACTCGTTTTATCCAGGCATTTGTTAATTACCCGCCTGAGGTTGCAGCTGACCGGTGAGGACACACTGCTGCTGTAGGAACATTGTGGGGTTTGTGTGCATTCTAGTTTACTGGTGATTTGCTGTACTTTGAAAATAGCATCATTTTTGAACCATGAATCATAAATTTTTGTGTCTACCTGCATCACAGCTGGGATACAGTACACATCAGTTCATGTACAATATTACCTGCTACAGTAAGATCTCACATTATTTGCTGACCATACATTTTTTTTTCTTCTCTCCTTATTTCCTTCCCCCCAGCCCCCGCCCCCACCCCAGTCTGACAGTACTGGCAGCTTCCATAGCGCTCTATAACAGCGACCACACTGCGACACTGTTGCAGGGGTTCCCTACAGCAGAGCCTGCCCAGTGGCATTGATCAAGCTACAAGCACTAGTTAAGTAATGCGAGGTTGCTCTAATTCCCTGACTCATCCTCTCTTCCCCCTGGAAATCCTGAACGTGGTGCTGGAAACCAAACTGCAGTCCTCTGACTGCAGCAGAATGAAGTAACTTGATTGCTGAGTCACCACGTTGACCCACACAGCTCTAATTTCTGTTTATAGTTAGCAATAGTCAGAAAAGCTCATTGTAATCTTAGCACAGTTGAGGTACTAAGCGCACATTCCCTGGAAATGCATTCCCCCTGGCTTTTGGCTCAGGGTTCAGATTCCCAAATCACTACTCACATAATGTTTACAAAAACATTTTTCATTTTAAGTAGCCTTGAATGATGATATTCTCGGGGTCCCTTTTTTTATGCATATGTCATTTTAGAGCTAATCAGCATTCTGCTGCTGCATTTGCAACTGCTGAGAAAGTCAGACTTTAAAAGCCGTAACTCCCAGAATTTCTGCTCATCAATAGCTCATACAAGCTGTTTGGTAGCAGTAAGTAGTGTGGAGGAAAACTGAAGATCAAATTATTCTCAGGTATGAATTAAATCTATTGCTTTGCAGCCGATGACGTGTCTCCTTGCTCTGCATGAAGAAATTCTCCTTGTTATGTACTGCATGTTTTCACGAAAGCTGCTATCCTTCTTAGTATGATCTATGTTTCACTGACAGAAGTCTGTTTTGCTCCAGTGGCATCACTAAACACTTCTGATAATGTTAGCTGCGAGTCCCACTGTTTTAGATGCAAATCTTTTGTTCTGGTCCACAACATGACAAGGAATGTGTTTGATGTTTGCCGGATTGTAGAGACAAAAAGAAGAGTAGAAGCACTTGTGTGCCATAGTTTGTTTCTAGAAATGATCTTGACCAGTCAGCATAAAATGCATTGTGCCAATGTGATTGCCATAATGCTCTTTCATTAGGCGAAATGATTCCCCTCGGACACGCGGCAAACAGGAGTTGAGTGGGGATGCCTCTGTTGCCCTTTAATCTGGCTAATAGAGAAAAATCTGCTTGCAATTGAAAGCGAAATATGGAAACAGATCAATGTAGATAAAGATGCAGGAAAAGGAGTTTCACGTCAGAGAAGATACAAATGAAAAGACACATGACCAGTTTAAAATACGAATGAGCGTCTGTTAAAAGAACTCTCTTCAGTGACCTTTCCTGCCATGTGACCAAATTCTGCAATCAGGCACTGTAAAGGAATGCTAAAATCATCATTATTTCATTTTAGATCTGGCCACAATAGTGTATACTTGCTGTATTCATTCATTGCCCAAATAATCTCACTTTCTGCTGAAGTCAAAGGGAGCTTTTCTTAATACCCCTTTTCTGGCTCTGCTCTAGGCTGCAGCAGTGCCTGTAACATTTTACAGTCCTGAGGGCCTGGGGCCAGCCAAGGCTCTGCTCAGGCCAATCTAAGAGGGGAGCAAGTATCTTTAAAGCCAGAAAATGGTTGTGGAAGAAAGCTGGTCTCTGTGCAAGGTCTTGGGCTGAAGGGCAAACTTCTCTGAAAACAGCCAGCTCTGAAGAAAGCAAAGGGACCCCTCTTTGGAGTTATTATTTAACTAAGCCAAATGTCCTAAAACATGCATGAAGAGGTAGCAAGGTGGGTACCTGCATCTATGCAGCCTCTTTAATTTATCAAATACCTGCCAAATCACAGACCCAGACCTGGAGGTAGCAACAATCAATTGCCCTTGGTGGCAAATGCAGCAATATGGTAACTTCTTCTCCACTCACTCTCCCTGCTTAAGACTTCTGAGTACCACAGAAGAATTTCTGACATGCTCCAACACTGAACAAAGCAATCTCTGATCTTAAGGGGCGGGAGGAATCAGTTTCATACAGGCAACTGGCAAAAATTCAAATTGCATCTTATTTTAGCCAAAGTAGTTCACCGATCCTGAGGAGATGTGAATTTTCAGCTCCAGTCAGATGCCTAATTATTCATTTCTCCTTATCTTGCTTTTAAAATCTTGCCAAAGCTGCACCCATCTCTATATCTGTAGGCATTTGAATACCACTTAAGAGGCATCTGAACTCTTTGACAGTAGGCTTGCTTTCAAGTCACCTTTTAGAAACCCCTGCAGATGATGTGCTGACAAAGCATACCTTGCACTGGAACAATGCTTCCTCTTGCCTGTAGATGTACCGCTTCACCCACCCTACTTGACGGGATCTCTGGGACTGTCAGCCTGGTCTCCCGAGCATGCCCTTTTTCTAGGGGATGTTCAAGCAGAGCTACTCTGTGTGACAAATAATTTCATCTTTTTGCTCTAGGCATGGCCCAAGATTGAATCCTCAATCTGTTACTGACTACACAGCAGGGGCTTCTTCAAATTGCAGAGTCTAAATTGAAAGGGAAAGGGAAAGAAGGCAAAACATGCAGGTTATGCAGCATAAAATTAGACTTTTCAAAAATCCCATTTTTGTTTTCCTCCCAGATTTCTTCTCCACCCAGTTTCCACATCTTCCATTCCCTCCCCACCCATGTTTTCTGCAAAGTTCTTTTTCAGAGGTGCACCATATGCTTGTATACTAAGAGCTTCTTTTCAGTCTCGCTGAAGTCCATGTCGGCCCTGAAGAAGGACATGAGAGGACCACAACTGAGCCCCAGAGAAAGGACACTTTGGCTTCTGGCAGGGATTCAGTTATAATGCCAAAACAGATCTTTTTTATGTGCCACTTGCAATTAGAGGAGCAACCTGAGTGATAGATAAATTCTGCAGGCTTTCCACAGGACCCAGTTTCACCCAGGTAAGGTTAGTCCCTCTAGGAGAGACGGATGGTATCTTGTATGGCTGGAAACAAGGGCTATATAAACCACAGGATTAGTTTCTGAGCATATCATGTGAGAGGATGCTGTAGTTTCCTTTTTCATCTCTCACTCTTAGATCTGCATATATTGCATCACTTATGAAAGTGATTATTGTTCATTACTTTTGGCTTCAAAAATGTCCACCTGCCACTTTGGAGTACAGGAAATGTTGAGAGTGAAATTTATTTAATTTTTCTTGTATTGGCAGCTTTGTACATGGGCTTCGGGTTTGAATGAAGAAAGTTTAAGCAGAACTCAGACTGGCAAATGGGTCTTTTTTAACCTTTTCTTTTGACCATTTCTAAAATGCAGTATTTCACGTGATACCTGGAGAGCATGTGACATCAAACCTTCTCTCTGAAGAGCCTGGGTATGTTTCTCTTACACTTTAGACAAAGCAGGCACCAGTGACATTGATACATAATTTAGTCACCACCTTCAGGGTATGTTAAATTAGCAAATTCTCTAATTTGCTAGGAATTCGCATAGATGAATTGATGATTAAATAGGTGATTGAACTGAAGAACTCAAATGGAGCAGTTCGTTGCTAATTTAAATGCCATCTATGTCTAGACCACTCTCCTTGTTACATTCTAATTGACCTAATTATTTCCAAAAACATTCTTTTTGTCATGTATTTTGCATTTAGCTCATTCTGTATGGGGGCTGGATGTGGGAGAAGAGCTGCTCTGGTGTATTCCAACAGCAGAGAGTATTTGAAGCAGCAGCTTTGGACAGCAGCAACAGTGACTGGTTATGAAGCTGAAGAGCTTCAGGTAGACCCAGGGAGAAGATTGTGGACTACCTGTTTGAACTTCACCACTGTACAACTGCATCTCCTTTTATGATATCTTAGGAACAAACTCATCTCCAGAGAAGTCTTCTAATTTTAAGTGGTATCAATATTAGTGCTTAGACATTTAGTGAAGTTACTGCCATTTAACAAGCTAACACTGCTCAGTCCAACTGAGATGGGCAACTGTTCTAACTGTGCAAATGCTTCTTCTTTTGTAAAGGCAGTAGGATGACGCTTCTTCTTGTGGGGAAAGCAAAACTGAAATAGTGCACAGTTGCTGTAGGGAGCTATTGTTGCTTGTAGGAGCAAGTACTCACAGAGTTACCACATCTCAGCTGAGATGAGGTAGCTTGTTGACTTGCAGTAGCTGGATCACACTACATGAGTCCTGCAGAGACCTGGGTTTCCTTCACATGATACTATTATCTTTAATTTACAGTAGTGAGGACATCAGCTGTTGGATGGAAAGGTAAATGTTAAAATACATTTCTACTGCAAACCCTCTATCTGTAATATCAGAAAAACAGCCAGACTACTCATGAGATTCAACAAGGCCAAGTGTAAGGTCCTGCACCTGGGTAGGCACAATCCCAAGCACAAATCCAGGCTGGGTGGTGAATGGCTGGAGAGCAGCCCTGAGGAAAAGGACCTGGGGGTCTGGGTTGATGAAAAGCTCAACATGAGCCTGCAGTGTGCGCATGCAGCCCAGACAGCAACCGAGTCCTAGGCTGCATCAAGAGAAGCGTGGCCAGCAGGGCAAGGGAGGGGATTCTGCCCCTTTACTCTGCTCTTGTCAGACCCCACCTGGAGTACTGTGTGCAGTTCTGGAGCCCTCAGCACAGGAAGGACATGGAAGTGTTGGAGCGGGTCCAGAGGAGGGCCACAAAGATGATCAGAGGGCTGCAGCAGCTCTGCTATGAGGACAGGTTGAGAGAGTTGGGGCTCTTCAGCCTGAAGAAGATAAGGCTTCGAGGGGACCTTGTAGTAGCCTCCCAGTATCTGAAGGGGGCCTACAGGAAGGCTG
>VWZE01019309.1:144948-155919 GCA_013396675.1 Eubucco bourcierii | reverse complement strand
CTTTTCCTCAGGGCTGCTCTCAGCCATTCACCACCCAGCCTGGATTTGTGCTTGGGATTGTGCCTACCCAGGTGCAGGACCTTACACTTGGCCTTGTTGAATTTCATGAGATTGGCCTGGGCCCACCTCTCCAGCCTGTCCAGGTCCCTCTGGATGGCATCCCTGCCCTCTAGCAAGTCGACTGTGCCACACAGCTTGGTGTCATCTGCAATATTGCTGAGGGTGCACTTGATTCCTGTGTCCATGTCACTGACAAAGATGTTAAACAGCACTGGTCCCAGCACTGACCCCTGAGGGACACCACTTGTCACTGGTCTCCAGGTGGACATTATGCCGTTGATCACCACTCTATGCTCCTTTCACTAGTGGCATGTGGAAAAAAAAAAGAAAGGGGAAAAAAAAAAAAAAAGCTTCTATGGAAATTTCTTGCTTAAAAAAAAAAAAATTAGTTGTCCAACAACGAGAAATATTCTTGGGAAATTTCAGTTTTATTTGTTTTGTCATTGTTTTAACTGGAAAACTGTGCACCTTAAATCCCTCATAAAAAGTTCTATTCAAACAAAACTCAGATGTTTGGCATGCTAAGGTAAAAACCACATAATTTTTGGTTTCAGCCCAAACCACCCAATGACAGGATATTTTTAATTAAAAATCAAAAACTCCTCTTGCTATTCTTTTGGGTTTTTTTCAGCAAAAACTGTCAGGTAACACTTTCTTGCCAACTCTAGTGCAAACAGCCTCTCTTCTGGTTTTGACAACTTCCTTGGGATTATGTTGCTCTATTTCAAGTTCTTCCTTGTTTTCTTTCCTCTACCGGAATGCCAGCATTGGCATCAAAGCTCCTCTTAATGATGACATATGTTCCTCACTCATTCAGAATATGATCTAACTCTTTACATAGAGCATCTGTTTATTTATCTGTGGGACATGTGGCTAGAACATAAAGTTGAATGAGCTGTGGGAAAGGCCAATTTTAAATATGAAAATAGACTAACATTGGTGTACTTACAGATACTCACAGCTCCATAATTTGATTACTAGTCACATAAGTGGATTGACGTTCTCATGACAATCAGTATAAAAATCATTCTTTCCACTAAAAAAAAAACAAAAAACAAAACCCAAACAACAACAACAAAAAAAAAACCCACAAAAAAATTACCATATCTGGACAAATAAACTGACCCACACCTTGAAAATTAATGTCATTTCAAAATTGCCTTTGAAAGCATAATTCAGTAGTGGTGCTTAATATTCTCAGCTGTCATCAACCATGCAGTAATTAGTTTCAGTTCTAATGAATATTTATTTATATGAACAAGGTTTCAGCATTGCAAATATCATATGTATTTGACCACAGTTTATCATGATGATATTATATGGTTGCATGTATGTATTCATTATTATTGCATGAATATTTCATAGATCAGTGTGAAATGTAATTACACTGTAGTATGTTTGCTTAATGTCAGTGTCAACAGTTTGCTCGAGACTAGCATAAACTCAAGTAATTTTCTCAGCACAGATTCAAGTTTGTCATCTCTGGTATCAAGATCAAGATTTTTACTATTGTAAACCATAGTAAGGTGCTTAGAATAGTTGACATTTCCACAGCTTGAGTTGGTGTACAGAAAACTTTTCCTCAGCTCCAAGGCAAACATAGAAAAGGAGAAAAACCATGTTTAGTTTTCTTGAATGTTTCATCCTAGAAGAATCAGAGACAGGACATTTAGTTACTGAGTGTGATGCAAAGATCTCCTGTCCATTTAAAGACTTTTGTCCGTTGGTCTTGATAGTTTCAAGAAGAATCCTAAACACAAGAAATCCTGCTATCAGGAAGAATAAGATATTGTTTCATTGCATGCTAACATCTACATTTTTTATTACGGCAGTGGTTGAAGAAACTTCCCATTTGCCTTGAAATGCTGGAAGACCTCCATAATCACAATATCCCCTAAAAATGAAAGATCAAAGAGAAAATAAAGCACTGCTTTCTAATTTTGCCAATGTTTACTTTGTTCCATTGTTCGCATGTCATACACGAAGCCATTTCAGTTTGCTCCATCAAGATAGTTTCTCTTGCAGTTTCAGTATCTTTCTTGCACAGCAAGACACCAGAGAAAACATGTTTTAAAAATAGGAAAATGTGATTGTGAAACCACAAACATCATGTTCAGTACAGAGAAGAGGTGAAGATGGTCCAAGAAAGCGACTGCACAGAAATTCCTTTAATCTAAGTTTTGAACTGACAAAGTCTTACTAAAGATGAAACTCTTCAGTTCTATACTCATATCAGCCTTGGTATAAGAACCTGTGTACTTTTGTGAGTGGGAGATGATTTCTCAGTATTATTCAGCTATAATTTCCCTTTTTCCTTGTGATTCCCCATTTTCAGCACCTTTCATTTATTAGTACTGCCACTCCAAATTGTCGATCGTTTCTGCAATGCTTCTGCTGAGATCCCAAATCATGAAGATTTCACTTGATTAATTCATCAGTGCTGAAATGCCCAGGCAGCACTGTGAGACTTGGCTCAAGTCCAGTCCTGGACTGGTCCATTTTGATGCTGCTCAGGATTTTGGGGGTTTTGTAATGGAGAGGAGCATGAGATGGGAAAGAAACCCTTTCCATGGTTAGGTTTACAGAAAACTACTTTTTCTATGCCACTTCATTCCAAAACATGTGGTGACATTTTCTACTAGTTTCTTTTGACAATCTCTCAATGATGTATATGGTTTTGTTATGGACTCAAAATTTGCTTGTCAACCTGTGTGTAAGGCAGAACCCCACATGTTCTGCAAGGAGCATATTCCTTGCAGAATAAACCTGCTGATGTTGCTTGCAGTCCCCTTCCCTTGAGCATTATGGACACAAAAAACATGTGGGTTACAGGAGAGGTGAATGTCAAAGGCACAGGAAGGGCTTCTAAAGTTCATGGTGCTGAGAAACTCTGTGGAGGAAGTCATCTGATGGTCAAAGATCTCTTTTGAGGCCAAGTGTGGTGTACTTTCTTGGTTAAACCGATGGTGTTTTCCTGCTTTTAAGAAATTATTTTGTTTGGAGGAGTTCTGGAAAAGGAGGCAGGATTTGTCTCTGCCTAAAGTTTTCTAAGTAATTTTGGTTTATGGGATTGAGAAGTTTCTCAGCGTTTGGACCAAACCCATCATCCAAGGTGACAATATGCACACAGTTTGTCACAATATAATGTGTTTAGTGTGTGGCACAGGCTTTGTAACACATTGAGTTATAATAAGAGACATTTCTCTGTAAAAGGCCATCACCTGCTAAAACTTTGAATGATGATTGGCAGAAAGGGCACAAGAGCCACAAGCTTTCTGTGCACTGACAATATGGGTGGTGGCATAGCACTCCCTGTTTCATCTCATATGGGCTGATTTTCTTGGTGTAATAGGTTGGTTTCAGCACTTTGCTACCTTGCTTCTGTCAGCCATTTGCGTAGCCACTGCATGGCCAGCACTATTGCACCTTCAGCTGCTAAGCCGTTGGCTCTTCTTGGTGTTAATCTTCCTATCCTTTTCCCTGTCGCCAATCACAAAGATCTGTCCTTGCAAAGAATGGTCCTATTCTCATCGTGCTTGTTCTGCAGCTGACTCTTCCCCTTATGGTTCCCTGGTGCTTTGTACCTAAGGCGCAATACAAAGACACGCAATGCAATGTGCTACCTCCTTATTATTCTAGATTGATGTTGAAAGGAGTGCTGCATGTAAGATTTTAATCAAGAAACTGCAGCAAGTTTATGAGCAATATATCTCCCTCTTAATGTGGCCAGCAATGAAAATATGGTTGGCAGGGGGAAAAAAAAGGAGAACTCCTTCTCTCTCACCAATGTACTTTCCAACATGAAAAAAAAAGATTTTGAATAAAGTGGCAATATGGATGCATTTGAAACTGCTAAATGTGATTCTTAATTGCTTGTGATTGTCTCTCCAACAACTGGTAGGTTAACCATGGCAGGCTGACAGCCTGTACTAACTGACAATCAATATTGTTGAAGCGCAGAACCTTTGCCTGCGAGACACAAAACCATTTCATTTTCAAACACTACAGGACATCTGCTTCTGGAGGGAAAAAGTTGCTTCTTCTCAGCAATATGCACTGACTTGTAACTTGTTTTTTCTCCTTGCTCGGAGGAAACAAGTCTTCTTTATACCATATCCTTTCCAGTAATCTGGCAGCTATCCAGTGTGGGTTTAAACAGATGTTCTGAAAAAAAAATATGGCATATACAAATGAGATGGAATCCAGCAACTCAGTTGTGGATTATTACAGATATAAAATACGAAGGGCTAAATTCTTCCCAGATACACATTCTCTGTAATATTTGGCACTAGATGTAAGAACAGCACACAAACAAATCATTAATGCTCTCATAATAATTATTGTATATTTAGCACAAAGACCTCAGGCTGGCTCAAACTCTTCGCATTAAATACTGTACAGATGCATGTTCAGGCTGAGGAGTTAATTCAAATGGCTGCATGCACCCAAAGACTTAGATATGTAAGTAACTTTACTTATGCATGTTTACAGGATTAAGCCCCATGTGATTATATTATTGGCAACAACGGGCACTTCTTACTTTTCATGCTGAAGCCTTTGAGTAAATCACACAATAATGAACGATTTGATGTTAAAATGGAAGAATTTGAGTCTTGCTGTGTGTAAGTCTACTGAGCCTTAGGGCTGCCACAGAGTTAGAAACTCGGTGGTAGGAATCAGACACACACCTCATAAATATATATTACACACAAGGTAATGAAACTGATAAAATTGACTTTTTTTTTTAATGCTGAAATGCATCATACATTGTCCTGATGTAAAGAGCAACTGTCTAAGCCCTAATCTGTGGTAACACTCCTGGGACATCTTGTAATAGCAGTTGAGAAGGAGAACTTGTACCATGCAATGGGCCAACCACAAAGTGGGAATGAGGGATGCTGGCAGATTTGGGAAATGCCTAAAGAGCCTGCTTTCAGCTTTTACTGATCTCATAGAGATGGTATGGTGTCATGGACAGAATAATATGTAAGACCAAGTGTACCTTCATGATGCATGGAAACCATGGTCCTCCCATACTTCTAGGTGAATCCTTGTCTCCTGATTTCAGCCTGAGCTCCTGGTAGCTGTGAGTATGCCCACTATAACCTGCTTTTCTCCAAAGCTCTTATTCTTATCTTTTCTGAGTTTTCCTCGTTCCTCATCTTATTTAACCTGAAATTAAAATTAATTTGCTTCAGCACTGATGTCCTTTCAAATAAATGTGTGCATTTGGAAAGGACATTTGATTACTGACAAATGATTCTATTTCCTATTGTTGTTATTGCTGAACAAAGTAAAACAAAAGATGTTGGGGAAATGTCAGGGCAAAGGGTGGGAGGGATTCACTTGCTCTCATTTTCCCTACTGCTTTTTTCTTCAGTCTGTAACTTCTCATAATTTTATCAGCTTCAGGAAAGTTACATGGAAATGCAAGTACAGAAAACTCCAATTTTTTGCCTCTGTATTTTTTCAAATGAGAGCTCACTCGATTTGTTGCAATGGAGGAATAATGAGAAAACGTAAATGGAGAAGACAAAGAGCTGGGCAGGTTTCTTTTTTCCCCTGGAGCCAAGGTGAAACACTGCAATCAGAAAGTTGTGCAATCCAAGGATGGCCGATAATCACTATCCCAAACACAACTGGAAAAGGTGTTCCATTTAAGAAGTCAGGAATGAAAAACAACCTGCACCTTTCTCGCAGGAGCGCGACAAGTCTGTTTTTCCCTTGTCCCACTGCTGCTTGTTGCTGCTTCGCGTGACTTTTTTCCTGACCACTGCAGAGGGCTGGACTCACCTGAAAGCAACACTGCTCATTGCTGGTGCCCTGTGCCAAGGACAGATGTTCTGGTGCTGGGAAAGCCAAGGTGCTAGTGCTGCCTGTGCCAGCCTGCATTGCTTGTGTGCACCCTCTCTGAAACATAGAACCACACAGACCCATGAAGCACCCAAGGGTACTTTACACCTGTGCAGAAATGCTGTAGAGCAGCCACATGGAGATGAGTTTATTACATACTCTTGAGCAATTTTAACAATTTTAACTACAGAAGGAGCTGAATTGAATATGCAGGCTGGCTGCTGCAGTCTACCTGGTTCTCCTTGCAGGCTTGAGAAACCAAATAAAATAAAGCACAAAGCTTAATGTATCCTCCCTAAGCCAGTAAGCAAGTCAAGCTTAATGGGTTATTTGATAATATTTGACTCCCTCTCTCTATGAATAACATCTGCAAATACACTGAGTCTCTTTGGAATTGTTTTTGGTTTAGAAGATTTTGTTATTTAGAGCATTTCAATCAGTCACTCCGGGGCTTGCTGTTTTGGCTGGTCACAGTGTCACGTTTGAGCTTTCTCATCCCCTGCCTCAAGAAACATCATTCTCATAATAATCAGGTGTTCGTTATAGAAGACTCCAAAGACAACAGGAGAGAGTCCTGATACTATAAGCCTACTGCTGGGGGTTAGAAATGAGGATGATTCTAAAGCAGAGGAAGAAGACAAAATTAAATGAAAAAACAGAGATCCAATTTCCAAAACTCCGCTGGCTACGTTTAGATTTCTCAGCAGCAGCCAGCTCAGCATTAGGCTAGTTCACACACGTGTCCTGCCTCACATTGGTGCATCCACCCGGCTGCTGTGGCAAGGACACTTACACCAGCAGCTTTAAACACTCCAGTCATCCCGAGGGCTCCTCCTGAACAACATCTGGTCTTTCTAGAAAAGAACTCAGGCAGAACCGTTTGCCTTTTCCACACCAGTCAAATCACCGGAAGAAACCGGGAGGACGATACTGGAAAATGCAGGGGACACACCACACCTACCTCCGTCGTCTCCGCCGTACCTCTAGAGGGCTTCAGCAGCTGCCAGCAGCAGCACAGCGAATGCAAGCTTCCCCACCCCGAGGCAGTAATATAAAAAGAGCTATCCTGGGGCAGAACAAAGGTACAGAGTCTTTGCTCCAACAAAGAACAGCATTGTTATGGAGAGATGAATGTAAGAACAGGGTAAGCAATCAGTGGTGCTTCATCAGAGTATTCTTCACACTGTTGATGGTGAGGCTTTCTAAGCCAAAAACTGTGCATTTTGTTTAACACCTTTTGGTGATTTTACAGACCATGAAAACTTCACAGTATCACAGTATCACCAAGGTTGCAAGAGACCTCAAAGATCATCAAGTCCAGCCCATTACCACAGATCTCAAGACTAGACCATGGCACCAAGTGCCACGTCCAATCTTGCCTTGAACACCTCCAGGGACTCCATCACCTCTCTGGGCAGCCCATTCCAGTAGCCAATGACTCTCTCAGTGAAGAACTTTCTCCTCACCTCCAGCCTAAACTTGCCCTGGCGTAGCTTGAGACTGTGTCCTCTTGTTCTGGTGCTGGTTGCCTGAGAGAAGAAGGTAACCTCCCCCTGGCTACAACCACCCCTCAGGTAGTTGTAGACAGCAATAAGGTCCCCCATGAGCCTCCTCTTCTCCAAGCTAAACAATCCCAGCTCCCTCAGCAGCTCCTTGTACAGCTTGTGCTTGAGGCCTCTCACCAGCCTCATTGCCCTTCTCTGGACACACTCAAGCACCTCAATGTCCTTCTTAAATTGAGGTGCCCAGAACTGGACATAAAAACTTCATCCATGCAGTCTTAGCACCCTGAAGGTGCTGTACCAAGAAAATCTACACCTTAACTACAATTCCACAAAGAGTCAATTCCATAAAGAATCAATTCCATTAATTCATCCCTAACCTACCATCTTGCCATGCTGATCTGCTGTCCCTGTTTCTTACCCTGGAAGAAAGAGGGGAGGACTGATTCCCTGTGCTGATCCAATTCTGCAGGCTCCTGCCATCCCTCTCTGAGTTGCCCCACTACAGCTGCAAGAGCTATTCATTTGCAACCACCTTGAAGCAAGTGAGTTGACACCCCACCATCCTGAACAGCAAGTTTGAGATTGGGAATGGTCTTGGACACAACTCTCACCCAGGGACCATGGCTTAATTCATCAGTGCCCCCAAAGAGTTCACAAGTGCAAGGCATCACATGAGTGCCAACCGAGTAGCAGCAGATGGAGTAGGCTGTACCCCAGCCTCTGCATGTATTTAAACAGAGAACAATGTTTTGCACACATCAACCTTACCTCCTCATTCCTTCAGACTTTAAGGTAAGTAACCTTAAAAGAAGTGTCCCAAAAAGACATCTGGGCAGGGAGAGGAGGGAGGCACATGCCTGTATGCACTGTCACCAGCCTGCCTGAAAAGAGAACTAATATAATTTGTGTGGGATTTTCCTCCCCCTCCCGCAGATCAAAAGGACAGCAGCAATGCAATCTGCTGTTTGTGTAGGAAATGTGTCAGAAGAGGGAAGGAGGGGATACACATGGGAACATCTGCTCTAAGAAGCCACTTGAAATTTAACCATTTACATCCTGATCAGGAGCACCTGCTTAGTGTTAAGCCTCAATGACACTAGGGCTGTGCACATACACAGCACCTCCCGCAAAGTTCTGAAGGAGGATGAGAGTGATGAGCAATTCTTCCACTGGCTTCCTCAGTCTGGGCTTGCATAGGAAAGTGGAACCTTTTCTGGTGCTGCTGGGAACAAGGGTCACTCTGACAGCTGCTTTGAAGGTGTGCAAAGAACCATGCACGGCCAGAGTCACACATCTCCATCCAGAAACACCTGGACAAATGCAAGATTTGCAACTTGGCTCCCTGAGTCATCGGTACCAAAAGCAGGGCACAGGGCAGATGGGACTTTTTTCCTCATTTGTCTATCTATGCTTTAAGCACCCAAACCCTCCCTATTCCTGTTCTTCATGTTGCTCTCTCCCTCCTTCTGCATCAGCTGGACCTGGTAGCCTGCATGTGAAGAATGCATTGCAAAAACTTAAGGGAGGGGGAAGCATACCCTGTGTTTTCTTTTCTGTCTGTGACTATTACAGGTGCCCTGGTCACTTACAGCCTTCCCTTATGACCTTTGCACAAAAAAAACTTGTCTCTGAAATAAAGTATTTGCTGACCTGGCTTTGTAATGCCATCACACATAGAGATAAGTACAGTTGGAGGGAGGGGGGAGGTTGCATTCTTTCCACCTCCTGCATATAAAATTAAAAATCTCACATTGTCCCAGTGCAACAGAGTTGAGCAGAAAAGGGAAAAAACAGCTCCATGTTGTTCTAGGCCGGGCGCCAAAACAACTTGTGCAAGTTTGTGCTGGCAACAGTGTTCCCCAGCAGAGGGTCCATGCTCAGCTGCAGCAGAGTCATAACCACCGACTCTGCCTCCCAGGTCACCTTTCTGTTAGCCCTCTGCCACCCTAAGCTCTCCCACACACTTAGGCAAAGGGATTTATTTTTTATTTATTTGGTGCATCCAGTAAAGTGTGTCCCATGATAGTCATTTACTACCCAGAGCAGCATATGAGAGACTGCCATCTCTGTGAAAACATCAACCTTAACCCAGTTTTGGACAGGGTCCAACAGATCCTTTGCCCACAGAAATACTTTTACACAAGTATTTAAGTCAACAGGATTCCTTGCATGAGTAAGGGATTGTGAGATTCAGGCTTTACCAATCTTATTTTTCCAGCAAATAAAATGTCCTTTTGTCAGCCTTTCTAGAGAACTTCATCTTTTTTATCCTTTTCCTGCTCTTCAGGTTTTGTCTATTTCCCCAGAGTTTCCTATCACTTCAAACACTGTTTAACTTGCAATTTCTTTCTTTCCAATCCTTTATTTGTAAAAATCTCTCTACATGTGTCCATCTTACCTGTAGACATGGATTAAATCAACAGTCTGATCTCCTAGTTAAGAAAGAAAGATGTATTGTTTGGATTTCAGTTTCTGCATCAGAGCCAGTCTTCTCAGTATTGATTCTGTATCAAGCACAGCACTAGAAGAGCTGGGAAAGTTCAGGTCTAACTCCCAGTAACAACACAAAAGCACAAAATTCCAGGGTTCTTCTGTCATCTTAAAAGGAAACTAGAAGTGCTTTCCTTGCCTTCTTACAAGTCTGGCCTAAATCACAAATTCCCCACTCTTATTCATCCCTGCAAAGCAGAAGAGCCTGAGAGTATCCCGATTACAACGGTGTAGTTTGAATCTTGCTCTGGACTTAAGCTGGAGGCTATCTCTGCTCCGCTTGGCTGAAAATAAGTACTTAGCCTTTTGGATTATGGAATTAAAGGCAGACATGAGGAGCTACACATCACTTTGTGCACAATGCTGACTACACAAACTAAGGTCCTACAGTCACTCCATCAAATGTACCATCTAGGCAGATTCTCGAGTCTAGGTCTTGCAGGTCAGCTGAACTAAGGGAAAAGTAAAAACCACAGTGTTTTTGCCCACTGCTACTTCTGCAACTCTCCAAGGTTGGTTAGCTTTAGTTTAGCTCACTTTTTGTTTTGTGCAAAGGAACGTTTCACTGTTGTGCCAACTTCTGCGAAATCCTATTGTATGCCACATGGAAAATTCTGCTACCAGCCCCATTTCCATGACAGTGGTCCATGCACCCCTTCCTGCTTTGATCAGGTGACATCCTGACAAATTTAGTGGCTTTCTATGATGAAGTCACAGCGACAGTGGACAAGGGAAAGGCAGCTGATGTCATCTACCTGGACCTGAGTAAAGCATTTGACTCTGTCCCACATGACATCCTGGTCACCAAACTGGAAAAGCATGGACTTGATGGATGGACCACTCGCTGGATAAGGAATTGGCTGGATGGTCGAACCCAGAGAGTGGCGATCAACGGCACAATGTCCACCTGGAGACCAGTGACAAGTGGTGTCCCTCAGGGGTCAGTGCTGGGACCAGTGCTGTTTAACATCTTTGTCAGTGACATGGACAGAGGAATGGAGTGCACCCTCAGCAAGTTTGCAGATGACACCAAGCTGTGTGGCACAGTCGACTTGCTAGAGGG
>VWZE01019309.1:61619-136938 GCA_013396675.1 Eubucco bourcierii | reverse complement strand
CATGTGGGGGCTGGGGCCGCTACTGCCCACGGTGCACCCTCCTCACCCCGCAAAAACGCCGCTTCCCCCGCGCCCGCCGCCAATGTTTTGTTGTGATTCGGTGCATAACGACTGAGGAGAAAGTTTAAATGTGTGTGTGTGCGCGACGCGGGCGATACGCTTTATTAAAAGATGCCCGAGTTAGCGTTGCTGGGAATACAGACTGGGAGTTTATGCCTTTAGAGACATGTATGTGTGTGTGCGCGTGCTTCCCTCATCTTAGTTTTACTGAAGTGTTTAGTGGGAGAAACAAAGGTTGGAGGGGCTGCTGCTTTACTAGCTTTTGTTTACTTGCAATCAAGTTTTTCCTGTTTGGAGCAGGTGTGAAAGGATGAGAAGCATGTTGTGTTGGTTTTTTTCTCTTCTCTACCTTGCCCCCCTTCTCCCCTTAATAAAACTATTAGAGACAATTAACAGTAAACGTTATCTCCAAGGCTGTTTCTTCGGCTTGTGTTACCAAAAAGCCGATCTGTTTGTTACAGCTGCTAGGAGGCTTTAGTTTACAGTAGCATTCAAGTTTTTCCTGTTTTGAACAGGTTATGAAGGAAGAATGGAGTTTCCAGACCATAGCCGCCAGTTGCTGCAGTGTCTGAGTCAGCAGCGTCACCAGGGCTTCCTGTGTGACTGTACTGTTTTAGTTGGAGAAGCTCAATTCAGAGCTCACAGAGCCGTTCTTGCCTCTTGCAGTATGTACTTCCATCTTTTCTACAGGGACCAGTTAGACAAAAGGGATATTGTGCATCTGAACAGTGACATTGTCACAGCCCCTGCCTTCAGCCTGCTGCTCGAATTCATGTACGAGGGAAAGCTGGAATTCAACAGTCTCCCGGTTGAAGATGTGCTGGCAGCAGCTAGCTACCTTCACATGTATGACATTGTGAAAGTCTGCAAGGGCAAGTTGAAAGATAAAGAATTATGTTCGGAAGAGAAGATTAATGATGAGGCGAATAGTTTGGAGAAAGCAGAGCATTTTCTGGATGCCGGAGTGCCCCTGGTCCACGAGTTTGACCCAGGAAACAAACAGAAATTCAGCGTTGCAGAATACGAGAGAGCAGCAGGCAAAGAAAAGGTCAGCAGTCACCCCGCCTGGCCCTCTGATCACATAAGTGTCAGCTCTGTGCCGACAGAGGCAGAACCGTGCGCCGCAGCAGCTGGAAAAACAAAGGCTAATGTCAATAGTTCCACAGGACCTTTGTCCCAAAGGTCTGTTAACCATCCCCTGGCCTCTAGTGATGTGGACTGTGCGCTGGATTTGTCTTTCAAGCCTGTGCCGGGGAGAGATTCCTTACACCCCTCCTATGTCTTTGGACAGCTGGCTTCCGACAGCCAGCAGCAGGGTACCGAGCCACTTGTTAAAGATGAACAAGACTTGCTGTCAGATCAGGAGGACAGCGAAGCCAGGAGTCCGGAGAGTCAGCATTTTGGGAATTCAGCCAAAAGCCTAGTGACAGGGTTAGGACACATGTTCGCGGGGAATGGCAGCTCTCATGCCCGAGAGGAGGATATAGATCAAGAGCGAGATGAGAGCGAGGACGACATGGATTCCTCAGACATCTCCTCGGGTGTCCTCGTGCCTCCTGGGCATATCTGCATTTGTCCCCTCTGTAGCAAGGTGTTCCCAAGTCCACACATCCTTCAGCTGCACCTGAGTTCTCACTTCCGTGACAAGGATGGCTCTCGGACCCGCCTGTCCCCTGATGGGTCAGTCCCCACTTGTACCCTCTGTGGAAAGACTTTTTCTTGCATGTACACGTTAAAGAGGCACGAGAGGACTCACTCGGGAGAAAAGCCCTACACCTGTGGCCAGTGCGGAAAGAGCTTCCAGTATTCCCACAACCTCAGCCGCCACGCGGTCGTGCACACCAGGGAGAAGCCCCATGGGTGCAAGTGGTGTGAGAGACGGTTCACGCAGTCTGGGGATTTGTACAGACATATCCGCAAATTTCATTGTGGCCTTGTAAAGTCCTTGGTTGTTTGAGACGTGGTTTGTTTTTTTTAATTATTTTTTCCCCCCTTCACCCTTTTAAAACAGGAAAAAAAGGCAGCATCTGAATTGTAATTTCCTCCACCCTGTCTTCCTTTATTTTATTTTGGTGATATTCACTTCAGGTATATAATCTTTAAAAGATGCAGAGGTATACACTCCAGAGGCCTTTTGATGCAACCCTTCCACCTCTCCATCTCCCCTCTTTCTCTGCCACTCTCCCTTCCCAGTACTGTCTTTTAGGTCTTCTCTTGTGCACCCATGTTACATTATTAATGTGAAATGATCTAAGTAAATTCTACAATGATTTAGCATCTGTTTTCATGCTGGAAGTACTTGCTTCATGGTCAGGTTTTTGGGGTTTTTTTTGTGTGTTTTGGTTTTTCTCTTCTGTAGTTTGAAAAAAAGATTATCAGCAAGTTCCAGAGAAAAAATTGGATTCCATTAAGCTCCCCTAATGCTCTCTGCATGTTGCGTAGAAACATCTGAAGAGGTGTACTATGATTTAAATACATTTCAGTGTAGAGAAAGTTTGTTGCATATCACAGCGTAAGTGGCTGTATTCTTATTTTACAGAGCTAGACAAGACCTTAAATTGGCCCAAATTATGAAAGGGGTTGAGGTTTCCTGGCTGCATGTTTGGTACTGGTAATTTTTTATTTTCTTTGTTACATTAGAATAATTCTACAGTCAGTCCTAAATTCTGAATGAGAAGTATTTGCCTTGGGACTTGACTTAAATGTTACCCACACACCCACCCTCCTTCCTGAGATGATCCTACTGAGAAGCTGCTTTTGAGCTTAAAATATGTAAGGAAAAACTCTTTCTGTCTTGAGCACATTCGTTCCTGAAACGTTGAAGGATGTGCGCTAGGACGTACAATAAAATCATGGGATGTGTGAATATTTTCATTCCCACGTCATCACCCAGGGGCTGATCCTGTCCCCATTGAGGGGAATGGACAGCACTCCTATAGTGATAACCCCTCATGATACTGGGCTCATGGGTTCGAGGTAACTTGAACGTGTGTTATGAGATGCCCTGTCTGAAGAGTTTGCTGCTAAAAAATCAGCAGCTCAGAATTTTATTTAATTTTTTTTAATGAAGTTGGTGATTCCCTCTGGGGTAAATTCTGTGCAATTGCTGGTGTTTTGAAGGGGCACTGTGTAGATAAACTGCTGGAGGGAAAAATGTCCCAAGCTTTTCCTCTGTGTCCCACCTCCTGAGGGACATTTTTGGAGGAATTTTTAGGTGCCTTTTTTTTTTGTTGTTGTTAAGTTTGTTTGTAAACAAACTGCCTGTAACTACAACCAGTATACTCCAAATAACTCAATTACTTGCCTAATAGAGCATCCTTTGGTCTGTGCATGTCAGTAAGTATCAGATTATTCCCTTCCAGCCAAATTACCCATTCAAGGTACACATGTACATGGGACTGAAATATAATAATAATACCTGAGGGTTTTGAATGTCATTCTGCTGCATTAGCATTGCTTCACCAGCTTTTCTGACACTCCTGGAATTGTTTTGTGAAACTTAAGTGTTAATTTTGAAATTAATTTGAAGCACTGAGTTAGATTATTTTTTAAAGTTGTGCTTAAAATACTGTATTTCATGTTATGAAGAAAGAATTTCCCAATGCCATTCCCCTCTGGTCTAAAAACTGAGCACTACCTACATAAATAATAAGGAATTGATAATTATTTCTTGTTTTTTTTTTAAAAAGTACTTCCTCCTTTAAAGGAAATCAGGATATACTTGCTACAGCCTCCTCTTATTATTCATCTCTTAAACTATGAATGTACATGTAATGTGAAATTCTGATTCTATTTATAGTTTTGGGGTTTGTTGCTTTCAGTCTGATTTCTTGACTGTAAAATATTTTTGCTGAACCTGTTACATATGAAAGTTGTGGGAGAGTACTGTATCTTGAACATAAATGGCTTTGGTACTGTGGTCTTATTCTACTTAATCGTTTTTTTTTCCTTTTTGCTGTGATTGGAAATAGCACTGAACAAAAATCTACTAAAATTAAGTTATTTTTCTTTCTACTAAAATTAAGTTATTTTTTTTCTCCTGAAGATACTTGATATAGTATTTATTAGATTTTTTTTTTTAAGTGGAACTATTACTGTTAATCTATTTCAAAACTAGTTTATTTACACTTCTCTTTAAATTTTATAACAGTGGGATTTGCATGTTGAACAACATGTAAAGATTTTAATGTAGAGTCAGCAGTACTGAAGCTGATAATTTTGCGTTGTTATGACACTCTTTTTGCATTTCAGTCTTCAATTGCTGTTGGTTTGTTCTTTTTTTGTTTGGTTTTTTTTTTTATTAGAAGACCATAAAATAGGATGTGCCATAAGAACATCATTAGTGTATGGAGCAGAGAAAAATTGAAACAAGTTTGTGTCTGATCTTAGTATAGAAATAATTAAGCTGATGCTATAAGCATGCTCTATACTGCATTGAATATGGGGCAAAAGTTTTTAAAACAAAAAAAAAAAAAAAGAAAAAAAATACTTTCTCATTCTTGCTTCCATCATGAACATGCTGTTCTCATAGTCTGGTATTTGTGTTCCCACTCCTCATAGCTTGAATTTTTAAAGTAAAAAAAAAAAATATTTGCACTTATTTTTGTTCTTAAGGTGACTTTTTTGCTATCTCTGTGTGTCTTACTTAACTTTTAAGTTGCAGTAGCTCAGAGCATGTTTTCAAAGTGGTTCATGACTCTACAGAGAAGTACTAAAACCATGGCACACTTAATGCTTGTCTCTTCATAAACTGTTTCACTGTGGGGCAGTCGCTGTCTCTGTAGGGAACAGTCCTGTTCTGCATTTTTAAACACTGGATTTGTTGTCTTCTACAAATACTGTGAAGTTAATGTAAAAAAAAAAAAAATCATTGATATTTTTAATTGTTTTTAATCTTGGTGCAGTTCAGATTAAATATGTATATTTAAAGACACTAATTTTTGTGGGAGAGTTTTATAGTATACAGTATGTAGAAAAGCTATTGGAATGGAATATATTTTATAAAAACGTTCTATCACTGTTTTATAGTGAACTATTTTTTCTTCAGTGTTAGTGTAATACTGTTAGTCTAGATACGACAATCGCAGGAAGAGTGATTCAAACTACTGTTAGTGCTTAGTTGTGTGGAGTTCTGTTTGCAACTGTATTTGTATGTGCTGTACAATGTGACAATCGTGTCTAGGATTGTTGTCTTTATAAAATTTACATGAAATAAAACGTGCTAGAGTTGTAAGCTTGAGCTGCCTTCTCCTCCTCCTCCCCACTTTAGTGGAAGGGGTGTGGGTGTTTGGGGTTTTATTAATAGTATGTATTTATTTTTATTATTTATTACTAATATTTTACAGGTGGTTGTGCTGCTTAAAAAAAAAATTATCCATATATACTCTAGTAATGTCTTTCTTTTCCAGGGCCACGTGGAATTTTAGGCATGTGAGGAGCTGCTGTATCTCACTCAGAGCCTGACCGAGCGTTTCCTTAGTCACTGGGCAGGACTAAAACCAGAACCACTTCTGCATTTTAAACAGATTATTAGGAAGATTTGAATGGGTTCAGCTCTTCCTCTGATACCTTGAATGAGCTTTGGACCAACCCTGTCTGAACTGCTTTACAGCTGCAGGCTGGGGACTAGATGACAGGCTGGTGGATACCCTGGTAAAGGTGCCATGACTGAAACCATGTTGGTTCACTTGTGTAAAGGGCTTCTTTTGTAAGTGTCAAATCTCTCCTAGGCTTGGAAGAGCTGAGATCTGTCTGGCTAACATCCACCTTAAAACTTGAGTTGACTTCAACAGCATCTGAAATTAGGGGAAGAGGAGCAGCCAGCTGCTGATAAGGAGAGGAAAAGAAACTGAGGGTGCACCTGTATTATGTGCACTGTGTCTTCTGCTTCTAAATTATTGGGACGTAAAAGATCCTGACAGAAGCAGACAGCCTTGAAATGGTACTGGTTGAGGGATAGGCAAATTACAGTTAATGCTGATGTGGAGGCACAGCTCTCTTCCCACCAACTATCACATAGTTGCTTCTCTGCAGTCCTCTCAAAATAGGTATTTCTTGGGTTCAAGCATGTGTCCTGCCTCGTGGAGCTTGTGGTTTCATCCCTGTCTGTGGGAAGGGCAGAGTGCTGCTGGAGATGCCCAACGATCCTCCATCCTCTGACTCCGATGTGGCGAAGTGTTTGAAACTATAAATATATATTTCCCCCTTTCCTAGGAGTGTGGGTGTCTCTGCAGCTGCTTATTTGTGACACACACTCTTTTCACTCTCTTCTACTGTTGTGAACGTATGGAAGAGGGCTCAGAGGTGTTCTTTAACATCTGCCCCCCAAAAAATTAAACGAATGTGTCCAAATCTGGATGTTGTGCTAGGGAAGGGGGAGGGGTAAAACCGCTCTTCTTTGAGGAAGGAGAACACTCAGAAAAAAGCGAGTTTGAAGCTAAACCTGGGAGGTGGATGGCTTGCAAACAGGCTATAAATAACTGAGAGTAGATTGAGGAGAGCAGCCCACATCTACTCTGGCATGGGCATGCTGTGCCCATTTTCTTTGTTGATAGCAATTGCTAATGTGAATTCTGGCACTCCAAATCCTGATGCCTGTTGTTCTGATAACATAATTAAATCTTAGGAATGTGAAATATAAAAAGCTTTGAGAAGAAACCAGGCCACTAAGTGGATACTGGAAAGGGAGGGTGTGGGGTGTGTATGTACCAATTAAAGCAATGGGATCCCTCTAGGCAGGGTTCCCTGCCTGCCAGCTTACATATGTGCTGTGAATGATCCTGCCTATCTCTGCGGGAAAGGGGATGACCCCCGAGGGCATCTACTGTCCTAAACTTGCGCTGCAGGGGTTGTTATCTTTAAGGATTGCAGCGCATAGCAGGCTCCTTAGGTTGGCAAGGGTCAGTCCTACCAATGCCAACGGCTTGGGTTCCTGCTGCCCTTGCAAAGCTTGGTTCTCCTTGGGGTGAGTGTAACAAAACATTTATTTATTTATTTTTAGCTTTTGTTTTGAAGTGTAAAATGCCTTCTGCAGGTGGTCTGGCCTAGGTGCGCACAGCAATGCCTGTGTATGTATGGGTGTATCTGGCTGTATGTCACCAAATGGTACCATGCGTCTTCAGACTACAGAAGAATGTTGTGGGTTTTTGTTTTTTTTTTTTTTTTCCTAGCTTGGGTAGTGGGATGAGTTTGAACCAAGTGCCTTCCAACCACTGATGAGAGTTCATGCTGACCCATGGGGATGTCACTAGGTGAGGTTTCTGCTGTTTGGTCTTGACTGCGAGAAGCACCGTGTGGATGGACCGTATTCACTGCTTAGACTATTACAAGTGAAACAAGCCTCCAAAGATGTTATAATGAGGGAGGTCCCACATGAGAAGTAATAGGGGTGGAAGGGTAGAGGGGTCTTTGTATTGCCCAGCTTGTTGGTGGTGGTATGTCACCACCCATGTTTTTCTGGTGCTCGGGGTCAGATTGTGCCATCCTGAGTTTTGCTTGTCCATGAGTATCTTTCTGTGCTATTTTGCTGAGGAAGATACACAGCAGAACACAAAATAGCAGCTGTTACCTGAAGAAATCAATAGCAGGTGTGACCCAGCAGAAACAACCTATGTAGGACAAAGCTGGGCTCAAGTGAAATGGAGCTGAGCCTCTGATGCAGTTGGTGTGTGAAAATGCCTTGTCCTGGGAGGAGGAGGAATTGTGAACGGGGCTGCGAGCAACCTGCATGGAGAACATTTTGTCTCGAATGGCTTGATGTTTTGTGCCTGGGAGGACCTGGCTGGAATTGCTGCAGATTGAGCAACTGTGAAGTGAGATGTCTTTCATAACAACTGGACCGAGGGATCCTGGCTTTCTACTTCTGACGTGTGAAGATGAGCTGATGGATGCGAACTGCTTTCCAAGTGTGCACCCTCTGTGTATGGGCCATAGACCTTGCATTCTTCTTAACTAACTCCTCTCATCCCAATTGGGGAGGCAGGGTGGGAAGAGAAAAGAACAAAAAGTTGCTAATGGTGTTTAACAAGTGAAGAGTGAGCAAACACGTTGGTTATTGTTACCTGTTTCCTGTTTGTTATTCTCTGTTGTACAGCTGCATGCTTCTGTACACAGCTGTCTGCTCTGCCCTTTCAAATGATCTGTTGCAGAAAAGCAAAGTACTTGACATCTTGGCTTTGAAAACAAACTAAACAATCCCCCACCCCCACTCCCGTAAGACCCCTGCTGTAATATTCTTGGGCCTTGTGTATGCATCAACCTTCTGTGTGCCCTTCTCCAGTAAGTGGACTTTGCAGACAGAGGTGATGGTTGACGCTGCTGCCAGGCAAAGCAACCTGTGCGGCGCAGTGCCATCAGCGTTTTCCAGCAGCAGAGGGTGTGCTCTAGCTTCCCAAGGGGTTTTGAAGCTATGTAGGTTGTAGACCTCAGGACGAAATTATCAGAAAGTGGGTGTTATCAGTCCTAATAACATAGGAATTTGGGGAAACAAAAGTTCAGTTGACAATCTCATCCACAGGTTACTTCTCCTTGGGGATCAGCCCACACACTAGGTACTCTCTGTTCCCCAACCTTCCTTATCTCTCTCTCTCTCTCTTTTTTTTTTTTTTTTCCTGTGCTATCCAGGTGGTGTTATGAACCATCTGCTGCAGTGATTCAGCAGAATCCATTTAGCGCTTTCCCAGAGAGGCCAGCATCTGCCAGGCAAGGGGGAGACCATGGGGAAGCCCAGCACATCTGCCACTGTGTCTGCAAGTGAGGTCTGGGGTCGGCCCCTAACCTTCTCCCAGTCACCCCTTGGGGCACAGATTGTACAGGGGAGCACAGCAATCTTCACCGTCATTGTCATGGCTTGTCTGGCTCTATCAGCATGGTTAATTATCAAATGGCTCTTTTGGCTTTGGCTGTGGAAGGGAAGAGCCTTCCACGTGCTTTGTGATTTCTGCAGTGTTTGCCTGGCACTTGGCATACACTGGGCTTTCTGGCTGGCACAAGATGGGAATGAGTCTGTGTCATCTTTGTTCCCAAGGTCATACTGAGATATCTTGGACTTGAAAGCTGAAGTGTGAAAATAGTATCCCCAAAGTGAGGGGAAATAAGGCAGTTCCAATCCAGCAGGATTTTGCAGAACAGATGTAGGGCTGGGCTGGGCGCGAGAGGGAGGGCAGAAAGAGTGATGCCAAATCTGCTTTGGTTATCACAAATTCCACTTATTTGCCACGGTAGTAGCTGAGTGTAAGGATCACTTGAATTTTGCTCCAGGATGGAGGGGAAGATGATCATTCAGATAATATGAAGCATTTCATTAGCAGTGCTGACTTCCCAACTTAGTGGTAAGACTTGAGCTAATGCTTGGCAGTGACTGCTGGCGAAAGTGAGTATAAAAACTAAATACCTGGCAAGGTATTTTGAGAACCTGTACATATTTGAGCCTCTGGCAGGAAACATAATAGATCCTGTGTTCAAAAATCCATCACATCTGTGCAATGGGTTATGGCAACAAGTGCTGAACAAGGACCAGGAATGAATTGCAACATTTCTCATGTACTGGAAGCTATCTTATTTTACAGAGGGCCAGTGATGTTTGAAGGAGCAGAAGCTTCTACCTCCCTTACTTTGTAAGTTACATAAAAACCTTAGTTTTGGTAGACCATGAGTAGTCAGTGACTACTGACAGAAGGGTTCAATCCTTCCGATGTTAGGTGTCAGAAGAAGATAGTTTCCTTTTAATAATTTCCTTAGAGATGCTCTTGCAGGAAATGGTTTGTAAGCAAACCCTTTCACCTTGCTGCTGTCAAAGAATGTACACAAAATCCTCAGAAGACAACAGATAGATAGATACACTGTCTGGGTATGTGGTCTGCCCTGCTCCTGAGCAGGGTGAACTCAGCATTTGTTTTACCTGAAAAATACATGCCTAACCTATTTGTGGGAACCTTATCAGGTGATCTATCATGGTCCCCACCTGCCCCTTAGCTTTGAAAGCTTTTATTTTCTTCCATTTATGTCATGCCCAGGTTATATGCTCTGATGGTTTTGTCTTTCCAGGTGGATGATGAGAGGAGGTTCTACTGGCAGCTGTAAAAATGGGCTTATGGGGTGAACTGACCCAACTGGACCTGGTTGTAGTGTCTTGGGCAATGTACCCAAATTGCAGGACAAGATTATTCTAAAGTCCTCTGGATGTTTTATTCCATGGCCAGTAAAGATGCAGGAGGCCCCGGAGCATAAGTGTCTCTCTGTAGGTGGGTAGCATGAGAAATGGGCTGTTGGGTCAACACAGGCAGAAGTGACTTCTCTAAAAGGTGCAACCCAAGACCTCAGGGCCATGGTCGTTCTTCAGGAAGCTTCTAAGGACCTACATGTGATTGACCAAATGTAGGCTGTGTTCTCTTTTGTCTCATCTTAAGACTTTTGCCTATGGTAGAATTTTGATGTCTTTTAAATGGACATCAATGGCATTTTTAGGGGTGGGGGAAAACAACCTAGAGTAGTTCACTTCCTTTTCTTGTAGCCTTCAAAATGAACCTCCAGTTCTGACTTGAGGAATAACCCAATTAGCCACGTAATAATGAATCACAGAATCAACCAAGTTGGAAGAGACTTCCAGGCTCATCCAGTCCAACCTATCACCCAGCCCTATCCAATCAATTAGAACATAGCACTAAGTGCCTCATCCAATCTTTTCTTGAACACCTCCAGGGACTGCAACTCCACCAACTCCCTGGGCAGCCCATTCCAAGGGCAAATCACTCTCTCTGTGAAGAACTTCCTCCTAATATCCAGCCTATACCTCCCCTGGCACAACTTGAGCTGAGTCCCCTTGTTCTGTTGCTGGTTGCCTGGGAGATGAGACCAACCCTTACCTGGCTACAATCTCCTTTCAGGTAGTTGTAGACAGCAATGAGATGTCTCTGAGCTTCTTCGTTTCCAGGCTAAACAACCCCAGCTCCCTCAGCCTCTCCTCATAGGGCTTATGCTCCAGGATTTTTTTTTTTTTGTTGTTTGTTTGTTTGTTTGATTTGAGGGGTTTGTTTTGTTTTTGCATTAAATTTAAAGGCAAATGTTCAAATACATCATGCTAGAAAGAGGGAGCCAGGGGTCAGGCTACACCGGAGCTTGTTGTGAGATGTGTTAGACTGGAGCTGGACAATGCAGCCTGTGGTGGTATTGGTCAGTGAGTATGGTGGTCCTTCCTGCTTTCTGCCCTGTAAAGTCTGAGTACTTCAGTTGATATATGTCAAGAACGTGGTGGAGACACTCACTGCTGGAGGGGAAAGTGATGCTGCTAGAGGACTGCTGGAAAACCTATTCTGTGAGTTTTGATGCTGCAGGTACCCAGATATCTATTCCAGGCTGATGGAAGGCTGATGTGGGATTAATTCTTGCTCATTGTCATCCTCTGGTCTAGGCAATGGTTTGCCTACACCTAAGAGACAAACTTTCAGCTTTGTGCCTCTGAGGGAGTGTGGAAAGTTTAAGCTCAATTTTGCCCAAGGGGTTGAGTTTTGCTTTAGCTGGGGAGCAGGTCTGAGGAAGCTCTGCTCAACTGTCACTTAGTGCTAGTTTCAATGCCACGTAACTGGAGCACGGAAAGCTATTCAGCTCCACATCCACAGGTGGAACCATCTCAAGCACTTCATGTTCTCTCATTAAGACCTTCACAAAGATGGGAAAGGAGAGGAACTGGAGTTGCTGATGCCATTCAGTGCAGTAACCCGGAGGTGGCAGTGCTTGCATGCAGGCAGAGCTTCAGGCCATTCACAGCCTTTTGAGACCTTGAACGCGCTGTTCCCAACCTTGATTAAGTGCTTCATTCCCTTGGGTGTAGCCGACAGTGTCTGCAGGCAGTTTTCAGTCTCTTCCTACAAGGGAAAGACTTTTCTGAAGAAGCAGTGAAGATGAGAACCAGGCTCTACGCCCAGCAGATGAGGACAGCTTTGGGGAGGGACAGTTTTGGGTTTGTCAAATCAAAAGCAAAGTACAAGGCTCTGGGCATGTCCTTGCCCTAAAACGATGGTGAGAGCCCTGCTGGTTCTTTTTGCTGGTGCTAATGGGCTGAAGGTTCTTTGGCTCCTGGTAGCACTAAGTTCTAAGAGGTAAGAGCAGCTGTGATACTTCTAAAGCACTGTGTTTAACTCCTCAACATCAGCAGAATCAGAAACTCTTGTTACCTCTAAAATTAGGCTAAAAAGTCACCAAAGACTTGTGGCAACAAAAGCCACCTGTTCTACTGGGCTTGAATTTTTTTAAGTCTTGCTGCTTGTAAAGCTAGAATTTAAAAGATCAGACAACACTTTGTTCTACAACACATGAAAAGATGCTGAACACTGCTCTGAAGTAAGCTATGAACGCAGTGACTTCCTTGCAGTGTTTTGCTGTGCTGCCAGTTGCGTACTGGGAAGTTCTCACAATGCTTTATTATCCACCTTCAAAACAGAAGTTCTGACTTTTAGTTTCATTTATTTCAAACCCTACCAAAAATGTCAACTGCTTTCAGAATAAGGAAATGTAGGAAATTTTCCTTGGAAAATGATTTTTTCCAAAATGTGCTTTTTTTGTGTGTGGGTTTTCTCTGTTAACTGAGTCTTCAGGGTATGTGATGCGGCTGTGCAGTTGATGTGGCACAGGGGAATGCAGGGAGGTATTGGGAATGTAACTACAAAACACAAATTTGTCCCACAGGATGATCTCAAGTGGATTCCTGGTATCTGGATCTCGTAATTCTCCTCTTAAGTTGACATATCTCAAAGTCTCATTGCTAAAATGTCAGTGCTGGGAGTTTCCCTAGGAGAACCTCTCTCCACATCATGACCTGGCACAAACTGCCTGAGCTTTTAGAACTGTGTGGTGTTAAAGGTTTCTGTGGAAGAAAAATAGATGTAGTAAGAACTCTTACTGCAGCACTGGATTTTGGCACTGCAGCAAAAGCTGTCTGATTTGGTGGGGTTTAAAGTAAGATTTTTAATTTATTATTTTGAAATCTGCTAAGGAAAGCATAAAATTTGCAGCCTTTCAGGTTGAAATCTTCAGGTTGGCCATCCCCATAGATTTTCACACAGGGAGGTATGGACTCGCAGAAAATATAATGCACTTTCTGTGGAAAATGTCTGGTTTGTTTGCTGTACCCTGCAAAGCTCTGTCCTGGTGGGGCAAACTCCAGTGCTGTGGTGCAGACTTTTGCCCACATAAAGACTGCTGAACGGGCTCTGAGGTTGCACAACGTCTAAAGCGGGCACAACAGCGTCGGCTACCTGCGAGCCTCTCCCTCTTCCTTGTGTACTTTGAAACCCCGAGGGAGGGAGAGCACAGAATGAGTAAGACGTTGGGAACAGATGTTGCCCAGTAGCAGTGAAACAAATATTTTGTGTTTATGGTACTTCTAGTCAAGGGTAATGTTAACACTGATGTGTCTGTGTTAACTTGCCCTTTTCTCAGCATAATCTCTCTGCAGAGACATTTGAGCTGGTTACTAATAAATGTCTGCCTGGAGTAGGGTGAGTGCTGTGCTCCTGAATATGTGTAATTTGGTTCCTAATTCTGCAAAGCATGTTAGTTATTCCCTTACCTATGTGTCGTTTCTTCCCCTGTCTGACCTGTTTGCTATCCCCCAGCTGCAAGTGACAATTTGCTTTGCATAGGGAGGAAAGACACTACCCAGAAAGACTCAGATTTTTTTTTGTTTTACAGGTTTGTGGTGGTGTGGTTTGTTTTTTCCCCACCCCCAAAGGAGTTGCTGGGTAAGACTGTTGGGTTGGTCGATGTGTGTGTGTTTGTTTTTTCCTTGTTTTGTTTCCCCAAAGAGACTTGCCTATGCTTCTCTCTGGTCTTATAGACATGATGGGCTTGGGGTGCACAGCTGCCTCTTCATCCCCTTGTCCTCAGCTGAGAGGCACCCGATTCCCCAGCCCTGGAGGATATTATCCCCGTGGCAGCATCTGGCTCTTGGCAGGCTCTGCGGGCAACCGTGCTGGCAGGGTTTGGAGTTCTCTTTTAGCTTTGTTGTGTGGTAATCTGTCAGTTGGCTCTTTGGGCTCCCTTGTTCTCCTGCATGTTTTTTCTTTTTCTCAACAAACCTCTTAATTTGGAGTTGGTCAATGAGAGCTTTGAGAATGCTCCTTGGAATTGCTCTTCATCAGACAATTCTTTTCCTTTGCTCCAAAGAAGGACTTTCAGCAAATCTTTATTTTATTGCAATAGTAGCAAGCGGGGGAGAAAAGCTGATCAGGTTCCTAGTAGCTCAGTGGAGTCTGTTAGTGTCAGCAGACAGGGTAATTTACTCAACCGATTGTTCTGGCTCTGATTATTTACAACAATCCTAAAAGCATTGCCTTCCCTCCCCCCCCACCCCAGGAAGGAAACACTGGTGGTTTTAAACAGCAAGGAAAGACTTTAAACAAACCAAGTGCAGAATACAAAACAACATCTCTGCTGCTCCTCTTGAAGACAAGTGTGTTTGGGGGCCAGATCCTCGGCTGAAGTAAATCCTGCCTGTCCCCAGGATTGTGTCACTGTGCATCATTTCAAAACTGTCCCCCAAGGATATTACTATTCTTTTCTCCATGTATGAATAAGCCACTTACAGCACATAGCTGCTATATTACAATTTCCTAAGAGATGCTGGCATCTAGAGAGATTACATTCCGCTGGCCCCTGGGATGGAAAGAATGAGTTAAAGAACAAAGAATGAAATCCTCACTTCTGTACTCAGAAATCCGATATTTGCCAAAGGGTAGGGGCAAACTGGTAGCTGGACCTTGACTTTGCCAATGTTTGGTGCAACCTTCCTGTTTTCTTCCAAAAATTTGGCTGCACTGAGCCATCCATAAAAATAAACTTAATATCACTTGGTGGGTGGGAGAAAAAAAAATCTCACTGGTGAACTTTGCGACACTGAAATGTGTAGAATTAACAGCCCTGCAATCCGGTGTCTATTTGCAGGACTGGCACGGTTCACGCCGTGGTCTTGGCAGCCGTCGTGCAGCCCCGGCACCTTGCTCTGCAGAGACACCTTTCTGGGTGGGAGGAGGATGCTGAAGGCCTGGCTGCCTGCCAGCTAGCGTTGAACCGCCACGCAAATTGCAGTGTAGTTGCAAAAAATCGAGATCGCCCACTCCTAGCAGTCTGTGCCATCGGCTGTCTGGCAGGATTGATGGTTGTCACTACTGAACGCTGCTGAGCTGGAGCCAAAATCAAATGAGTGGATGTCCTCGTGAGCCTGCTTGGGGTGGGGGGGAAGAGGGGGAACAAAAAAGAAGAAAAAAAAATGCGCAACTTAAAAAACCTGAGAACTTTTTTTCAGTGTAAAAACTAAACTAGAGAGGCATGTTCCACTCTGTAATTGCTTCGCTGGGAAGAAGGACTGAGAAACATTCCTGCTGCATGCAAAATCAGAAGGTCACAGATTTTCAGCTGTCTTTCCTTGGCACTGTTTTGAGATGGAGGAGACTCTGGCAGGAAGGAGGAAGCATCTCTTCTAGTATTAAACTGTCCCTGGGATCCGGAGGGATGTTTAAGCATGTTCTTAACAGCTGCGGTGTAATGCTGGTTGTGGCAACAGGGGACAGACTGATGTCCTTTAACGTTTTTCTCTCTTCCCACATAGACAAACAGGCCTGGGCATGCTCCAGTTCACAATTGTAGTGGTGGCTGATGTGGGTTAACAGTGAAGCAACTGGTTATAACCTTCTTGGTAAATTACAGAGTGATTGGATTGGATTGGAAGGGACTGTTAAAAGTCACGTAGTCCAACCCCTCTGCAAAGAGCAGCAACACCTTCAACTAGACCAAGTCGCTCAGAGCTCTGTGCAACTGACTTTGTTTCCAGGACAAGAAGTGGGGACTGGGTTTCCTAAGTCTAAGCAAAATCCTGCACAATGTTGAGAACCTAGTTTGACTGTGATGGCTGTATTGCAGAGTAGAGGTCAAGTCCCAAAATTCTGTAGCACCAGCATGGTGTTTGCTCACCTTTCAGTCTTTAAATTGTGCACAAAATGGACAAGGAGTTTATGGACCAAATGATCCTGAAGGGCGAGAACAACCTGCATTGATCTCTGCTCCATCACCTCTTAAAAGAGAGACAAAAGGAAAGAAAGCAAGCCAGAAAGGAAGGAAACATGCTTCCTTTTTTCTACTGTGTTGGGGAAAAAAAAAAAAAAAAAAAAAAAGCTTATTCTCCTGCCTGTTTCCTCTGCTTCTGGGATGGGGGTGTTGTGTAGCTGTTGCTCCCTGAGTTGGGGAGGGCTGGGTCTGCTCCAGCCTTTCCCTTTATTCCACTAGTGCTGGTAGTTTTATTCTTGGGGTGCAGATCTGAACTATTTCCTAAAAAAAAGGTATAATGTATTCTTGAGTTATGTCAACAGATGTGATGCCAAAAGGTGTCTTTGAGCCTGTCTGAGTTGGGGAAGAGCATCCTGACTGATGATGTGGCTTCTTCAGAACATGTCCTTCTGTTTTCTTCTAGCATGACTTGAGGGTGCTGATCCTGATAGCAAAGGTGGGTACTGCTGTGCGTGCATCCTAGTGCTTGAGGTGGGCAGCGGTGAGAGGACAGCAGCATGCTTCTTTCTGTGGCATTAGCAGCACTTACCTTGCTCATTCCTGGGAAGTGCCAAGTTGTAGAGCTAAAATATGTGGTATTTACTGGCTTGGCAGGTAGCAAGATTGTAACTACGCATGCTGCAGAAATTTGTGTGTTTGTGATCTTACTAAGATGCTAAGCACCAGCTGTGTAATCACACCTGAAACAAAATGAGTGGAGAACCAGCCAGAAGGATGCAATGGCAACAGCAAGGCAGGGACTGCATCCCTTGCCATGTGGCCAGCATGCCTTCAGGGTTGTATCCTCTGAGAGACAAATCTCTCCCTGCTGGCCCAGGAAGGGATGTGAATCAAAAACTGGCTTGGGTGGGAAGTGTCCTGTGATGGTTTGGGAGTTACCCCCCACACACACATTTTGTAAAATCACCCAGACTAGGCTCAGCTGACTGGAAGTTAAGGACTGAAGCTCTATTTACAGCTTAGCACAATGTACAAGCAGATATACACACAATATACAGGAATATTTTACAGAAATATGCAAGTTAAAGGTAATACAGAAACACAACACCCCTCAGAGAAATCAGAGACCCCAGGAGGGGGTCCCAACCACCCTTCCACCTTCTCCCCACCCCTATACCTTACCCCAGTGTTTACCTTACGTGCAAGTTGAGTTTGGAGGATTGGCCAGGGGAGTTAGAAGTAGAGTGGTTAGTTAGATTATTCAGCAGAGAGGAGAGGACCCACTAGCTCCCAGAGAAAGACCAAGAGACTGCCTTATCTATGTTTATATTCTTATTCTTAACCAGCTCAGCAAGCCTACGAGTGAAGTAGACATCACCAGTATTTTCTTTTCACAGCCTATAATATAATTTTCTCCATTAAAATATTCCAATTAGCCTCAAACCAGCACAGGTCCATAAAGACCATCTAGTTCCAACCCTGCTGTTACGGGTAGGGACACCCTTTACTAGATAGCGTCCCTCAAAGACCACCCAACCTTGGAGGGAGCATCCACAGCTGCTGTGGCCTACTTGTTCCAGTGCCTCACCACTCTCCCAGTAGGGAATTTCTTACTAATGTTTAATCTAAATCTACCCTCTTTCAATTTAAAACAGTTCCCTCTCATTCTGTTGCCGCACTCCCTGATAAAGAGTCACTCCCATCTTTTCTGTGGGCTGCCTTTAAGTACTGGAAGTGAGCTCCTTTGCTGTTTAGCAAACTTCACTCTTCAGGTGGGCTATAAATAGTTATAGAAGGAAACACAGGATCACTGTGCTGGACCAACATCACAAAGACTTACAAATCTAAATTACTCACCTAAGTTGAGGTCTCAATTTGGAGGCTACCTAAGGAGCACATTTGGAAGAAATGCTTCCTGCCTCCCTGAGCAGACACTTCCCCTCTGTGTTGGCTTCATGGCCTCACACTGTCTCCTTCCTGACTGTGGCCCCAGATTCAGCCTGGGTTTGCAACTCCATTCACCTTCAACCTGAGGGATTCTTCCATTGCTTCTCTGCTTTGAAGAAATCCAGGTCTAAGTGTTGTGCCTACCCTCAGGCAGGCATGCAGGTTGTTTTGCCACTTGTTTGTATCCCTTCAAAGATGACACTTGGTTCAATTCCTTCTCTCTCCTTTTTCCCCGTTAAGTTGGATGGTAACTTTATATTAAGAAGCACAAGAAAAGAATGAAAATTTAAACTCATTTAACCTTGAACATAGCCATTAGTTAAGTAATTAAAATTAAAGACTGAGTTAATGGGCAGTGTCAAACATTCAGAGAAACATCTGTTGTTATAGAAGTCTGCCTTTTAGCTGATGAATAATTGATCCACCACTCATCAGTACCTAAACCCAGTCAAGGTGGCAGTGCTGGCAATGCCATAGCATCTTCAGTGCCCCTCCCCAGCCATGAACTCCAGAAGATCAGAAGGACCTGGCCATCAACACTTGAAAATACATTACGAAAACCGTCTACAGTGCACCCCCTTGGTTGAGGTGGTCCCAGTTGAGTCTTTTGCTTTCCTGGGTTTACAGCTGCTATTTCATGTCTAGAGGAACTGATAGTCTATTTTCAAGTCTTTACTAAGGCGTGTGTGGATGGATGTGGTCTGTTTGGACACCAATACCCAGAGATTCAAATGATTCAAACTGCTTTGAATTGTATCACCAAATTAAATTAACTGGCATTTTTGGCAAGCAGTGGATGTGAGTGAAGATCTTCACTAATGCATTCAGTGCCATACAGTAAATATTGACCAGAGTCTGAAGGATAAGTAGGAGAAAGAGTTTGTCTTTGCTGTGTAGAATGGATACTGATGAAGTCACTTCTGCAATACTGTCATCACCCACAGAAAGCACTCTCTCCCTAGAATAACAAGAAGCAAAAGATATGTGGGTGAAATCTAGCTCCTGTGAACTGTAGGAGAACTCCGCTGTGCAGAAAGTGGTGACAGGGCAAGGTGAGAGAGTGTAGATGTGCTTCCTGCACAAGCTGAGTTTCAGCTAAACTGGCCTCTGAACAGGATGATAGAGCAGGGTCTAGTCCTCATTCTTAGTTCCTCCATGTACCTTGCTGGTGAAGCTGGGAGAAGTGCCAGAGCAACTCAGACATTGAATTAAGGGCATGAAACATTTGTAGTGTGGGATGTGGGAGAAGGAAACCTGGGTCACAAAGGATTCTTGACATGCTGTTTTCCATATTACCTCTTAATCCCTTAAAAACATCAGACTAGACCTGTTGTGTGATTCCTTAGACCTTGTGTGTGCAAAACTGTGCAACAAGTTGTCCTATGAAGACAGGCTGAGAGAGTTGGGGCTCTTCAGCCTGGAGAAGAGAAGGCTTCGAGGGGACCTGATAGTAGCCTTCCAGTATCTGAAGGGGGCCTACAGGAAGGCTGAGGAAGGATTATTTACAAGGTCCTGCAATGACAGGACAAGGGGCAATGGGTTTAAACTGGCAGAGGGGAGATTTAGACTGGATGTTAGGAGGAAGTTCTTTCCAGTGAGGGTGGTGAGACACTGGAACAGGTTGCCCAGGGAGGTCGTGTATGCTCCCTCCCTGGAGGTGTTCAAGGCCAGATTGGATGAGACCTTGAGTGAGCTGTACTAGTGGGAGGTGTCCCTGCCTATGGCAGGGGGTTGGAACTAGATGATCCTTGAGGTCCCTTCCAACCTTACCATTCTATGATTCTAAGTTGAACTAAACCAAGCCCAGCTTCTCATTCCAGCACAGAAAAGGGACATCTGGTTATTAACAAGCACAGATGAGTCCCTTCATCCTGGTATTGGGATGCCGTGCACTCAGATCTCTTACTGAAGGCAAGTGGGAAAAAGCAGAAGGGAAATGAATTTGAAGGTATCCCAGAGTTGTATGTTAACAGAATGTGAGTTGTCCCCCAGCCTCATGCATAGTCTGGTCATTTTTTTACCCTTTGAGGTACAAGGCAAAAATATCCACTTGTCTCCTTGTTAGAGAGAAAGATAACACAATCACCTCCACACTCCTAAAGAAAGTTCTATTAATATTTGATTTTCATATGCTGATCTCTTTTTTTTTTTTTTTTATTTTTTTTTCCCCCTTCAAGACTCTCTGTAGAACTTGAATTCATGCAGCAGGTCAGGCTTTGTTTGACATTATATTATTCTATACTTGCATTATAAGCATAAAGAAAGGGAAATAAACTGGGATGGAAAAATTATCTGCATGTCTTCAGCTGTTTTTAGCTGACAACAAGCAGAACCTTGTAGCTCAGTTTCTTCCCTCATCTCCCACTCTGCATGCAGAGGCTGCCTTAGCATCTGCCCACACTTCTGCTCCTGCTTCAACTTCTTTCTCTGCCTCTTTAGACTAGAGCAGCTCTTTTCTCAATATAAATTTTTCCCTGGATCATTGTCAGTTATTCTTTGATGCCTTGTCCCTCTTTAACTTTCATTAACTCATTGATATTGTCTCTAATGACATATGAATGTAAACAGACCTTGCTGTGAAGCTTGTGTACAGCAGACAACAAATCTGGCTTGTACTGGAGCTCTTTGAGGTAAGTTATGTTTAAACAAAGTTTGAACTGTTGAGGTTATGAACAGGCATAACTGCCCCTCTGAATGTGTGTGGGATGTGTATAGAAAAGACGCTCATGTTGAACTTGACATGGAAACTTTTTTTTGAGCAAAGGTAACTGTGAGGATGGATGAACTAGAGAATTTTTTTTTTCCTAGAGGAATTTCATTCAAGGAAATGAGACCAGATAAATAATGAGATTGTATTTAAAACTAATTCAACCAGTTCAGCTCCACCCTGCTAAAAAACCCCAAACAGACAAAAATTACGCCCAAAACAACCAAAGTAATTTTCAGAATTCAACAGCAAAAAAAGGCCCCTCAGAAACTTTTTTTTTTTTTTTTTTTTTTTTTTTTTTTTAGAAAGGTATCTCAGAACCTTGATATTTGAAATTTACTTCAGTCTGTATTTGGTTGTATTGTAGATCCAAAAGTGTATCTTTTTACTTTACTCAAAAAATGCATGTTCGTAGCTCCATGTTTTGTAAAACTTCACCCTTGTCTCCATGGTTGTAGGAGTGATACCATTTCCATTACAAAAATCTGGTTACATTTTTTTGGTCATAAATATACAAAATACCCTACCTGGTTTACTGTGTGCAGTTCTGGAGCCCTCAGCACAGAAGGGACATGGAAGTGTTGGAGTGGGTCCAGAAGAGGGCCACGAAGATGATCAGAGGGCTGGAGCAGCTCTGCTATGAGGACAGGCTGAGAGAGTTGGGGCTCTTCAGCCTGGAGAAGAGAAGGCTTTGACGAGACCTTAGAGTAGCCTTCCAGTATCTGAAGGGGGCCTACAGGAAGACTGGGGAGGGACTATTGACAAGGTCTTGCAATGACAGGACAAGGGGCAATGGGTTTAAACTGGCAGAGGGGAGATTTAGACTGGATGTTAGGAGGAAGTTCTTTCCAGTGAGGGTGGTGAGACACTGGAACAGGTTGCCCAGGGAGGTCGTGTATGCTCCCTCCCTGGAGGTGTTCAAGGCCAGGTTGGATGAGGCCTTGAGTGAGCTGTACTAGGGAGAGGTGTCCCTGCCTATGGCAGGGTGTTGGAACTAGATGATCCTTGAGGTCCCTTTTCTACCTTACCATTCTATGGTTCTATGAAAATCAATAATCATCCTTTCTTTCACCCAAAGATTTTTGCATGAAGGATCTGTGAAGAAATCTCTGCGAAGTAGTTCAGCGCAAGCTTCCTATTTATTGACTTAAATGGAAGCAGATTTGAGGCTCAGGAAAACTGCTGGCTCTTCAGATAACTTCCCCAAACCCCACATTTTTCACGTGTGGTAGCCTGTTATGTTTTCTGAGCGAAGTGCTTTTTAGTCCTTCTGTTTACATCATGGACAATTAAAAGGAATTTATCCCGTACCTTTCTTGCCTCTGATGAGCATTTGTCCCTCGCAAGTCACGTTTTCTCAAGGAAGGGAGCAAATCCGCCCTGGTGTACTGAGGATGTGAGTTGCAGGAACAGCTATTTCAGGAAAGTGGAGTTTATGCACTAGGATAGCTGAGAGCTGCCGACTAATCTGCTGTAAGCTTACATTGTTACAGCAAAGGATTTGGGTGGTAATGCCTGATTTTTAATTTCATTTTTACTAGGATTATCAGCTAGTTATTTCATCCCTGTTAGTAGTGCCTGGGCAGGGAGGAAGATGAGCACAGCTGTGTGCCTGAGGACCTGCTCTGCCTTATCTGATCTGAACTAACACTGCGGTGCTCTTCCAGTGCTTCCTGACCTACTTGCTGCCCTTAGCCCAGCATGACTGGGTCTGTGCCCATGAGAGGTCATGGCATGGGCACAACTAGAGGTGCATGGCTCACTGCTGGGGAGAAGCAGGTGGAGCCAGGAACAATGGCTTCATTGACTGATGACCAGTCACTGCACTGATTTGACTTATTGGCCTTTCGGTGAGTTTGCCTCTTTTAAAGTAATCCTCTTTCAAAAATGGGAGTAAAATTATGTTTGGAGGTCTGATAAGGGGGTGCTTGACATAGCTTGTGCTTTCATGGCTCCTGAAATGGCTGTATACCCTGTCTCCTGAGGCTACTTTTGGATTTCTTAAGGGAAGGACAGATTATACTCCGGCTTGCACCATCTCCAGGCACCACTTCTGGTGCATGCTGAGGGTTGACTATCCATGAGGAGATGACAACAGGAAAGCTGGCCTGAGCCTGAATGCCCCTTGCTATGGCATAGCCACATCCTGGACCCTCCATTCCCTGGCTGTAGTTTGATGAGGGTTGTGTGGTTTGAAGACATCTGTTGTCTTCCCATCTCAGCTTCGCACACGTGACAGATGGGCTTGAAGCTGTTCATACCACACTGGGCTGCTGGGCTTGAACCCATTTGTGCTCAGAGTTCCTGCTGCTCCATAGCAAGACCCTTTATCCCTTGGTTTGGCTTTTCCCAATGTGACTTCAGAGCCATCAGCCCCTGAGAACACTTGGGAGAAGAAAATGAAGTTGGAGAGGGAGAAGGAAACCTCTTCACGTTGCAAAGACATCTTAGAGATGCTGCTGGGTAAAGGCAGAATAACTGCTGTCTTAATTTCAAAGTGAAAGAACATAGATTTGGTATTTTTTTTCAAAAAGCTGTTTGCAATGTTAGCAACTACCCAGGCAAAATAAAGGAGAGATGTGCAACTTCTTGCTGCCTTGGGTGTTCTCCTCCTAGCAGTGACTGACAGCTCCACTCTGTCTGTCATGTGAAAATGAGCTGAATTGAACACTGTAAGAACATTTGGAAGAATCTAGTTTTATAGCCTAGAAATAGGGAGTTGACCTTGGCCTTTTTTGGTAATCTGTTTGGAATTTACTGTTGGTGATGGTGATCAACAGTTGTTTAAAGCTGCTGGCAGCCTGCTGGTCTTCATGCAACGGCTCGGTGGTCTTGGGCTCTTTCCAGCTCTGTGCATTAAACATTGCTTTCCCATGATGCAAGGAAAAGGGTGCAGTCAATGCTACAAGGCAGAAAATTTAAACCTGATGAAAGGAAATGCTTTTCCACACAATTAGCCTTTGGGATTTGTTACCACATGGAGCTGCTTAGGCCAAACATTTCGCACGTCTTTGAGGGAGTAAAGGATATCTGGGGACTTATATGGAAAACAGATTTTCTGAAGAAAAAGGTTCAAATTCAAATGGGGGGGGTGGTGGTTCTGAAGTTCAGAGCAGGAGTTTCAGCTTCAATGTGAGTGATTAAGATGCTCTCTGGACTGCATAAAAGCCTCAAAGTGCAACCTGCAGTCCCAGGCGAGTGTCACATCTACTGGTTATGCTGTTAATCTGCTTTTATAATTGGTTTTCCTAACACTAGTTCACTCAACAGCATGAATTTACCTCCTGGAGGAGTTTCAGCAGTGGTATAGTTTACCTTCCTCCTTGGGACCACACCAACACTATGAGGGATGTAGCTTGGTGCTTTTTGTGTGGGTGGCAAATGCATTGATAGCTGCCTTCGTCACTCCAGCTGATGAGTGACATTGTGCTGTGGGAAGGGTCAAAATCTTCCTTTCCTGCAGACAGGAGCAAAGCACAGAAAGTTCTGTGTATGGAAATAAGCTCTTCTGGATGAACTGTCAAGGCCGAAGGCTGGAGCAAGTCTTGATCCTGGGAGAGGTTTCTCTTGGCTTCAGCCTTGCAAGTAGTGGATCCCTGAAGAACCACCTGAGCTGGAGTTTTAGGGTGCTCAAAGTGGATACGGCATGCTCTGGCTACCTTGCACTGAAAGGAATGTGGCTTTTCACCATGGGTTTTTCTTTCTTTTTTGTTTTGAGAATGCCAGGAACATTAAAAAAAAAACCCAAAAAAACCCAAATCAAACCAGAAAAATCCCCACCCCGGGTTTTCCAGCTCCTCCTGAAACTGCAGTCCCTTTGTTTAAAATTCCTTTTTTATGACTGGCTTGAATCTCACCTGAGAATCTGAATTTGTATCCAGGTGTTTCATTACACTGGACTTGTTCCAGTGCACCACAATGGGTTTCATCCTGCAAAATGAGGCAGTTTGCTAAAAACAGGGCTTTTAGAATAAGTCTTCCAAAGCAGAAAATAAAAACATAGCTGAGGAAGACAATATTGTCATTATTAACAAGTGTTTGGTGCAAATATAAATCTCTGCAGAAGTTCCCTTGTTACTGGTAGGAGGGAAGGACCTGCTGCATGCCTGGCCCTGCATCTTGGGTCAGTGGGAACACTTGTGCACTTAAGGGTGTCCTTGAGCTATCTGCTGACCTATATTCTCCAGGCTGTCGAGTGAGGGTGTCTTGGACTCACAAATGCCCCAAGAGTTTCTGGGAGAATGAAGGCTCCCACTTGCAGAGAGCCCCTGAGTGTGGGAGCTCCTGTCTGGTGGGAGAATGGTGCTGGGATGGGATAAGTGCTTTTCTGCAGTACTGCGGAAGTACACAACAGCCACAAAATTTCTCCTTTCCCTCATTGTTGTCTATGACAATTACAGTGCATGAGGATTTAGAAAAGTCCTGTATTTGCCCTGTATTCTCTGTTCGAAGTATGTTCCATGTAACATACAATGAAGACGTGGTTTAAAGAAAGAAACAAACAAAAAATTGGCTTTTCTAAGTCCCTCTTTGCCTGCATGACTATTTTAGTGTCTCTCAAGTGATAACAGCATTACACACGCAGTGGGGAGCAGCTTTTGTCAGTGCTTTGCCGTTTGCATTACTCTCTTGTCCCTAAGTGAACGTTTTCTTCTTATCTTTTCTAAGCCTTGCAACACTGGCTAAGCTTTGCTAAGCCTCGAAACGCTTTCCGAGCCTCGAAACGTCTTGAAGTGCTGCAGATGGAGAGTAGAAAGCAGCAGTTTGTCCCTCACCGATGACCCAAGAGCATCCTCTAGTGTATATTTAAGGTAATACTTACACGTCCCCTGCCTGGTTGCCTTCCCCAAAACCGAGATTGTCAGAGCAAAGGAACAAGCTCATGCCTCAGTTGAGTTTGTGGTAAAAGGCAGCAGAAGATGCTAGCTAAGGAATTAAATGCAAACACAGACAGCAAGGACTTGCTCCCATTCAAGGCTGGTTTTAGGAGGAGTCAACAGCAGGGGAAACCCCACTGGGCTGACTCTTTTTATTAGGCCAGTTGGGTAGCTCTCAACTATAAAACTCTGAGTAAAACTGAAAGCCAACCATTTCATAATGTTAAACGAATTGACGTGGCCAGGTACATTAAAAATGGAAGAAGTGCCGCAGAGCTACACCTTACAATGAATCAGAATGGTTATTATGTGCTTATAGATTGCAGTAATGTCTTTAAGGGATGTGTTTTGCCTATAAATGCATTTTGCTAATTAGAAAAGGTAAGTGAAACTACCTTTGAGGTTGTAGGATTTTTTCTTTTGCTGTGAAAACCTATTTTATGTTTTTGGTAAGAGTAAGCAATTTTCCTGCTATGGGACATTTTGATTTTCACTGCATTGTGAAAAGTGGTGCATACTGAAAAGTTCAGTTAAAGATTTTTAAATAGCCATTATGTAGCTATTATGTGTACTTATGCTATTAAGGTGTCATAGTATGCTATAAGACACAAATCCAGTCCCGCCGTGAATTTTTTTTTTCTACTTTAAAATGGAAAAAAAGCTAATTTCCTTGTCTCAGAAGGGAATAAAGGTATTATCCTGTGTGCGCAAATAAAAGATGCTAGGGAGCTGTATAAATATTACAGGTGGGTGGCCTGTATATATTGGCCTATAAATACTACATGTGACCAGTGACAACACAGTACCTTCCATTGGCTGGAAAGGAGAAATGATACTGTACTTTCCTTCCCTGCCTCACTGTACCTTGGTTTTCCTCAGCTAGCAAACTACCCCTTTCCAATAAAATCACAGCACCAACTCAGTTTCTTCTTGCCATTTCCTTTTGCAGACATTCTACTGCAAGCCCTACTCTGCAAGCATGCATGCAGGTTCATAGAATAGATCACAGAACAGGCGGGGCTGGAAGAGACTTTGAGCACTGTCTAGATCCAACCCTCCTGGAGGGACACCTTTCACTACACCGAGTTGCTCAATGCCCTGTTCAACCTGGTCTTGTATGCTTCTGGGGAGGGAACATCCGCAGCTTCTCTGGGCAATCTCTTCTAGCGTTTCCACACCCTCGCTATAAAGAATTTCTTCCTAGTATTTAATATATATTCTTTCAGTTTAAAACTATTGCCCGTTGTCCTATCATTACACTGATAAAGAGTCCCTCCCCATCCTTTTTCCTTTAAGTACTTTCTCCTTTAAGTACTGAAACCATCCTGTTATCATGGTGGTGGTTTTTTAGTTGTTGGAGATCTCTGCTAAAAGCCTGTGGCAAAACGCTGCTGAAAATTTCTACTGGAAAGGAAGGCAGGCACATATGCTCTGATTTGGAGAACTGCAGATATTAGGACAAGTAACATGCTTCATGTATGTGTGAACTTGAAATGAGGAGAGAGGAAAGGTGAGATCAGGGCAGCCACAGGTTAGATTAATATCACCACAGTAGGATGAGCAGCTTGGAAAGTTTTAAAGGGATGAGTACTTACCAACATGGAAGCAAATAGAAAATGAGATAACATCCAACAGAGTTTACCCAAAGTCAACTATGCCAGCCTAACCTGTTAGCTTTCTCTGATAAGAGCACCAATCTTCCAGATAAGATCTACTACATCCTACCCACTTTGTCTCTCAGGCCACTTGATAAAGTGCTACTTGGGAAATTGTACATCAAGATGGGAATTGGTAGAAATGGTTTGATGGGATGAGGAATTGATCAGTGAGTGGTATGGAAGCAACCAGCAACATGAGCGGTAGGAAAGGTTTTGAGGGAAGCTGCTGGAACAGTTCACCGAGGAGACTAAGAAACCATTGCTAGTACAGGAAAGCTGGTGTGTCACAGTGAGGCATATGTGGAAAGAGCAGAAGAGGATGAAATTCAGTTGATGTGAGTGTGAACTTATGGCATAACAGCAGTTTCTGCTGTGCAAGAGGTGCTTGACTCTTGGGAATGACTGAGAAGAACACCTCTGTGACTCCTCTGAGAGCAGGCTTGAGATCCACTACCATGCCACAGCCCTAGGATGTAAGAGGTGGGGATATATTTCCAGTAGAGAAAAGGCAGGATAAAGACCATGATACAGAGATTGGTGAGACTTCATCTAGGATACTTGTTCAGTCTGATCCTCTGCATGAAAGGCAGATGAAGTAGGAGGAGGCAATGGTAGAGGAGTACTTGAAGGTGGTGTGGCTAATAAAGGCAGCAGTCTTGCAAGCAAGGAATATCTGGGGTAGGAAGTTATAGCCATGGTGAGGAAAAGGAAGGACCACTATTTCCAGGATGCTGTTGCACTGCATAACATGGAACATGCTTTTCTACTGTCAACTCTTACATAAAATATATTTGGGATGGCAAGTAGGGCCCAGTCAAGAAAACTGGAGCAGAAGGGGCCATGACTACAACTATGACTACATCTCTGTCTAGACTGCTATGATGCGATGTGATCCAGGGACCATTCTCACTGCGGAGGGTGAAGGGACAGGTTTCTGGCTTCGATGCTGGCACCAGGATCAGCAGATCCATGTTGTTCAATGAGTAGTTTTGATTGTGAATGAACCAGCTTCTAGCTCTTGAAGTTGAAAGAGTGCCTTTATGGGGATGAGTGTCGGAAAGAGAAGTGATTTTCAAGGTAGAGCCTAATTTGTTTATTTATGGGGCTGTCATGGGTTTAAAGAGCTGACAGAGTNGCCTCTGCCATCCAAGAGGCCTAACCACAGCCTCTGGAGGCCCCAAACCAGGCCTACCCTTACATGTTTGTCCCGATAACACAGCTACTGCCCGACACAAGGCTGGAGGGGGAGGAAAGGAGAACAAGTTGGCCTTGCTGTGTGTTTATGAAGAGATAGCAGAGTTATGGGATTGAATAACAATCTTCCAGTCCCCGGAGGACTATTTTTAACCTTATAGTTCCCAACCTCGGACAGGGGTGTTGTGATCATAATACACCTAAGCAAGTCTATGCTAAAGAAAGTAAGTGAGAAATGGAAAAGGACTTGAATCACAGAATGTCATGGGAGACCTCAAAAGGTCTTCTAGTTCAATCTCTCTGCCAGAGCAGGATCACCTGGAGTTGGTCACACAGGAACATATCTAGATGAGTTTTGAATGTCTACAGAGGAGATGACTCCACAGCCTTTGTTCCAGTGCTTAGTCTCACTCACAGTGAAAAAAGTTTTTCTCTGTGTTCACATAGAACCTTGTATGCTCCAGCTCGCACCCATTATCCCTTGTCCTATTGTTACTGAAGACATCATGTCCTGGAAAACACTGAGAAGAGCCTGGCTCCATGCTTCTGACACTCTTCACATATTTATAAATGTTAATGAGAGCAAAGTTGAGAGCATTTGTTTTACAAGAGAAGAACATGAAATACTGAGCAGTGAGGAACTCAAGGCAATTTCAGGTGAGTGCCCTGGAAGGAACTGATCATCCGTGTATTCCACGGTAAGTGTGGCTGTCTCGGAGCAGCATATTGTAAGGCAATACTTGCTCCTATTTCACATCTACATCGCATTCTACTAGCAATCACTTGGGTGCATTTTCTGTTTCTACCTCTAACTATACTGACAGCTATGAGAGAAACAATTCCTTACCTATCTACTTCTTTTATGCAGGCAGAGTTTTTGGTACAAAAGGGATTGTGACAGGTCTGGGTTTTTAAATTTATTTTTGGAAGGGGAGATGGCTAAATAGACATGTCCTAGCCTTTCACTGGTGGGCCACATTACAATAACTTTGTTTAGCATCCAAAAAAAAATTGAGTTCATATTCTCAAAGTTCTTTTATAGTTGGGATATTCTTTTGACTAAGCAAACACTAGTGTATACAAATACTTACGTATTTGTATTTAAAGCCAGTCATTGTAGTATTCATGCAGAAACTTAGAAAGTCACACAAGGGAATTTTTAAATCCCTTATTTCACCTAGACACTCTCCAAACGGTTTTCTAAATACAAATATACCTTGATGGGATGAAATATATGGGGGAACAAGTTCACAGACCATTACAAATCTTGGAGAGGACTGAAACCACAAAAAGTTGAGCTTAGTTGACATAGTAAGTTTTATAGGTGAGATTGGCAGTACTGCTTCTAACTTCCTCTCATAAACCCATTTTCACTTAGTTATATTTGGTTTATGGCTTAGTCATTTGGGTTAAACCCCTCCATCCTCTCTTTGCCTCAGGCCCAGAACCGAAGCCAAGGTTTTTTTAAGTTATTTCTAAGAAAGACTAGAAGAGAAAAGAAATGCTGGCAACACACTCTCTTTGGAAACTCTAGCAATGAGCTATGATTCAACAAGATGGTAAGATCTGGCAGGAACTTGGTCTTCACACCTATGTCTCTTCCACACCTGACCCACCTTCCTCACTCAGACGTGCTGATAGGACAAAATGGAGATGGCCAAGTTGCCACCTGTGCTGCTTTACCTGCCATTTCCCATTAAGTAAAACCTCAGAGTAGACTAAATGATCTTAAAATTCTTTTCCAGCCAAAATGATTCTATGGTTCAATGATTATGAAGGAGTGAAACAGCACCTGGATGAACCCAGAGCATCTGACTGTGGCCCAGTCCTTACACCTGAGGTTTCCTGTCCCTGTCTGCTTTTACACCATTCCAAGCTATGACAAAGTAGGATTTCCAGAAAGCCACCTTCACTGGCATGTGTAAGCAAATTCAATCTAAGGCTTAGCATGCAATATTTTAAAACAAATGCTTCTTGTGATAAAACTGCAAGTAACTAAGCAAAGCCCTATCTACTGGGACAGCATGCCTAGCTTTTAATAGGCAAATATTGCAGGTGGACTAGATGGTCATCGTAGATTCCCTTCAACTGAATGATTCTATTCTATACCTTAGAAAGAACTGCTGAGCTCAGGGTGTAATTTTGAGCTTACTTCTTTTGCTGACTGGGATTTGATCAGGTCATAGAGCTAAACAGAAGATAAACAGGTTCAAGCAACACAGATTTTGAAAAATCACAGCAGAAATGTTCACACGGCCAAGGCCACTCTGGTTTTCACCTGTTCAAGATGCTAACTGAATTGCAGGTTGCTGAACTTTGTCAACTGATTCCTCCCATCTGCAGCTGATACGGTTCTGTGCACTGGGAGTATAAGTGTGTGTGCCTATCTGGCCTCACCTCCTGCTCTACCCTGATCCTGTATACTCTGGGTAGCCTACTGCAATCCCACCTTGAGAGCACACAGGCAGCATTCAGTTTATATTGGCGGTGGTTTCATTATGTATAGCAGGAGCAACAAATATACATTATGAATAGCTAGGGGTGGGGCCAAATGATACATCATTTGGTCAATAGAAAGCCTTTTAATAATACTTCATCTAGATTGTAGAGCTTCTGCACAACAGTGGTGAGGGAAAGTGCTGCCAGAGTTATTTATCCAACCTTATGCAAAATCTTGCAACCTCCTGCCACATCCCATCATGCCCTGATGAAAAGAGAAGCGGCTTAGCTGCCAACTGAAACAAGTGTTGGATCAGGTGCTGGTGAATGCCATATTTCCTTCCACTCTGTTTTAACTGATAATGCCACCTGCTGTGCTGACTGCTGGTTTTCTCCCTAGATATTGAGTGATGCTGTTTCTGCTGCCTTCTTGGTATCTCTCTTCCTTCTGTCTTTCTAATTGGGTTTATTCCCGTTTACCAAGCCTATGCTGTTTGCACCATGTCTGCTGCAGGAGGGTGGGCTCTGGAGTCACTTCTGTGTTGCTCTTTGGCTACTTGGCTTCTGTAAATTTTGCAGTAATTGATCCTACCTTCCTGACATTCAGCCCTGGCCCCCAAATCCGGCCTTCTAGCTATGCCATCTTGAGTCAGGTCTTAGCCATCTGGAAGCTGATTTTCTCTAGCAAAGGAGCTAAGCTTCATTTATTAAGTCTATGGTTGTGATCAGTGCAAGCAACTGCTGAACTTCTTTTAAGCCTCTCCTTTTCCCTAGAAGGCTTAGCAGTTGCAAGATCTTTTGTATTCACCTCATGGACTTGCTGAGCACAGCAATTGCAGTGGGAAGCCTTCCAGAACCACATTGTCTTGTGCATGACTCAACTCAGGTGAATCATTAGTGCTCAGTGCCAAGAAATCTCAGTAATTGCAAAAAGGCCTAAAGGAAAAAATCAGTGCAAGCTGATCTATAAGAACCTTCAAATGCAGTGAGCCCTTTGAATTCCAGTGTCCTAAATCCCCTCTGCCTCCACCACTGTAGCTGACATAGGAAGACAAAACATGGTCTGTGTTCCTTATAAATCTTTGGCACAATATTATACTGTGAATTATGAAAGTTATTCTGAGTTCAAGGAGAAGCTGAGCAGACTTGCAAAAGGCTGTTAAGCAGAGGAAAACCACACTGACCTCAGGCTGTGAGCAACTGGCAGCCAGGTAATACTCAGAACAAGTATGTATTTTTGCTCTTTTCTGAGGAATTCACTTTGGCTGCGGCCAGAGAGCCATTGCTGGGTAGGTGGCCCGCTGCCTGATGAAATATGATGGTTCCTGGGAAAGCCATGGCTTCCCAGAGTATGTTTGAGCTCTTGTGTCTCTTGCTTTTCCCACACTGGCTCTACCTGCTCTACCTGTGCATGGATGTCCCTAGTGGGAGAAACTCCCCAGGGCATTGGGAGCTTTTGTCGACTGGACCTTCCCGCCTCGCATCAAGAGCAAAGCAAAACCTGGTGTGCTGCCTAAAGTGCAGCTGGCAGTGCTAATTTTAGGTCAAGAGCTTTATGCTTCCCTTCAAATAGCAAAGGCTGCAGTTTAAACCTTTCCCTGAGCATGGGACAGTGTATGTCCCTGACAGACAAGGACACAGCATGTAAAAACTTGCCTCGCTGAAGTCAGCAGGAATTTACCCCTTCATTTGACTGAAGGACTTCTCTGGCCATGCCCTACCTTTCCATTGTGAAGGAGTAGAAAGGTGCAGTCCTACACAGCAGTTTCCACTTGGTAAATCCTCCTGTCAGGAGTGGTGAATGTATGAATTTTCATGCTACCCATTAGTAGTAAACAGAAGTCGCCTTGAGACAGGCTTTTTGTTAATTAACCTTCTGAACAGACACAAACACACACACACACACACACATACATTTGTTTCCAACTGGTGAGTGAACTTGATGTTCAAAGTCTTTCCTACATGCTCCTGCCTTTCCTCCCACCCCCATTTTTTTCTTTTTCTTTTCCAAGGTAATGGCTTTCTAATCCTTCATGGATAGTAAAATAATTACCAGGAGGCAAGAGTGGTAATTGCACAGAGCAGAATATATGCATGTGGTTGGACACTCTGCTAATGTAAATAGACTCTGATGGATCTATTCCTGCTAGATGAGAGTGTTCAAAGCCTCTTCTGCCCTTCTTTCTCCCCTAGAGGAGGAATTTGAAGCATAAGTTCTCAGGGCTGTGAAATCTGGCTGTGAAAGGATGTGAACACCTCCACATGTACTTCTTGGCTTTTTATTTTTATGCTGTCTGCAAAAGCAGTCAGAGCACAGGCAAAGTGCTGACCTGTGCTAAATTCTCCCAGCACAACTGCTTTGGTGACCAAAAACTAGAATCCTAAATACCCAGCCTCTTATGCTGCAGTGGGTCTGTGAAGCTGCAACATGGCACAGAGGGCTGGGAGGTCCTCAGGAGCAATGCACAAAAGGGCATGGCCCATCTCCAGCTGGAAGGCTGTCTCCTGATCTGGCAGGTCTGTACAGGTGCTGAAGTAGAATGGTTCAGTTCGACTTGCTTCTGAATCTGATTAACTTTTGTCTCTTCTGCCATGGTGAGAGAGAGGCCCCAGGGCTGAGCTCCTGCTCAGCACATGCTCTGGATTTTGTATACTCAGTGGAACTGCTGCAGCTCAGTTACATGATGTCATTTTGTCATAGCCTGTTGCAGAGAAGGCAGTGGTACAAAACTGACTTCAGCTGGCTCTTCTATAACTGTGACATCTTTTTATTTTTGGTTTTGTTTTGGGTTTTTTCCTCCTTTTAAATTTTTTTCATTTTAATTTATTCTATCTGGAGCCAATTTTAAACAAACTGCAGAAACCACTCACCTTATCAAAAACAGCAGGGTGATGTTGGCTGCAGTATCAGCGCCTGGTTACACTTCTCTTTCTCACAGAGTTTCTACTGAAATTTGTGTTTTACTTAGGATTTACCAGTTTGTTAATTCACTTGCCTACCAATTGAATGTTACTAGTTATTATGATAACTTATGAGTATTGCACATGATAAAGCAACCCACCAGGACACCATCCTGTGCAGCCTACTCTAGGTCAACCTGCCCCAACAGGGGAGTTGGACTAGTTTATCTCCAGATGCCCCTTCCAAACTCTATTGTTCTGAGATTCTGTGATACAGAAGACAGTATTTTGCATCTGTTTAGTAGCTGTTATCAGCCAAATCAATAATTGAAGGAAAAGAGACAATTACTTTTCTTTCACAAGACTCTTCCTCTGTAAATCCTATTGACTCCTATTATTTCCACTGACGTTCTTTACTTGCCAGCTTCTATACCACTATTATATTACTTTGTCCAGAATTGCTGAGCTGTCTGACTTAGAACTACTTACATTGCTCTTGCGATACACAAAGGCATAATTTCTTTAGTCCTGTGAAACATTTGCAGTCATCCAAGATTAACTGGGAGTGGGTCAGAGATCCCTTGAGCCAATTCATTTCAGTTGCGAGGGTGACAGTTGTCTGGACCTGTTAAGGTATTAATGTTTAATAGCTTCCTTGGTTACTAGTGGGATGGAAAGTTCATTGACCTCATGACATCAGTAATGGTTCTTCTTGTTTTCAAATTTGGACCAAAAATATTTATTGAACACTTCAGTCCTTTTCACATCATCACCAACAAGTTTCCAATTTCCATCTAGTGATGTGAGAGCTTTAGAAGTGAGCACCATCTTAAATGTAAACTAGAGTCAAATGCCAGCTTATTGCTCTGTTCCATTTAATGTATGATTTAGGACCTAACTGTTCAAGACTGTAGCAATATGAAAATCCTAAATGATCTTCAAGGGTGAACTCAACCTCACAGAATGTTGGTATAGAATCATAGAAAGATTTAGCTTGGAAAGGACCTTAAAGGTCATAGAGTTCCAAACCCCTGCCATGGTCAGGGACAGCATTCACTTGATTGGGTTGCTCAAAGCCCCATCTGCCCTGGTCTTGAGTGCCTTCAAGCAGGGGGCATGCACAACTCTTCTAGTGTCTTTGCTACTGCCTGCCAAAGTGATTTCAGAGATTGAAACGGGCAATGACTGACACAGCATACAGTCTTACTGATTTTATTAAAGCTAAAAATGGCTGCAATTCAAGTTTTACATGAGTCTGAAAGACAGAAAGGTACTTAAGCCAATGGCATTTTAAAATTTATTTTACAACAGCAAGCATCTTTCATACAATGTTTTTAAAACCAGGTTTGTATGTACCATCCACTCTAAGTGCTTCTAATGTAAAAAATTAACCAGCTGTAGATCACAGAGGGAAGAAAATGGCTTAACTCTAAGAGCACAATGAAGAAATGGCACAGAGTTACTGAAGTGCATCATGAGGAAATGCCCGATGGCCAATGACATCATTGCTCCTGCTGTTAACGTCTACAGTCCATGACCTGATCTTGCAATGAGATACTGACACCTTTTAATGTGAGTTATATTACATCAGATAGACTTCTTTCTTCTTGGACATTCTTCAGCTCAAGCTTTGTGCTTCTGTGAGTGGGGCAGCAGGGAATCAGCTGTGTTCCTGATGCTCTGAGGTCCTGTGGTGGGAGCACTAAAGCCCTACCAGTGCAATGCCTCTCCTATTCACTGTGCTTTGGGCACTGCAGCACACTAGGAATAATAACAGCTGCTCTCACTCTCCAATTCTACCCCCCCATTTCTTTAAGAGACAAATAAAAAGCGTATTTTAAAAGACATCTGTTTTAAGGAGCAGGGTGGGGGTTTTTGTTTGTTTTGGTTTTTTTTTCAAAGCAGGAAATGTTACCTCTTTGAAAGCTATTGTGACCATCTCTGTTTGCAAAGGCAGATCTGTGGGGTAGAGGAAACCTCAGCCATACCTCTGCAGGACTTTTTGTCCTGCAGAGTAGAACAAAGAAACCTGGCAAATAATTGGCCAATGCATTCACTAGTCAGAGTTTTAAATGTTTTCAAGTATTAACTGGTACATTCAAAAGTCCTTTTGTGCCACCAGGATGGTACTGTATGGCTTTTTTTAACTCTCTCCAAATATTTGTAAAAGTAATTTCCATAAAGTTTGCTGAATTCACCGTGAAAGGGCATAGCAAGCTCTCTGCAGAGGGTGGTTAACCTTAGCTCCTCTCCTTGTCCAGACTTGTCCCAAGCAATCAGCTTATAGCTGAAAAACAGATCATAGGACCAGTTGGACTACATGCTGGAGAGCTTCATATTCGTCTGCTCATTATGTTAGTAAGATGACATGTTATAAATGTGATCACTTGAGTAAAAGAGGTTTCTAGGTTGTTTTTTTTCCTGCTCAGATATTACCAGTGCACTAAATAAATTATAGACCATGTCATCAATCATAACTATAACACCATCTCTTTCTCTTCCTTACTTCATAGTTAAATTCTAATAAGATGCTGTCTCAAACTCTCCTGGGGTCTCAAAAGGGTCTGCTTTTCAGCCTTGAAAGGTTTCTGTTGAATTATTATTTGTGTACAGAAGTGCTGAGAAGCCCACTGCAGAGTATGAAGTGTAAGAGGCAGTCCCTCTGCCTCTGGTCTACTTGTGAACTAAATAACAGGGGACAAAATACCTGCAGAGTGGGACAACTCTCATGCCCACCTGTTCACAGTCTTGTATAACACTTAGGTATACAGTCTTCAGCATTTTTCTTGCTCTCCTTGAATTTTCTTTCATACTTCTTTTTTCCTGACCATCCAGTCTCAAAACACATCACTTGCAGAACGTATTCATAGCATCTTTCTGCTGTATTGGGTCCTCCATTCTCCACTATGTGTTTGAGCTGATGTGTAGGCAAGCCCAGGTAATGAGGAATGTATGCTGCAGAGTGGGGAGAATAACCCTTGAGAATGAGTGAGGAAATTAAGATAAAATAAGTGCTAATGAATATCTTGGTAGTTAAATCCAACTCACAGTGAGTGGGTGGAAAGCTCTAGCATGTTTCTTTACATTCTCAAGAGAAGAAATCTGACCTATAGCAGCTAGTGACAAAGGCAAAATGAAGGTAGGCATGACTGAGTTGGTGATGCAGAATCCGCTCTGCGTGTCCTGGTGCAAAAAAAGATGGCTACATCCCCTTAGTGAAATTTAGTAGCATAACCCATTCTCATCCCTAGGTACTTGGTTGTTGGCAGGTGTGATCAGTAGTGATTGGTGTTACCATTTTGGTTTTTTTTTTCTGAAGGCACTATTTTCTGGTCTTATCTGCCTCCTTTTAGCTCTGAAACCAATGCCATGAAGAAGCTCAAGTCAGTATAAAAGAAAAACTCATAGAAAGAAACCTGCAGAGATGTGATGTGCCCCTGGGAAAAGAGAGGCATCAGCTGAAGGTGAGGACCAGATCCTCCTCTGAAGGCACCTGTGACCTCTGATGTCAGATCTGGCCGGAGGGCTACAACATGGTTCTCCTGATTGCAGAGGCCAGATGTGATCAGTTCAGAGCTGCTTCTGCTAAGACAGTCTGGATGGTGCTATTATCTCCCAGCAGGCATCCATCTTGCAAGTACAGGTATTGAAGTAACCCAGAATTTTACTAACCTTAAAAAGTTGCTACAAGGTAGTGGAACTCAATGCAGGCGAGAGGTGTACAAGGCTGTTCTGGACAACTTAAACAAAGCAGCCTGTGTGTGTGTGAAGTACAGATCTGTTTTGTGCTCAACATAAACCCAATACTAGGCTACCTCCTGTTCTTCAGATGTCATTTCACCTTTCTCAATCTCACCTACCCACAGCTCATTTTCAGGAGTTAATTTTGTGATCATGGAAATCCCCTGGAACTTGAGACTTGCCAGGAATGTTGAAATGATACAGTGGTCTGTCCCCAGCTCACCTGCGGCCTTCTGTCAGTAGCAATTGCTCTGTTTACCTGAAACAGATGGAGCTTCTACTTATAAAATCTATAGTGAGGACAGCCCCAAGCACATGTGTACAGTTAGCTAACATGCATATTTTGCAGGGGTTTAAGATGATTTAATGCATGTGGAACACATGGGAAATCATGCACCTGTCAACTAAAGCAGATTATCTCAAAGTATCTTGAAGCTTTTAAGAACTAGAATGTAATGATTCCACTACTACTACATCTCAAAATTACTGCTCTGCTGGTCTCCTTCTGGTGGCTTTTACTCTCTCACAGTGCTTCTAATCCCCAGAGAAATAAATGTTGCTCTGATGAATTCTTATAAATTACCTGGCAAGCATATAAAGGTTCAACTCATGGCTTCTGTGCTGTGAGTTGCTAAAGCTGCCCCTATAGTTGACCCATTGAATAAACTTGACCTTTTCATCCTTGTTCATACCATTCTTCTCCACCATTCTCAAGAGAAGGAAGAGTATCACTGAAGTTCAACACAGTGGAATATGGTTTTAACTTCACAGGGCAGAAGAGAAGTGAATTTCCAAGCAATTTAGTAAATTATTCTCTGCAGGCCAGCAAATTACAAACTTTCTTTTCCTCTGAAGCCTTCACTGCTGTATCGGATGTTCCTGTAGACACATCCTTTGATTTAAGAGGAACTACATATATTTTTTTAATGTATGTGTTGAATATTTCATCAGAACTTTTCATCTTGCAGGGAAAAATTATAATGCATTAGAATGCAGGAAACCAAAAAGATAGTTTCAAACACAACTGATGTTTTCATTAAATTGGCATAGTATGATCCAGTATTGGTCAGCAGAGCAAACATCCAGCTACAGACACAATAGTAATGATTTTTCTGGAGATTCAATTATCCACTGTAACTTAAAATGTCCTTTCTGTATTTGTCTTACTTGTAAAACCAGGGGGAAAAAAAAGTTCATCAGATTTGGATTACCAGTAAGGGACATTAATTTGATCAAAATGTAACAAGAAAGGCTTCTTTTTCAAGAGTTCTCATTTCCCCATTGATGAATCCTTAAGTCTTGTCTTAGTAAGTCTCTTGGGCAAGGAGCAGCTTTGAGCAATTCACAAATCAGTGAGCTTCAGCTGAATGGCAATCTTGGTTTTCTGTAGTATAAACTGATGTTGAAATTTGAACCAGGATTTTCATCCTCTTTGTGATTATCAATGGAATTGCTTCAGTGAACTAAATATCAAGAGGATTTTCTTAGACAGGACAGAAATTGATCCAATGAGAGAAGTTCTATAAAGCTTCTTCTGAACAAGCAGACCCTTGGGACAGGGTAGCAAAGGATCAGGTTGCAGAGAACAGAGTCTGCAGTGAATGTACTCAAAAAATCAACCTTGGGCTAGGCCTGAAAATAAACAAGAGCATGAGTAGAGAAGTAGGGGAAAGGAAGGAAAAGAAAAATAGTTGGTTACTGGAGTAAAACTGCTTAAGGAAATTTTCCTTCTCTGGTATTCGACCAAATATTCTTGCCTTAGCATTATAATAACAAGCGCAGAGGAACCGGAGAAGGAAATTGTTCATGGTTTGGAGGGCAAAATACAGCCCTCTGGCTACGTGTGTAGCACTGCATTCTCCAGGCCAAGTGAAAGAATTTTTCTGTTTAACTAGGCTTGCAACCTCTCTCTTAAGAAATACGTACGTACATGAAAACTAATTGAATGAATAAGAGGGGAAAAACTGAAATAGAGATGATCTCAAGCTGCCCTTTGTTCTCATTCTCCCACACAGGAGTCCTCAAAACCCTGCTGCTTCTCTTATGAAACCAATCAACCTTTCCTGAAGCTATTTCTTTAAACGTGATCTTGAAACACCTCAGACTTGCCATAAGGTGATTCCTATTTAAGATGCCACACCATGCAACCACATACCGTCTCACCTAATCTCATCAGACAGCACAACAACATCATTGCTGAGCTTTTACTAATTAAAAATTCCAAAAATGAGATCAGTTAAGTGTATGTTTTTTATTCTTTTAGCAAAGTTTTATACCACTCAAATCCTAGATGAGACATTCTGACAATGTTCACACTACACCAGCTCCACTCCTTTATTGCATTGATATTTCTTCTTGTCCCCTCCAGAATTATGAGGGTAATAAATTAAAAATAGTGTTATGATTTCAGCTACATAATAAAAAGCAAATAATTTCTTGGCATAGCAGAGGAACAAAAGAGGATGACTGGAAAAGGCCATACTGCACATTTTGAAAAAGAGTCTTAATGCACATAGGGTTTTATTTTAGTAAATTCCATAGCAGTAAAATTAAATTTCATGTTGGTACGCAGGTCTGTGTTGTGGGCAAAAAAAAAATATTAAAAAAATACAGGGATAATTCTTCTGCAGGCATAAAACAAGGATGCCAAATTGAAGCCATTTCAAGCACTGGTACCACACTCCAGCTAGAATCTAGAGCTAGAGCTAGTTAATAAATGGGTTAAAAATACTAGCATTGTAAAAGGCCATCTTGTAGAATCATTCAAAGGACAGAGTCCTGTCCCAGTCAGGCTGTATCTCTGCAAACACTTATGCCAGAGAACAACCACGGACATGAACAGTCTTACTGTTTTCCAATTGACTAGGCAGGGTTGGGGTCTGTTCCCAGCTGTGCAGGAGATGGGAATGCTGACAACCAGCACAAATGAGATAGCGGGCAGAGCAAAAGACTAATGCTTAGACAGAGTGGAGGGGCAGATTGCTTTCGCTGGTCCAAACTCAGTTCAACAACGTTGTTATGCCAGTCTTGCTAAAATTAAGGTAAATGCTCATACTTGACTAATACCTAGTCATTTAAAAATCAATCAATCAACAGGAAACAAAACTAATTAAGGGAAAGAGTTTCAAAATGGCACTTAAAAAGCACATTTTCCAGAAGGGGGATTATTTGCATTTTATGATGATCCAGCTCATGCTGATACTCAGAACCAGTGATGAAAATCTTTCAACTCAGGCTCTGTAGGAAAGGCCTTGATCCTACACTTTCTGTTGGCACCATTAGCTGTACAAAGGACACAGGTTCAGACTTGCAGTGTCCTCTTGCAAAGTGCATAGATCTTTCCTGATTGCATTAAAAATCAAGGCAGAAATCCCAATCCAAATTGAGAACACTGCAGGCACACATCGGGAGTACACAGCTCCCTGCAGCAGGGCCACAAGAACTGGCTTGGCTGCAGTTTTGTCTTTCTGGGAAAGAAAATCCTCACTGGGGAGCAGAATCCATCCAATGAAAGAAGAATGTTAAGAAACCTTGTGTGACCTGCTTGCAAACCTCTCCTAATGCATCTCAAAGTAAGTCAGCACAGAGTAAACAAAATCATCGTAGGGAACTGTGCCTGACGACTACTTCTACAGTCTCTTTTAATGCAAAGCAGTCAGGAAGTCATGAGCTGCACACGTGCCGGTGTGCACAGCTGTGCATACCAGATGTCAGCCAGTCTGTGATGGGTTAACCAGGCAAAGTTCGCCTTGCTGCTCTGCACACCTTTACTTAGAACTACGCATCATGGCAGCAGCTAAGCAATAACCAGAATGATTTCTTTCCCTTAACTCTTTCCCTTAGCTTATGCTCAGGGAACACTGTCCTTAATGGGGAAAACCGCGTAGGATATCAGAATCAGGCAATGACCAGTCTGGAACACAAGCCTCCTCTGCAGCAAGATGCAGCAAGACAGTTCATGTTTTGGAACTCTGTCAAAAATCTGCCTTGCATCAGAGCCTGGCAGAAAGAGCTCGATTTAGTTCAGCTCCTCTGGGATGATGGGATCTTAGTTTCAAAGCACAGATCTAAAGTAGCTCTGTCTCAAGCTGTGACAGCTATGGGTTCAGGGTATCGGACAAAAGGTATTTCAGCAGAGCAGGTGACCTGATTCAACAGCTCTGGGTACAGAAATCTGGCTTTCCTATAGTCCTGTGACATGCTATTATTATTCTGCCTGGATATTTCATCTCACCTGCAAACTCTTTGTTCACTGGGAATGAATGCTTTGGGATGAGGACTGGTCCACACAATGCATCCACACAACGCACAGTACAGTGAACCTCCTGCAGGTTGTGCAGGTAAATACAGCTGTGGGCATGTCCCTTGTAGTTGAAGGTGACAGTGATGAATGTGAAAAGATTTGCACAATAAGCACCTTCTATTGCAACCTTAGTGTGAGCCATGTCGTGCTCCTGCTGCACCCAAGTTCTTGAGGTCTTTCCCAGGCATGCAGGGAGGGGTTTAAAATGCATCTGCAGTCTGTATTTTAAAGACAGCTGTGTGTGTGGTCACACTATGTGATGGGGCAGGTCAAGGATAGCAGTGGCTGCCAAAAGGGCTTGTTCCAGTATGAAAAAACATGAAAATCAAGCATAGTGATGCAACAGCCTCCCTTCCTCAAACACTCTTTGCCTGGGATTTAGAGCTAATAGTGTAACACCAGGCTATTCTGCAGCCCTTACGGCTCACACACTGCTTTGAGAGGGGTGAGTAGAGATGAGAAGAAAGTACTTCACTTATTAACTTTTTAATTCCGTTTAGGTCACTGGAATAAAACAAAGAAGCTGTAATGCAGCATTCAGACAGGTCTACTGTATTGTCCTAAACTGCATCTTCAACCAGGTCAGAAGACATGTGCTGGAAGCACGATCTATTTTTCTTCTCTATAAATAGTGAAGTACTGACTACTCTATGAATATACATATATAAATGAACAGTGAAATTTGGCTTAAAGAGAGAGCAAAGCAAACACTAACCTTTTTATAGTAACTTATAACAAAGATTTGCCTAGATGGCAGGCTTGTATAAAGAAGTAAATTATCCTACTTCCTTACAAAATTATAGAGAGGCTCTGCAGATGGGCTCATAGAGCAGCCTCTGCACTAAATAGATGTGGTTCATAAAGAACTGAATAATATTTGTAAAACTGTATGACATACATCAGTAAAATCAATAACAAAGCATCGCTCAGTGACAGGACAAGGTGGCAAATATGGTGGAAGCCCATTTTTTATTTATAGAGGATTTCTTTTACTTTATGGCAGCGTTCAGTGCAAAGGACTTTGAAGTGCCCCAGAAGTGGTGGATGCTGAATCCATCCTTCTGCCTGGTGTCCAAGGGACATGACGTGCTGCAAGGGTGTGTTGCTCTACTCTGAGGAGGTACCAAGTGCAGTCCAATAAAACACAGATGCTGTGACCTCAGCCAGTTTTGAAGCCTTTGAAGACAATCACACATTGAAATCACTCTGAGGCATAATGTATTTGCCAGGGAATAAGCCAAATGTTGATTTAAAAAAGCAATAATACAATTAAGTAATAAATTAACAAAGTCCTGCTGCTCTTCAGAGACAGGAAAGAAAAGAAAAAAAGTTGTTTTCCTTCTCATTGTCCTGATGCAGCTCGCTTCATCCTCCCTGGCTCCTCTGCCTTGCAGTAAGGGTGTAGGCTGGGAGTAAGCCTGTGAAGACACTATTGCAGGACTGCCCTCAGTGAGTGTCAGACTGTACCTATGGTTTCCATTTCATCAGACTTTATTATGGTTATATTCTGAGCCAAAATTCTAAAACAATAATACTGAAGACAACAAGTAAAGCTTCTGTAGGTGAATGAAAAATGATACTCAAAAGCAAACACACAGCATATAAATACAAAGACACCTTTCCAGCTGGAATATGAACTTGGGGAAAAATCACTATGATGTCTTCCTATAGTCTTTTCTTAGCAGCCTATGCCAGTTTGAGACAGGAAGACAGTGTGAAGCTGTTTCTGTTTGCAACTTCATTGATTTTTACAGGAGCTGGGGCTTTATATCTGCAACTATTTGGATCTGTTATCACGATACTTAGTCTTCCTCCAAGTGGGGAAAAAAAAGAAAGAAAAAAAAAANATTAAAAAAAAAAAAAAGGAAAAGAAAGGTTATTGCTTTCTGCATTTGCAGCTCTTATTTTGTAGTTACCTATAACTGAAAAGAATCCATAGAATGATATGTCCTTTCACAGCACCCATTGCAGGTTTTTATTCCACAGTCACATTTCATTAGTTTAGTCATGTCAACATGCCTTTAGGTATTGCATTGCAAGAGAACCTAAGGGGTGTATGTGAAATGGATGCCAGCCTACTCCCTGAAGCTCAGGGCAGTACGTGGAGGGAGGAAAGGTTGGTGTTGGGACTTACTTGGGTGGGAGAAGAGGCTAGTGTTGGGGCTTGGGTGTAAGAAAATGGTGGTATTGGGGTTTGAGTGGGACAAGAGGCTACTGTTGGGGCTTGCTCCAGTGGCTTACAGACATCATCTCCTGTCCCACGACCTTAAGCTTGTCTGTGAGGCCTCCCGAGGTCAGGGACAACAGCACTCTCATCAGGGCGTTGTGAGGTGTTGAGAAATGTCCTGTCACTTTGCTGGCATTCAAGCGAGTCCCTGTGAGACCCTGAAACGAAGGATGCTGAACGAGGGCACGGCTGTTACTGCCTCGAGGAGCCAAAAGTCTGAGATGATGCCAGCTTTTGTCACACCTGCCGTCCAGGTGCGGGACCCCGGCACGGCCAGCACCAGCCACAGCCCGAAGACGGAGCAAGATTGGGTGTGTGACCGGCCCTGCCTAAGGGGCCCGCGGGGGGTCGCGGCCAGAGCGCCGGTGGGGCCGCGGCCGGGCCNAAGCTGGGCCCCGGCAGACAAAGGGTCGGGCCCGCCCCGTTGCGTGGAGAGGGCAGCTCTGCGCCACACCTGGCCTGCTGCGGCCCCTCGGCGGCTCCGGCGGGGCTGCACGCCCTCTGCTTAGCAGCGAGCGCGGCCCGGACAGGGCCCTGGGGAGAGGGCCGGGCACAGCCGTCGCCCAGCGGCCTGGCTTGGGGCGGTGCGAGGGAGCCACGGGGTTCGCCCGGCGGCTCCCGGCTCTCGGCTCCTCTCCCCGGGGGCTTTGTCGGGGAGGCTGTGCTAGATCGGCAGGCCCGGGCTCACTGTGACGGGGCCGCTCCCCTGTCGTGCCACGGGCACGGCAGCCTGTGCCGCCGGCTTTTGGAGCGGGTTTGCGTGTCCTCGGCGACAGACGGGGCAGCGGGACGTGAGGTCTCTTTTCGCCTTTCCCCAGGTCAGGGACGTCATTCATCGTCCCGGCGAGTGTCACCTGCAGGTCTCCGCGGGCGCTGGGGCACGGGGAGCCGGCGATCAGGCCGGGGAGCGCAGTGCAGCCCAGATAAAAATGGAGATCTTTCCTCGCTGCATTTAGGAATGCAACTTCGATCCTAGGGAGGTGGGTGAGGGGAAGGCGAGAGCCTGATGTGTACCACTTTTTTTTCCCTTCAGGAAGGGGGAGGAAAATGCGATACTGTGGGAGAGGGAGGAGAGGCCTCAGGAACAGGCTTCCCGCAGCCGCGCTGAGGCAGCCACAACAAACAGGTGTGGCCGGGATAGTTCCCGATAAGTGCGGCTCCCCGGTGCTGCCCTTGCAGGTTACAGCTGCCTGCTCTTCTGCCTGTTGTGGGTGAAAGAAGGGTGGCGCACACCAAAAGCCTCCGGTGGGAATTGCAGCCTGCATTTCCTGGCCTGGGGTAGCAGCGTTGTTTGGGTTTTGGTCCTGCTCACGCAGCGAGGAAGGAAGGATTTGTGGGCTCCCAACTTAGATCACTGTGGAAGTGGGATGAGCAATAGGGAGGCTGTGCTTCTGCCAGCACCGGTGTAACTGCTCCGAGGAGTGTACTGTGAAAGGTTGTGGAAGCCAGGTTGTCATGTTACTGATGTGCTGGTACAGATCATTGATGATTGGGGAAGCTCAAACTCTGATTCGTACACAGACTTGGTAATAAGAAAATGTTCTGAAAAAAAGGTTTTTGAGTTTTTTTAGTTCTTTTCCCTTCAACCATGTTTCATCATTTCATTGGTTGGACTCAACTGCGTGCTTACTTTTTTTAAACAATGCTTTTTTCAGATGCTTAGTGTTATTTTGCAATGGGAATATTTCCAGGGCTGCACATTGCACATGGGCAGCATATCCTGGTATACACTTCACAATTCCTCGTTGCCACAAGACATTTAAGACAAATGTGCAAGAGGCAGCACTGGGCTCCATGGCACAGGGAGATTTTGGAGCTGCAGCTATGCCCTGGGATACATACACACTTCATTGATAACTCACTTTGACGTGGTATTTTTGTGTTTAGGATGCATGAAGATTAAGTGCCAAGTGCCAAAATGAGTGTGACTTCGTGGTTCTTGGTGAGCAGCACTGGCATTCGTCACCGTCTCCCTCGGGAGATGATATTTGTTGGCAGAGATGACTGCGAACTGATGCTCCAGGTAATGTATTGTTTTTGTTGTTTTGTTTTGGGTTTTTATTTTTAACTTGTTCTGAAGATGCAGTAGATGTGAATGAAATGCTGAGGATCTGTAGAGATGTTGCATGCTTTCTTCAAATGGCATCTTATAAAAGGAACTTCTGTTTTTATGTTGAGTCTGTGGTTCCAATGAAGATGTCATATGTTTGTGAAAGTACAAGTGATGTTTCTGTCAAAGTGTGGGATGGATAGGAGCTGTAGTGGTGGGAGATTATCAAATAGATGAACTATCCTGATACTGCTAGAAGCAGTAAGCAAAGATAAGCCATTCTGTCCTGATCTGCAATTATGCTGCTGGTTTTTGGTAGCTTTTAATAACTAGTATGTGCGATTTGAATGGGGGCAGGGTATTCAATTGTGTTGTCAGTGCTTGTATCTCTCATTTGGGCTTTCTTTGTTAAAGAGATACAGATGTTTAGCAGAGAAACTCTTACCTGTTTTGGCAGGGTGAGAAAGTGATGACCTCTTCCCAAAGTAATTGTGTTACTTAGAAAAACTTGGGAGATTCTGTTAGTGTTTCCCATACCAATATATGTCTCTGCTGGACCTAATCCCGTGTGTTTGAAGTGTTGACTATTGTCTGATACTTGACAGCACTCCAAACAAATGGAGCTGGAATCTTGCAAAGAGCTTTTGACAGGAGTAATTTAGCTCAGGAATTTGTAGAAGCTCAGAATTAAAATTAGTGCTTTTGCCAGGCCCATGCCAAGAGTACTTAAATAAAAAAAAAAAAAAAAAAAGTTTGATTGAACCTGCCTGTCCCCCTTCTGCAAAGGTGGAAATATGCCTTTTTGTGGCAAAATTAGGAGACTGCCAGCACAATGGGCATTCCTTCCTCAAATTTTCCACTACTGACCTGGTCACAGCTATGTCTTAAATGCTTTGCTGATGATTTACCAAGCAAACTGTGTTTGGAGTTACTGCAGAGGTTTTGTGTGATATGTTAGGGAGGTATAAATTCTTGTACAAGGTGTACTTGGAAGGCAAGGTAATTTTCTAGCTGTAATAAAATGTTAGTGTCCACAAAAGGAGAGTTTTCAGTGTTTCTACTGCTCTGCTAGCTGACAAAAAATGGCAAGATTGTGCTCCCTCTTCAGTAGCAGATTTTTTGGGTTTTCTCAGGAATCGTTCTATCTTTTATTTTATATTTGTACATATCTTGTCTGGTGAGACATTAAAAATGTCCTGATATTTTCTATGTGTCTGCATTCGACTGCTCCACAACCTGATTGCTGTGTTCTCTTGTGGCTTGAAGGGAGAAAACATGCATAGTGGCTTTGATTTCCAAAGACAGCCCGAGTTTTAAACTGCCCATCTTATTACCTTTTGAAAGTAATTGTGGTGGGGTTTCTTCTATCGGTTTTCAGCACTGCAAGAATCACATGTTTCAAGTTGTGCTCCCTGAAATTAAAGTACCCAGATATCAGTTATGCTTAAAATACATTGCTGGTTTCTCTGGCTACTTCAGGGGTTAACACAGCAAGGATTGTGAACCACTCCATACCACACAGAGTATTTCATGCTTCTTTGCAAGTCTGAGCTGGCTTGTCAGTGTTGAGTGCGGACTAGCAACCTTGTGATGTTTTTGCTTTGCCATGGTCTTTTCTACAAGGTAAATAAATTGTGTTTTCTGGAGGAGCCAGCAGTACCCATGGGAGTGAAGTGTTGTATTTTGGGGCTCATAGGTGGTGGTATTAAAGGTTTTCCTTGTTTTATGAGATTGAAAGCTCCGCCAGCTGCTTGTGTTTGTAGGGTGAGTTACATGTGGTCATTTATAAACATACATGTTTACTCTCTCCAGTGATAAAGCTTTTTCTAGGGTTGTGTATAAGGTCCTATTTTGAGCACATTATTTTCCTAGCTGTTTGTTTATAAAGATGTTTTCCAGAGCTACCCTGGGCTCTGACTGAGGTGATTATAGTAAGTCTTAGTGCAGAAGAAAGACTATGACAGAGACTTGATGCCCAAGCAAAATCGTGCCTGAGCAGATGGAGGATGAGATCTAAAAATAGACCTTTTTTCCTACTGTGGGTGTCCTTGTCACAAAATTGTGCAGATTGGCACAGTCACTTGTCTTGGGGAAAACTTCAGGAACAGGGCAGTTACCAGAGCAGATGGACAGAGCTCTTGTGACAGTGTTTGCGCCTGTGGTATTTCTGTGATACTGCCCCCGAAATTGTGTATTCGCTGTACGGTTATTGTGCTTACATATTTCAAGATTTTAATCCCTTAAAATGCACAACTGGAAGCAGACTGACATGTCTGGGGAATGGACTGGATGACTGCTTAGCAATTTCATTATGATAAGGTTTATGGTTCCCTGTTGAGGTAGTGCAAACCCTTGTCCTGGAGACCTTGTAGTATTGCCTTTCTTATTTTACTGTTTTAGGAGTGTTCTTGGAACATACTGTCTCAAGGTATCAGATCCACAAATGGCAAAAATGATGGCTTTGGTTTCACTGTTTTTTGCTTATTTCATACAGGTACTAGATTTGCTTTCTAGTTAACAAAGGTGTAGAAAACTTACAACCTTTAAGTTTAAAATTAAGTAGATTTGATAGTGGGGCAATAATCTACCTTGAAATCTTCTATACCCACTAAGAGGATTAGAAATACTTTAAAGCTTCTAGTACAAGTAAATGCGAGATTTACATTGGGTTTGAATGTTAATACTTGGGTGAAAATGCCATATAACTTGTCATGCACGGTGTTGTTACACAGAGTCAGTGGCTGAGTTTAGCTCTTTTTTCCTGAAGAACAGTGCTTGATTTCTTCCACAGTCTCACTGGTTCTTTTCAGGTAACAGTTAAGAAACAGTAGGAATGTGAAAATCTAGGCATTCACTAACTTGCACTCACGTGCTTTTTTTTTGGTAAGGCTTGGTGGTAGTAGGAAGTAATTACTGGGAAAAAAAATAACAAAAGATAAGAGATTTTTTTGGACGATCTTGAAAAAAAACAATTCCCCCCCCCCATTCCACCCTCCTTTGGAATATAGCTGTCATATGTATCAGCTTTGATAATTTGCTTAATGTTTGTCCCATTGACTAAATACCCATAATATTTTACAAACTCAGATTTTCCCTTAGCTGTGAAAACTTTTTCTTCTGCCACAGAGAAAACATCTTTTACACTTTTGCTAATTGTAGATGTTTAACAGAAGGGAAAGCAGGATCATGTTTTCCCTTTTTTTTGTTTGAGAGAGAAATGTTTGCTAGAAATTTGGGAAAGGAAAATGTTTAACCAGTGTTTCCTTGAGTATTTCCCTGTCTTTAGAGCCATGGTTTGGGCATCCTATTGTCCTATGCTGGGTGAGTTACAGCAGGAGTATGTGCAAATGACATGATGTGTTCTGGTTTATGCCTTTGTCTGGTGTGCCTTCTAATGCAGCTTGACACCTTCTATCAATAGATACTTTTTGCAATTGCTTATAACTGCTGAACTTTGTAACTGTTTGGGATGAGAGTTTATTTTCCATACTTCTGTTTTAGGCAGTGTGTTCTGGATGGGATCAGCTCCTTTCTCTGGTCTTTGCTGTGAGCAACTTGGAGAAAATGCCGTTTCCGTCCTGTAAACTATTTAGAAGTATATTTAATCCGTTCTTCAAAGTTCTAGCATTGTAGAACTGCTGGGGGCAGAGGGTGCAGGCAAAGGAAATTAGTACTTTTCAAGAATCAATGCCTAGGTCGGAGGTGATTTTTCTCCCCTATCAATAATTCAAATGAGTTTGACCAAGTTCCAAACTTTTGAAAAGAAGTTGGAGTTTGCATGTGGTCAGAAGGGACTTGTTGTCTTAAGTCAGATTTCATCTGAGAGCAAAGTTGTGAGGGAATGGATTGGAGGTTTGGCCAAGAGGATCTGGGTGCAGGGATGCACAAAGCTGGGGATTTAGATATGAAAGCAACTGTGCTAGATTAGATCAAGATTGATCTAGTATCCTGATTCAGGTGGTGGTCAAAGCAACTGTCAAGGAAACTGCGAGGTCAAACTAAGAGTGTGATGATACCTCCAGAGTATTTGCTCAACCTCTTGACCTGTATTTCAGGGAGCCAAAGACCAGATCTTTGCATCTAGTAATTTGATTTCTACTCAAAATGAACTGCACTATGGTATTAGGATTTGGTTGAGTTGCAGTTGGAAAGGTGGAAAGTGGTGCAGAGAAGGGCAGAAACTGTCTGGTGTGGGGAAAGTGAGTGTTACAGCACATGACTGGTGAGCATCATCTTCCATAGGCCTGGAATGGGTCAAGATTCACTTTTATTCTGGGGTCAGCAGATAGCTGTGAAAACTGCTAGCTCAGCATCTGTCACTGGTCCGTAATGGGACATTGCATGCTGCTTATGGCATCAGTTCAAGTGCTAGGGGCTTGTGAGCTGAACATACAAGTTTGTTCTGCTGGTAAATTGGATAAATAGAAACAATAGTGCTTGAATAGATACTTTTCCTCTCTTTATCTTGCTTTGGTAAAAAGCTAGGGAATTAAAAATGTTTTAGGCAGTGAAGGAACATCAAGTGTTGTGCTGGTTTGAGGCTAACTGGAATACTTTAATGAAAAAAAAATAGATTATGGGCTGTGGAAAGAAAACAGTGGTGATGTCTACTTCACTCATAGGCTTGCTGAGATGTATAAAAACAAGGAGACAAGCATAGATAAGGCAGAGAGTCTCTGTTGGGGTCGGTGTGTCTCCTGGGCTTCTGCTGTTAACCCAACTATTCATTCTGCTTCTAACCCGCCTTGCTGGTCCTCCAAACTCACCTTGCATGTAAGGCAGATTCTTGGATAAGATAGAGGGGTGGAAAGGAGATGGAAGAGTGGTTGGGAACCTGTCCTGGGGGCTCTGATTTGTGGGAGGGGTGTTGTGTTTCTGTATTACGTTTACCTTGTATATTTCTGTTTATAGTTATATATATATATAGTAAATATCTTCTTGTATATTGTGCTAAGCTGTAAATATAGCTTCATTCCTTAACTTCCAGCTGACTGAGTCTAGTCTGGGTGATTTTCATAGAGTGTGGGGGGGGTGGTGGGTAACTCCCAAACCAGTACAGTGCAGTTATGCCATACTAATGGGAAGACTCTGTAATCCTGCATCCACCCCTGCGTACATAGGCATGAAGATGCAATCTGTTATTGTATAATGGTTATTTTTTTCCCTGCAGGATCTCTTCTGTGTGTGGTACACAGGGTGCATGGCACACTCTGCAGATAATGCAGTGTGAGTGTGAACTCTGTGTGTATGTGATATCTGATCATATTGACCTGATGTATCCTTCCCTGGGCCATACTTGGTCATACGATGTCTCTCCTATATAGTTTATTAAGTATATACATAAACAAGTGTGAGTGGGTGTGAGGTGATTTGTCTACAGTATTGTGCTGGGAGGAAGCAAATGGTGTGAACTTGGTAGATTATCTTTTTCCTGGTACTTCTGGATGAATTCACTGTGGTGCAGAAGAATCCCTTCATCACTCGGGTATTTTCTACATTGGGAACTCATGGTAGAAGCTGTGGGAAATCTCTGCTGCCTTTTTTGTCCCAACCTCCTCCTCCACGGGGCTGGAGCAGGAAACCGTAGTTGGGACAGGATGGTGCATCACTTATGCTACTTTGCTGCAGTTGTACAGAAGGTGTAAACCAGCACCTAAGTTAGTCCCTGGGCACTGGGAATTTCTGAGAGTCATGAGGTGTCACAAGGGAAACAGATGCTTTACAGGTAGAAGGGAAAGTATCTAGCCTTGGGAAGGTTCTGCCTTTGGATGGTTAGTGTTTCTAGGTGCCTGGACAACATCTGTGGGAGGAAGGATGTTCATCCTGTATTTCCAGGCCTGGAGTTGTTTTCTTGGCTCTTGCCTCTCCCATTGTTTTCTGCGGATTACACTGTCTGGTGAAATATGGGTTGAGGAGGTGGAGGCATGGCAGGACCCATGCACTGAGAGAGGACCTCACTACCAGAGGGAGGGTAGGGAGAGAAGTGATGGTGGGTGGCATTGTAAGCAGGTAGTATTAGGGGTGAGAGGGCTGCATGCACTTGGCAAGGTGATGGAAGTCTGACCTGCAGAGGGAAAGTTTGACTGTCTGGAGGAGGCAAGGAAAAATGGGACCCCGTCCATATTTGGAAGCCTTATCGCTACCATGTATCTCGACTGTGCTATATAAGTTCAGGCTTCTGTTCCACCAAAGATGATGCTTCTGAGTGGCCATGTAAAATGAAGAGAAAACTAGTGCATCTGTGGGCAGCACATTGCCTGTCTGTATCTGATCTTGGGTCACTTGAACCAGAGGTTGACTTTGAGAAAGGGGAGGCAGAGAACAAAAACCCATTCTGCCCCAGAAGAATGGGTTAAGTTGTTACGGGAACTATGCCAACCTTCAAATCCTTTTACCAGGCTGTGGGGATTACAGTTTCATTTTCCTGGGGGATTTCTCTCTTTTGTTCAGTGCCTTATTTTTTTTCATGAATACTCAGGACCTGGTCCTGCCACAGATTCACTAAGCCTGTGATCTTGACTGCAGCAAAGCTGAAGGCAGGAGCCTCTGCAGTTTGGGAGCTTTAAAGTGAGTCCAGCTCCAGGATGAGGTGGCTACACTTGCTGAAGAGACATTTGTCTGCTGAGGCAGAATTGTTTAGAAACTGGTAACACATGACCCTGGGAGCAATCAACCTGCCTCTTGTGGGGGTGTCACACTTCAGGGCTGTAGGGCTGCATGGAGCATTCACTGGTATTCTAGAAAAGTACTGAGGTGACCAATATATGCAATTCTGAAATGATTTGTGGGGGAAGAGGGACACCCAGTTTCTCTGTCATTAAATGTTCTCTAGAGTTTTACTTTTGAGGAGCAAAAATCATTTCAGGCCCAAAATGCATGGGATTTATGTTTTTTATATATATGTACACACACACATATATATATATACACTTTTTTTTTTTTTTTAAAATTTGGCTTTACTTGTTTCCCTTCTGAAGTGGGATGGTAGAAGATATTTGTATTTCCTTCTTGGGACACTTGTGCAGAGCACAATACTGGCAGAAATGTAACCTGTTCACCATGGAAAATATTTGAACAAATGTTTATTGCATGCTGCCACCAGAATGGTGCAGTTATCTTGTGCCAGACGTGCAAAACAGACTGCAGTGAGGAATAGGGAAACTGCTGTAGTTTGTTTATTTTATCTCCAATACCACGATGCCTTGCGCACTGGCAGGGCTTAGGTCCAAATCTCAACGCAGAGCAGTAGGTCTTTGCCCGTGGTAATTCTCCTGGGGAAAAAGCAGCATCTGTATCTATGCAGACAGCTGAGCTGCGTCTGCTCCCTGGCCCTGTGGGGAAACGCAGGCTGTCTGGCTCTATTTCTCCCTCTGCCTTCCTAAGCAGGTCTTGTTTCCCTGTGGGTTTCACTTGGCAGCTTGTGCTTTCATCCCAAGCGCCCTGTTCTATGTATCAGACCCTTCACCAAACACAAAGCTGTAGGGTATATGCAGCATCCGTAGCCAGCATGAGACTCGGCAGTCTTCTGAAGCTGCTTTTGCTGCTGCTATGCTAAACAGGGGCTTTTGCTAGTTTGATGTGTGGAGCTTGGTGAATCACAAGCAAGCTGCCTGGTTGCATGTCTGATTGAAGACCAATAATCCAAGATGCAGGTACTGGTATAGAAGACCCAGAGGCAGTATTTCTGTTTGATTTGGACTATCTGCTTAATATGATTGTGGAAAAAAAAAAAGAGAGCTATAAAATAATCTCTGTCTTCAGATTGCATAGTCATAGAATGGTAGGGGTTGTAAGGGACCTCTGGAGTCCAACCCCCCTGCCAAAGCAGGATCACCTAGTGCAAGTTGCACAGGAGTGTGCCCATGTGAGTTTGGAAAGTTTCCAGAGAAGAGGGCTCCACAGCCTCTCTGGACAGCCTGTTCCAGTGCTCCACCACCCTCACTGCAAGGAAGTTTTTCCTTATGTTATGGTGGAACTCCTGTGATCTGGTTTGTGTCTGTTGTTGGTCATCCTATTACAGAGCACCAGTGAAAAGAGACTGACCCCACCTTCTTGGTATTGACAAATATGCCTTAAGGTATTTGTAAACATTGATAGGATTCCCCCTTCAGTCGTCTTTTCTCCATGCTAAATAGCTCCAGGTCTCTTACCCTTTCCTCTTAAGACAAATGCCACATATGCATTTTGTCTGCTAGATATTTAAAACACGATGCACTGTAGATAGTATGATGAAGAAGTAGGATGGCCTTTTATTAGGAAGTGATTTGAATGTCTGGAAATGTAGCAAAAAATCAGTGCCTATGTTTTCCCTTCAGAGAAGTGTAAACATTGTTAATCAGAAAACCACATGCTGGGTTTTACTGAGAGTTGCTTTCATTTGATAACAGGTCCACTGTTGGGACATGGTGAGAAGGCTGTGTCCCTTCTTCATTCCCAGCCTGTCATGAGTGTAACCTTTTTCTTTGCTTGCAGATTACTAGTGCATAGGGAGGACCTCTGCTGCCATTGCCCTTTCTCGATTTCATCTGAGGTGCTCTAGCTCTCGTTTTGCTGTTTGAGTTCAAGCAGAATCTCGGTGATCCTTGCTATATCTCAAGAGGACTACTTACTCCATTGCCAGTACTTTTCCAGTTAAACAGATAAACTGAGAGTGTACCATGTGGGTACAGACATTTTTTTTTTTAACACTTTATGGAAATTCATATTTTTCTTCTACTTGAACCCCTGTATCTCCTTTTGACAGGTGGATCAGTCTTTTGTTGTAGAAGTTTTGACTGATCGTAAGCAAGGCTCAGTATTCTATGCAACTGGAGCTAGGAGTCATCTTACATTTGTGATTCAACTTAGCTTTTCAATTTATAGATGGCTGAAACTTTTCCAGTGGTATTTCAAACCATTGGGAGCTCTGCATCTGTGGGCTGCTCTGTAACGTCTGTTGACTCAGGCTTATTGAAACACTTTGTATAATTCAGTGAGTCATGCACTAGAAACCACTGGCCTGCTAGGCTGAGGTGAGGTCTGCAGGACTGTTCTCAGGCTCTCAGCTGTTAACCGTCTGGAAACTGGCTGTTCTTTTCTATGAAAGTGGGATTGAGTCAGTCTGCTCCTTTGAGAACAAAAGTATGATCAACCGCTGGGTTGCTGCTGTCAATGCGCACAAGAGTGGTTTATGTTAAATGCGACTGATGCTGAAATAAACCACACCTTGATTCTGAAGTAAAAGTGACCTTTGGCAAGTCTACATCAAAATAAATAAGGTGTGATTTTAGTTATTTTAAGTTGAGTTTCCTTGGAGATGAGCCCTTAGGAACTCCTGCTCCCAGTTTCTGTAATGTGTGCTGGTTTACCATAAACAGATTTCCTCTCTCCTTCCCAGAAGTGTGAAATTTCACTGAAGGGTGATCTGTGAAACAGTTTACCATGTTCACAATGTGGTCTTTAGAGATATAATGGGGGTTATATCAGGACTATGGGTCAATTTCTTAATAGCCTATTGATTCTGGCCTGAACATACTGAAACTTCCTTGGAAGATGGGGAAGTTTAGACATAAATTGATTGTTTGGTGACCTCTTCTGACTTTTAGATAGGGGAATATCACGCTGTTCGAATATATCTCTACTCCTCTGTGATGACCTTTGTCTGGCTTGGGACCCTGAAGTGGCTGTAGTCAGCTGTTGTAAAATATGGCAGCCCAAATGCTGTGCTGAGTTACATCAGGGTCAGATTCAGGGCAAATTGAATTTTTGGGAGACAGCTGGTTCCCAGAAATAAACCCTTTTTAAAATGACCTGTGACTAGGTACCAGATAAAATCTACCCTATTTTTTCATCTGGATTAACTTTTTGGGGTGAAAGCCTTTCTGCCCTTGGAATGAGTCTAGAGGGATTGTTCTGTCTTCAAATCCTATTAATCTTTAAATGAGTGTCTGTGACATGCTGTAAAAAGCTAAAGCAAACTCTGCTGCACTAGTTAATCAACATTCCCTCACATCCTGTTGGGAACAGTGTTGTCCACAGCTTTGAGCAACAGAGGTAGTGGGGAAGACCTTGCACCTGTGCTGTGCAGGCAAGACCCTTGCGTATAGTTGTCTTTGTGTCAAGCAGGATGAAATAGTTAAAATGTCACAGAGTCACCATGATGGGGAAAGGGATTTCCTACCCAATGATTGTGGGGATGGACCCTGGGCATGCAGGGCAGTGTAAGGAGACCTTCTCATACACTCTTCTGAGAGTATGAAGGACTGTGTGGCATGTCAGGTGCAACTTAACTCCAGCTTTTGAAGTGTCGGCTGCTTTGAAGTGGCTGGAGACATTCCAACCCTCAGGGCTGTATGCTGAGGTGCAGGTCCTGGGTAGCATACCTCAACCATTCTTACTTGGACTGTCCTTAATATATGCTGCACATGCCTTGAATTGCTACTTGAGTCATTGCAGATTGGACTGAGGGGCCGAATTTGCAACAGAGAGAAACAGCAACTTCACACTGCAAATGCTTGAGACCTGTCCTATGCTGAAGTCAGCGTCAGAGACCAAATATGAGGATTGCATGGGGGTGAGAAGTTTGTGTGTGCCCCTTCTGGGAGGATGTTTCTCCCCCTGTACTCTGCACTGGTTAGGCCACACCTTGAGTACTGTGTCCAGTTCTGGTCCCCTCAATTTAAGAAGGATATTGAGGTGCTTGAGCGTGTCCAGAAAAGGGCAACGAGGCTGGTGAGAGGCCTCGAGCACAAACCCTATGAAGAGAGGCTGAGGGAGCTGGGATTGTTTAGCCTGGAGAAGAGGAGGCTCAGGGGGAACCTTATTGCAGTCTACAACTACCTGAGGGGTGGTTGTAGCCAGGGAGAGGTTACCTTCTTCTCTCAGGCAACCAGTGACAGAACAAGAGGACACAGTCTCAAGCTGCACCAGGGGAAGTTTAGGCTGGAGGTGAGGAGAAAGTTCTTCCCTGAGAGAGTCATTGGCTACTGGAATGGGCTGCCCAGGGAGGTGGTGGAGTCACTGTCCCTGGAGGTGTTCAAGGTGTGTTTGGACGTGGCACTTGGTGCCATGGTTTAGTCTTGAGCCTTGGCATTACTTGTCCTTCTCCTCATTGTGTCTTCTTGTTGTGGCATTTTGTGAATGGTGTGAGGGACATCCCAAGATGGAAGGGCAGTCCAGACAATTATGTGCTTACCTCTTATTGGTACTTAGGGTTATTCGCCTTTTTCAGTGTTATTCACCTATTACCAATGTACTTGAGATTGGCAGGGACAGAAGAAACTCCTGCAAATAGTTAACAGTTTGTCCAGTAAAATCCCTTTGTGTTTTCACCAAGGAATTTCCCTGAAACAATCTTTGCCTCTGCATGCTTACAAGGAAGTAGATAAATCGGTTGCTGAGAGCAATGTTGTGGAAACGAACACATTAGTACTTGGGAAAAGAAAGGACTTTTCACCAAGAACTTGTTGGTTGATGTCCAGAAAGAGGAGGGACCTGACTTGCCTTGATGCTGTGATATCACACCCTACCCTCCCCAGGCTAAGCTACCAGGGAGGTCTCAGTGTTATGTACACATGCTGATGGGGTGGCCGATTCCAGTGACCGGGTGAGGTCAACTGCAGCAAGAATCCAAGTTATGAGAGGTAGTAAGTCTAAATACAGAATGTCTGGTGTCTTCATAGCTGCAACACCATATTTGAACATCATGGAGAGATATTATTCTAATGTTTCTTCCTCAGAAGTCTGAAAGTGTTTCTGCCAAAGCATCATACTCTCTTTTGAAGATAAGGTGCATTTGATACTTATGCACTATGGCAAAGCGAGTGGCACCAAATCAATGTCTGGTTCAGCGTTCTCACTCAGCTTTAAATTTGAATTTTTCTACGTTTGCTTTCTCTCACATCTCAAATTTATTAACCTCTTCCCAACTTGGAAAACATCCTAGAATTTAAATCAACTCCAAGACATAATCCTGGGAACACTATACGTTATTGTGAATAAGTTTGGATTGTAACTTAAAAAAATGATGACTCTGTCTTTGGAAAATGGGAAGAAATCCTCCCAAATAGGACTGCCCCTAGTGATGAAGCCACTGGCTTCAGATGGTGAAAAATGGAGCTCTTCTATTTCACCCTGGATGAGGTCCTGCCCCCAGGCTTTTGGTTTGACTGGTTTTGTTTTCAGTGTATATTGATATACTTTATTGGAATTATGGCATAGTCTTGACAGCTTTTAATGATTTTTTTTTTTCCCCCCTCTGCAAATAGTGTATTGTCTTCAGTGAACTATTTCAGTGATGGAAGCATTTACTGTTTATCCTTTATTTATTGTAGTAAATAATGTTTAATCCTTCCTACTTTCCCCCTCTCTCCTCCTACCCCCTATCAAGTTAGTTTAATGTCTGAATGTTGCTTTGATTCACAGTGTCTCTTATGCCTGACTAGTCTCACAATCGTTGTGCTTTCATTGCCAGTCCCGCAGTGTCGATAAGCAACACGCTGTAATCAACTATGACAAGGAGAAAGATGAACACTGGGTGAAGGATCTTGGGAGCTTAAATGGCGTAAGTAGCAAACCTCATGGCTGATGGAGGCAAACATGTGGCTTGCTGAGTCTGCAAGTGCTTGTGTGCTGACTTAATTCTACTGTTAGGCCTCTTTGGGTCACTGCAACTGTTGGCATGAGTTAAGCTAAATGTACATAATTATTTTCAAGGCCCGAGATATGGAGGTCATGTGGCATCTTGTCTTAGAAAAAAACTTTGGTGAATATTGTATTTCTTTTTTCCTTCTGATGTCCCTGCAGAATGCTTTGGAGCTTGCAGAATCATAGTGCCTCTTGCAAAAGAGGAGGAAACAAATTCAATCTCATTTTAGGAATGTAAACTGGTGAATATTCTGGAGCAGCTGTTCAGTAGGAGCAGGATGACCTTTTGGACAATTCAGTTGTCAGTGCATGAAATGATTTATGAGATGATGAGATGTAATTTCTCTGTGAAGAAACTTTAAAACCACCACCACCACCATTTTTTTTTTTAATAATAAAAATTGGTTTTTGCCTACCCTGAACCTGGCTTGTATGACGATCACGTGATAATGTGAGCCTAGAATAGGGAGCTGGGCCTGCCTGAATTTTAACCCTTGTTCTGGTCCTGTCATGCAGTGATGTTAGGCAGCTTGGTGAGGACCTTATTTCTGTGATTTCTAAATACACTGTCGTACCTAAAACTGTTCTAATACCAAGGCATGCTTCTTTTTTAGCTGTTTCATCATACCAGCAAAGCTATTGCTCTGTTGGAGCAGGTCTAAGCTAGATTCACAGCAGTCATTGTTTTGGGCTTAGAAACAGAAGCCCTCCGCTGTCATAACCACAAAACTGCAAGATGAACCCAGAAACTTGAACAAAAACAGTAGCTAAAGCAGACCTCAACTGTTCTGCCTTTTCTTGCATCTGAAGACATCAAGATTGAGTGTTAATCCTTCTCAGCATAATAGCTGAAGGCAAAGAGCCCTGCTAAAATAGGAGTATTTCTAGTGACTGATCTGACCTCTAGTTGGATCCCTGGTTCAAAACTTGTGGTATTTAATGCATAGTGGCAAAATAACAGGTGAAAATTCTGCTTGCAGGAGAGGAGAGGCTCATACCACTAATCCTCTTCTATCTTCCTGTGCTAAAGCATGTGAATTTACAACATCTTAATAATAAAAGTGTGCTCAAGGGGCACTTTTGAGGACCTGGATTTAATTCCACCTTCAGAATTTGGTTTCATTGTATGTTGATTCTGTGTCTCATCAGCAACGCATTACATGACTCTTCTGGGTAATCTGGTTCATATTAATTGTCAACATTTAAAAAATTATTTTTATTATAATGTCCATCTGACTCAACAGTTTTTGTTATGGACCTTTTGGTTTTGAAGGCAGCATTTTTATCTGCAATAAGCCATTTATTTGGGTTATTTCATTTGAAGTAACTGTGGATGAATAGACATAATTTTCTTGCAAACTTATGTTTTGCAGAAAATTCAGCAAATAATGATTCCTGTTCCAGATCCAACTGCTGTGGAATTCTAAAATATGAAAACATTTCATGCAAATAGGAATTCCATGCCTTTTAACCAGCTTCACTGCTTTTATTCCAAAATTACAGACCTGTTCCCCATTAAATTGCCAGGAAGCTGGGGACTGTTGTCTGCTGAAGTTCTGGTTTCCTGCTTTAGTATGTATTTTTCTGCTGTGGTTAATACCTTGTCTTATCATGTATGTTTGGCTTGGCTGAGGTGAGTAGGTGGAACAAGAGTGCCTCAGCGATGACAGCATGTAAATTCAATTTCTGTCTTGTCATAGCACAACTGCATTTGTATTGAGACTACAAAGACACAACAGTGGGATTCTGATCCATGGATCTGGGTAAATCCCACCTCGTGAGGCAGGGTAACTCCTAATGTCTGTGACTGCCCCAGGTACAACTGAGTGCCTGCTCTACATCAGTGTATTGGTGCTTCTTCAGCCAAGTTCCTGATTTGTTTTTGTTTGGCCCAGGTTATTACAATATTTGTGAAAAATTACCATGAATGCTTGATTTACTCCATGAGGATTTTTCCTTAGTGAGTTGTCTCAGCGGACATCTGAGGCATCCATGATGTTTGTTAATAGCTGTGAAGTATGTTTCTTACACTTTCATAACTCTGTAACCTTTATAACTTCTTTTCTTTGCCTGGAGCACAGTAGAAATGAGCATTTGAATCTTGTGTGTGACGGGCCTGTTGTACTGATAGATGGTGTCTTGGATAATGTGGCCTCAGACCTCATGGTGAGGCCACTGCAAATGCTTCTTTTTCCTGTGCATTTCCATTTCCTCTTCCTTTGTTATATATTTTGTTTGTTAAATTACCAGGCCTTGGGGCTGAACACCAGTCTTGTTTGACATCAGTGGAAAGCTGATTCCCAGCTCAGTAATTGGGGTGTGATTTGCACTGTGTGCAACTCTTGCTGGTTGCAAAGGGTGGAGGAGAACTGAGACCATCTGAAGTTCCTAACTTCAGGCACCTCATTTACATGTTCAAGTCAGGGACTCAGATTTGCTTTGCAGCTGGTGAAAAAGTAAATTTCCCTAGAGGTCTCTTCAGAGCACCTTGCTTTGAAGGATAATTGGGGTGCACTAACTTAACCCATGGGAGCTACTTACTGTTGTTGATTTTCCTAGGGAGGTTAGCTCCTTGCCTGGCTGTCTTTGTGCTAGTGCACCCTGAATGTGTGCAGTGCTGTTGACAGAAGGGCTTGGGTACCCTCCAGGAGTCCTGTCCATCTGAGATGCATCACGTTGATACTCTCAGTCAAAAACCATTTCTGTGCTTTTTCCTGCAGACGTTTGTCAATGATGTGAGGATTCCTGACCAGAAGTACGTCACCTTGAAACTGAATGATGTCATTCGCTTTGGCTATGATATCCTTCTTGTCTGAAGAGGGAGTGGGATGGGGTCTTTGAATTTTGTGCTGTTTCTTGCACAGACAGCAGTGCTAATTGTGACAAGTAAGTAAGGATGTTTGTCTTGCCTCCTGGAGCCTTTGGCTAGCTCATAAGCTTTCACTTGTACACCATGGACCTGATTTGAAGCATATTAATCATCATGCCTGCTACCTTCATTGGACCTTGAATTGAGCCCTGCACTGGCAGTAGTGACTGGAGGTGGTGTTTGGAAGTGCCTCTTCAGTCTCCTTCTAAGAAAGGGTTGTGGTTTTTACTTTTTATTTCAGCGGTAATTCTAGCTACTATTAGCTAAGGAGCAAACATATTTCATATGCTTTTATAGAATCATAGAATGGTAAAGTTGGAAGTTCCAACCCCCTGCCATAGGCAGGGACACCTCCCACTAGTACAGCTCACTCAAGGCCTCGTCCAACCTGGCCTTGAACACCTCCCGGGAGGGAGCAGCCACACCTCTCTAGGCAACCTGTTCCAGTGTCTCATCACCCTCATTGTAAAGAACTTCTTCTTAACATCTTGTGTAAATCTCCCCTCTTCCAGTTTAAACCCATTGCCCCTTGTCCTGTCATTGCAAGACCTTGTCAATAGTCCCTCCCCAGCTTTCCTGTAGGCCCCCTTCAGATACTGGAAGGCTACTATAAGGTCTCCTCAAAGCCTTCTCTTCTCCAGGCTGAAGAGCCCCAGCTCTCATAGCCTATCCTTATAGCAGAGCTGCTCCAGCCCTTTGATCATCTTTGTGACTCTCCTCTGGACTTGCTCCAGCAGTTCAATGTCCTTCTTGTGTTGAGGGATCCAGAACTGTACACAGTAACGTGTACAGTTTTCGTATGAACTAACTAAGATTTTTGTATGAACTAACATCTTCCTAGTTTTTTTCATCATTTTTGTGATTTTATTAATCCTTCACACAGATGCTTGCCTTCTAATAGTTTGTAGATCTTCAACCCTAAACGCTTAGCTTTGGGGTTTGTGATCAGACCCTTGACTCTGTATTGACTGGCATTTACCTGCACAAGTCGCTTCTGCCCAAAATGCAAGAGTAGGTCTTTCTTCAGTAATAGCAAATTTCGCCTCTGAGGGAGCCTAGACTGCACTTACTGCTTTGTTTACAGTCACAAATCCTGCTGGCGTCTGCCAGAGCAGCTTTGCCTTTATCCCGTTTCTTATCCTGATGTGACTGGATGCCTGGCTGTAAGCATAGAGTGCCTTTCTGAGCCTGCAGAGCAGCAGTGTTAAGTACAGACTCCTATTGCTGCCTTTTCATGTAAACTAATTATTTTTTTACTTTTTTTTCAGTTGTTTCTATCTGTCAGACTTTACCCACTCAGGCTGAATTCAGAAGTAGCAAGTGCCTTCCTTAGATTTCTTTTTTCTTATTTGAGGAAATTTCAGTTAAAATGGTTTAGACATTTCTGAAAATAGATACAGAGACTAAGTTTTACTTTGAAGGGGAGAAGTGTTTGGCTGAAAAAGTCTGTGCATTCTTGATCCCAAAGCCACATTCCTGTGCCTTTTGTTGGCCCCATTGCAGTCAGTTTGTGCTTGGTCCTGCTGTAGCCCTTGAAATACTCAAAACATTGCTGAAGCAGTGAGAAGCTGAGCCTCCCTGGTCTTTCAGGGGTTATGGGTGCCTTGGTTTTAAGCAGTGACAGTGCAGGAGCTCACTGTTAAAACAGAGGTGCTTAAACGCTGATATGTTTGCAATCCTGAATCTGCTGGAAGAAAGTTTTCTAGTGCTTTTGTGAGATCATACTTTTGGTCTTGCTCTGTCTCTTGCCATTTTAGAAATCACAAATCCTTTGCCTCACAGTGAAGTAGTTGGTTTTTTTTAAGGGAGGTAGTTGTTGAATCTTTTTAATAAGAAAGGAAGGAGACAAATTATTTGCCTTTAGATCAGTGTTTAAGCTGAGATACAGCTGATGAGACTTCAGGCATACATGGGGAAAAAAATGCTGAGTAGCCCCTTACTGAGTGCTGCCCAGTAATACAGCACTGTCATCTACGTTGTTGAAGGTGGCATCTCGGTGCACATGTCATAAAGACTGTTACAGTCCCATGGGCAGCCTTAGTTCTAGTTTTTCTTGACTTGGCAACTTTGCAGATGTTTTTTTGATGTCACTGGTCCTGTGTCTTCTAGTCTCTAGATGTGTGGGGAAACCTGTAGAAAATTTGCTATGAGCTCCAGCCTAGTGAAGGTGTAAGGCAGTGCTTTGAGTACAGGTGGGTTTTAATGGCTGCAATATGGGTTTATACTTTTTATAGAAAGCAGTTCTGAGCACTAAACAGCTGAATTGAAATGTTTAGTCCTGCAGCCCTTACATGGATATTCATGTGAAATGAATGATTGCTTTTATGAATAGCAGGGTTTATTGCCCTCAACAGGATTTAAAGATGGCTCTAAAACCTACAGTCTTTTTACTTCAGCATAGTTGCTATGGCAGTTGCAATCTCTTCCTTTCCTTTGCTGCTCCAGTGCCACTGCCTCCAGCAGCGCTCTCTGTGTACTGCATCCAGCTTGATGTGGATGGCACCTCCTGAGGTCTCAGTCAGCTGTGTGCTGTTGCATAGGAGCCGTTGTCTGTTTGCCATTTACAGTGTCACTTACAGACTGAGTGCCGTTTCCCTGCAGTGCCAGTATCACTGGGTGTATTTTTAGTGTAACATTTTGCATCTTTCCTTTTTCCTCCTCTTTGCTCTGTGCTGATTGGGTTGTTTGNATTATTGCCTAGGCACAATCATGTTGAACGCCTCCCTTTGTAAGGGGTTATGGCAGCTCATGACCTGATTTACTTTTCATCCAGAAAACTAGAGTGGCTGAAAGGCCTTGTCCAGCCAGGAGAGCATCATAGTCCCAGACATCCCTGCAGGGAGCTGAACTCATCTAAAGATGGCCCCATTTTAGCCAGAATATCATGGAGAGAGTAAGAGAGTAGTCTGTCTGCAGCTGCCAGCTGGGTGGAAAGGAGCAGGATGTGAGTTGTCAGGGCTTTGGTTGCTCCCCAGAGCTGCATGGAGCTGCTTGTGCTCTCCCAAATTGCTCCTGCCCTGCTTCTCTGTCTACTGCCCTTCAGATGGCAAGGGTCTTGCGCAGACTTGATTGCATACTCTCTTGCAAAATACGAAAAACAAACACCATGGTGGGGTACAGCACAGGCTATTTTCAGTACCTTATGTGTTTTAAGCTTCTCTGATTTTAAGATCTTGCTTTCTGCCTGTGATTAAGTGCTACATTGCTTAATCCATCCAATTCCTATGCCATTTCCTTAATGAATTCTGTACATTCAAACATGTATGTGCTGGAACAAATTCAACATAAAGTCCCAGAAGAAGCATTAAAGGTAAGGGTGCTTGGATACAGATGCATTTAAAAAAAAAAAATTATATGTGCTCTAGTAATGATGAAGAAGAGTGAAATGATAGAGTGCTCTTGATGGCAGTGAAGTATTCCACTATGTGATGCTCTCCTTGGGCTGAAACGTAAAAAAAAAAATCCTTTGAGGAGAGATGTATTTCCCAGTTAGCTCTGATCTCTCTTACCCTTTTGCTAACATGTAGATGAAATTATCTATGATGACATTACTGCTAAAAGAACAGATTACAGCTTTAGTAACCTTTTAAAAGAATAGTCAGCACATTAGTTTATGGGTGAAACAGCAGAACTCTTTCCCTCCCAGAAGCAAAGTGCAGATGCCTTTTTCTGAGCATGGTTATTCAGATATATCATCTAAGTTTTGCCTTCAAGCTCCAAATTTTTACTTAGAGTGAAGTGTTGTTTAAACAAAGACTTCAGTAGAAGGTACAAAATATTCAAGCATACTCTTATCTAAGGCAGAAAAGCCAGCCCCTCTAGGCATGAAAGCTGCCTCATTAAGCTGAGGGACTGGGCTGTCCATGACATGGATCATCTCTCCCTTAGCAAAGAATTTCCTTAGCCCAGGTTCCATGTTTGGGATTTGGAGAGGATCAGAAGTGTAACAGCTAGAATTGGGCAAATGATTGAGTTTACTTAAGGGTAATCTGGCTAATAAACCCACTTTTAAATAGCTCTTTGACTATGTTAATATGGGGACTGGAGAGAGCATTTGGAGAGAAATACTTAAAATACATTTTAATTGCCTTTGCCGAAAAACTGAAATAATGCAGATGAGCACCCTGAAAGAATTTATAATGTTGCTTTGAGAATAGAAGGGTTTCGATTTGGGGATTTGAATCCTGAATGGAAAATGGCCTAAGTTCTGATACTTTTCAGTTTATTCTTTTAAAGGGTTTCCTAATTAGCTGTTTTGCAAACCTAAGTTACAGTGACTTTCTCCTGGATTTAATAACTTCCAAACTGCACATTTGAAAGCCTCTCAGATGGCATTTCTGTAGCCTCTACTCAGGTAGGTTCTTTTTGTGGCAGAACATAGCTGCGGTATTTGCCTTTGTGTTATCCATTTGTGGGGAAGGGTGGTTTTATCTTTTATGTGGCCTAGCACACAGGTGGCACGGGCACCCTACAGCTGTTGCTTGTGTCTCTGCAGCATGAGAAGTACACCAGCCAACTGCAGATGAATTACAAAGGCACGGCAATGAAGAGGGTGGAGCAGCCCATGGAGCATGCCGTCTACAACGAATCCCCACAAGCAAAGCTGGAGAAGGGAGAGAGGAAAGCAATTACAGGTACTTGCTTGGAAACCAGTTAATCAAGATTCAGAACGAAGTGCAGCTTGAGCCCAGCACTGAGTCATGATTCTGACAGTACAGTACAGTGTTGTGGGTTGCTTCTGGAACTGCTCCTGGACGGGTCATCTTTCTAAACCTCTGAATATTCCAGACTCTAAATTTTTGGAGATTTAGCTTCCAAAGAAAACCATATGGCACAGAGGCTCGCACAAGCATTGTCTCTGTGTGTGTATGTGCTGGAGAACCTGTGGGTTGAGCAGGTTTGGCAAGTTCTTTGGCACAAGTCTGGTCTATTTTTAATTTCCTAATTGTGAGCTGGTGTTTGAGCAAAGATGATGACTCAGAAAATGTATGGCTGCTGTGGCATGGTGCTGGCAGGCAGGCAGGCAATGAAACAACAAACCATTTCTTTCCAGAAGCCCTGTATGGTTTTTAATGGCTGTGTTTCCTAACATGCCAGTTTGTGGCACTGAAGCTGACTCCCAAATTGGAAGGTGTTTACTTTGGGTTTGCTGTTCCCCAGCTCAAAACTTTTACATCTGAAAAAAATTCCTTCTGTTCTCCATTTCTCGTGCCTTCCTTTAAGGACCTTTTGTCAAACCTGTTTCCTCCCTGCTCACCATCATGGTGAGTCAAAGTCTCCCCAGCAGTCTTGTCTTGCACTTCTTACATAACTTCTTGCCTCCCATACATACTGCCTTGGCAGGTCTCTCCCTAGTTCTGCTCTGGCATCCATAACCTTCAAGAGCTTGGTGATGCAGGGGAGGAACAAACACAGTTTTATAAAATCCTAGTGCAGATGCCAGTGTGGTCTTGTGGCATCAACATGTCAGAATGATTTGAAAGCTTTAGAGTTAGCAGGAGACTGCCCTTGTCTGTTGGAGGAAGAAGCAGGGAAACAAATGGAGGGAAGAGGATGGGCAAGTGAAAGAGCAAAACAACATTTTGGGCAAGGGGACCTAGAGGTAGATACAGTGGCTTTCTAGAAAAGTGTACAACTTTGGGTAAATCTGTTAAGGCTCTGTGGTAATTGGAGTGGGTTGGCTGACCTTAATCTCCTGTGTATTGTCTTTATGAAAATCCCTCTAAGCTCACATGGTGTACTAAATAGTGTAATATTTCTCCCTGGTCTCCTTGTGGCCTCCAACTGTGCATCAAAGCACATCCAGCATGCATCTATGTGCTCAACTCCCATTTGCTGCACCACAAAAGTTTTGTTTGTTTTGCTTTAGCTGTGTCTGTGTGTTGCGCTCTGCCATGGATGTGGTGTGTGTGACTCTGCCTCACAAGCATACAGTTAAAGGGATGAAGCTGGTTATTATTAACCTTGACATCATGGAGTGTGAGAAGAGGTGAACCTCACTGTGGGGAGAGCTCTCCAGCTGCCTTTCAAGGGGCATGGGGTTTGTGGAAAGTGTTGCCAGTGACAGGAACCAGTTTGCATTTGCCACTGCCTGTGTGCATGAACACTCATTTTTATTCTTGCCACCTTTCAAATTATGCAATGGTTTCTTTTAACCTACATAGCATAAGCAGTTATTATTTGGAACACCTTCACAGTCAGCTTGTTGGGTGACTCCAGCAAGGTGACCCGTTTCTCTGGTGTGTAGCTCATAGACCTACATTATGTTTCTGTCATCATTAGTGGGTGCGGAGCATAGGTCGAAAAAGGCTGTGAATACTTGCTGGGCAACGGTGCTGAAGTATGTCACTTGCTGTGGGACTGACAGATACAAACAAAAATAATCTCTGAAGTACTGCTAATCCCACCGAAAGATGGAGTAGTTCAGGACTTTTTTTGGAAATACTTTGCTCTATTGGACTGAAGCCTGTGGAAGCAAGAGGGAGTCTGAGCATTAAATCAGCCTTTTACTCTCCAAATTGTGTCTCTGTCCCATGAGCAGAATGATCAGTGGGTCCCTTTTTTCATCTGTGATGTGACTAATTCACTTTGTCTTCAGCTGCACACATGCACAGTTTCTCCTTGGTTGCTTGGAGGAGTGGCAGCAATTTAAAATGATTAGTGAAAAGAAGAATATAGTATTCTTACCGGTAGTGGGCTTGCTCACTGGCAGCAGAAAGAGGCTGTGGGGAAAGAGCTTTTTGCTAAGCCTGTAGGTATTTAGGAATTTGCATTGACTAATTAAAGCAAGGTCTGGAGTGACAAAAGCCTTTAAAGGATCGCTTCCCAGGGCCAGGGTGGAAAAGAGGTGGAGGGAATGCAAGCTTTCAGGGAAGAGGTTTAACAAAACAATGTGAACTATTATGCTTAGAAGCAGGAGGAGGTGAGGGACTGAGGATAAAGAGTTCCAAGAGAGTGCATGGGAAACAATTATTTAGTCTTTATGCTGTTGAACTGGCAGCTTTGGGGTTTACGTTGCCTGTAAACAGAAAATCATTAATCTTTGTGAAATGTTTGAGGTAAGGAGCTTTGTAAACCCTTTGGGTTGGATATGAATAAGAAAACTGCCCACAGTTCTGTCAGGTATATTCTAAAAATAACCATCAGCACTCATTTTTAAAGCCTTAAGTGGCAAACCTTGAACAAAGCAGATTTTAAGACTCTCACAATCCCCATCTGTTGCTACCTGAGTGGTGGTAGTGGATGAAATAATCTACTTTGTAGTCTTCTGTTCCCATCACATAAATAATTAAGCTCAGCTTGAGAATTAACTATTTTTTTTTTCTACAACCTTTACAGTCTGATGGGCTAGATAATGCTGAATCTGATGACTAACCTCTGAATATCTGCTGTAGGTCTGAATTTCCAGGGGTGGAGGCTACCCACAGCATCCAGCTGAAATGGGTGCCACCAAATGCACGGGCAAGATTCAAGCTTCTCCCAGGATGTGTGAAAGAGGCTTAGTGGTCAGGTTAGCATCTGTGTTATTAGGGAGTCACCTCAACAGAGCGGCCTGCTTGAAAGTCTTGTTCATGTGCAGGGCTGAGGTCAGCAGGAAGCATGGATGAAGGCAGTGGGAGTTATGCCCAGTGGTGAAGTGGTTTCCGTGGTCTTTGGCTGCTTTCCCCATGAGGTCATGGCAATAGTAATTTAGATGCACAACTCTACCCTAGTGTTTAATTTAGATGAGTCGTGGTAAATCTACTTTTCGTCTGAGCTAGGGTGGTGGTAGCTGCAGCATGTTAAAAGTTTGACCATGTAATTGATACAAATAAATTTGTGATTGTCAGCCTGATTTGGAAACCTCAGGGAACTGTGTATGTTCACAGCAGGTACAGAAAACCAGGGTTTAGGTTTGTGACACATGTGAAATAAATACTGTAGCAGAGAGTCAGAGAATTGCTTTATGATTATTCCTACTGGGTCTGAATTCTTGATGTTGGAGTGGAGTAAAAAAGCAGACATGTAAGGAATTAATTTTAAAATGTTATGACTAGATCATCTTTGTTTTTTACCTTAAAGCCTCCGCCGTAAGAAACCTACTCTGCATCTTCTGCAGATTGACATTATTGTTATTAATAATGAATCAAAAATGGTTTGACTTAAAGCAAGATGGATTTCTCGTGCTTTTGTTACAACTTGCTGTAGACGGCTTCAAAGCTGCATATGCTTCCATCGGCAAAGAAATTTGCTGTTGCTGTTCACCTCTCTCTTGTGACAGTTTGAAGCTTTGTGAAGACCTTGGGGAAGCACAGCCCTTAGTCTTCTGACCACAGGGGACACTTTCAAGGGAAATCAGACCCGTCTGCAGTGGGAGCTATGTGCTTGTCATAGCAGCTCTTCTGCTTACTCTCAGGGGCTTTCCTCTGCCCCTTCCATCACCTTGGCTGTATTATTAGTCCTGCCATTGTGTTGTTCCATGTGACTCCTCCATAACTACATCTTTTGTATTGACACATCTTATTTCTTTTGTTGCGGTGCCTCTCCTTCAGGTAATCAGTAGTTCTGTATTAATTTAACAAGCCATGTTCTTCTCAGATGTGTTCAACAAAGGAACCTCCTTTTTTCAGTGCTAAAACAGCCTTCATTTTTCCTTTTGAGTGACTCCCCCAAAGTCTGAGATTCAGGAGCAGAACAAGTATGTTACTGGTCTTTACTGTATTACGTTGTCACTGGTGGCTCAGTGTTTATCTGGCAATGTTTGTGCTGACCTCAATTTAGTTATCTAAAAGGATGGGTTTCAGACTGCCTCAATTGGTGAGCCAAGAAATATGTCTAAATGAATTGGCACCATCTGGACAACCTGGCAGAGAGTGGAGAGAGGTAGTAACGAGCTGCCATTCATGTCATTAGAATGACTGAGCAGTTAGTTTTTATTGGTGTTTTTAGCTTCACTGCTGATTCAGGTAAGCCCTTAGTCTCAGCTCTCTGCTTTTGCTCCCATCTTTCACTAAAATGCAACAGACAGGTGGTGGCATGAGGGTGGCATATGTGTCACAGGACACAGGCAGGAACATTGCTTTGGATGCTGCAGATGCAGGTGGAGGCTGCCACTCAAAATGCATCCCAGCTGGTGAAGACCAAAGTCCTCTGCTCTCCAGCCTTCTTCTGTCACAGGCATCTGTTTTTTCTACCTTCCTATCATGCTGTTTGTTTTGGGTTTTTTTGGTTTTTTTTACTCCTCCCCTTTTTATAGAATATTGCTGTGTTAGAGCTGGAGTGAAGAGAGGCATCAGCTTGATTGTGCTGGCTAATATTATAAGTTTCCACCCCTTCGAATGAGCAGTGCAGTGAATTGATATAGTTCTTCTGAAGTCAGGGAAATTTTACTCTTGCCACTTTCAGCATTAGCCAAGAATGAGGGTGTCTATGTCACTTCATGATGTTATTCAAAATGCAAATTAATATGAAGGCTTAGTGGAAACATTAATTGATTTTAAAATATTGAAACTCTCCCTGGATAATGAGATACTGCCCTGACTTTCCTTCTGTATTTTTGCAGCCTTTGAAGTGAATCTCCAAAAAAGTCATCAGGTGTATTGCACACATTGTAGCAGAGCATTGCAGGTGGGGCCACACAAGGTCTATGTCATGGGGCAGGAGAGACCTTCTGCCACCATCCAGTGAGTGAAATGAAGCAGCTCCCATGCTGGTGACCCCAGGTCTGTGCCCTCTGGCCAACCCGATGCCCTCTCTCTGTAGGTGCTCCTTGATGTGCCCTGGGGTTTTGGCTCTGTGCTACCTTTTGTCAGGCGGAGAATTTGGGGAATACCGGGGCACTGCTAGGACTCATTTAGGGTAGGGGGGGGAATCTGAGAAGGCAGAGGAGGGAGCTGACTCATTATTCTTCATAATTATTTTTTTTCCTTCAACTTTCCTTACAATCACAAAGTTTTTCATCAGCGGAAAGTCTTGCCAAGGTTGACTTGCTCCCATAACTGCCTTTTCCCTGTAGTAGAAAAGCTTCTGAGGGACAAAGGCTGTTAACTGCTGTGTTTAGTACAGAGGTGAGGGTTTCAGATCTTGGGGCAAGAACAGCTTATGGGGAGTAGTCTGTCCTGTAAGAATGGATGTGAGCTGTCTTAGCTTACTTCTGCCCCTTTGGAAACAACGTTCTTGGAACAGGTTAACTGGAATCTAATAGACTAGGGTGCTTTTGGGATCCTGTGAGGGGCTGGTATGTGCTGAAGAGATGAGCTGTAGTGAGGTGAGGCAGCTGCTTGCAAGGTACAAGCAGTAGCAGTACCTGTGCTTGGGAAAGATGCTGCTTGTGCTGAGTAGGATATGAGATGGTCTTTGCAATTCATCTGTAGGATAGTATGCTCAGAATTTGTTCCACCAGCAGTTTAAAATAAACCACTGATGAGCTTTTATAATTGATTGTATTAATCTGAAACAGGAATCAAAAATCTCTAATCAGGCTTGCACCCTTCACTATGCCTCATTGACATTTAGGTATGAACTACCCCACACATGGCTAGCTGTTATTAGTGGATTTGTCCATCTCCCATTCTCCTTGTGGTGGTGACTGCCTCTTAGCCATCAACCTGAAGATGAGTACTGCAGTTTAAAGGGTGATAATTTATTACAGTTTGTGCCCAAAAGAAGAGCCTGATACTAGTGGAGCAGATCCTCTGTGGTTGGGGTGAGGATCAGGTGGGCAAATCATGGCATGGAGAGTGACAGGTTTCTAATAAACTGTGTGACAAGGTTTCAGCCTAGCGGAGATCAAACCCTACATTTGGGTACCTCCGTTCATTAACGAGCTTGTGAATGTTTTGTTGTTGTGGTTGGTTATATTTTGGTGCGCTTTTTTTTGTTGTTTATTTGTTTGGGCTTTTTTGGTTGTTGATTGGTTGGTTGGTTTTGTTTGGTTTTTTTTTCTTCTTCTGTCCCTTGAGTGCTTTACTAGTCCTTAGTTATGAAACATGCTTGGCAGTTCCAGTTTATTCATGGTGAGAAGTGCTTCCTGCTTTGAACTTTGAAAGGCTGCCTACATAATGGCAACATAGTTGATCTTTTTCGCACTCTAGGCAGAAAGGAGAGTCTCTTTTGATACGCAGTGTGAAGGGAGGCAGTATGTTTAATTTTGAAACCTAAAAATCTCTTCAAAATGGCCTCTGGGCTGCATCTGTAAAACAAAATTTTTGCCTGTGGACTGTCAGTGTATGAGCTAATCTATCTCTGGAACTATTCTAGAATAAAAACATATACTTTAGATGTAGTAGTGCTCACTGAGCCTGTGCAGCTTTAGAAATAGCAGCATGAAATTTGACTTCTTTTTTTCCTTGACTTAATTCCCCTTCCTCTCTTGACTTTCCTTATGCTAATGAGTGTTTTTTGTCATGTCCCTGTTAAAGTAAGGAATGCAGAATTGGAGGGCTACTGTACACAGAGCAGTGTGTGGTTTAAAGCCACAAACCAGGCAGCAGCTGGCACTAGAAGCCCAGCTGTGGCTCTGTAGCTGGAGCCAGGATTTAAGATGTGGTTGGTAAAGAGTGTGCTGATGGTTGCTTGTGTAGAGGCAGAAGCAGCTAACAAAACTGGAGCTTAACATCAGCCCCTGCCCTATTCTTGTGTTCCTTCTGCCTTTAGATGAAAGAACAAAAGCTACATCATTTGCTTGTCTTAAACCATTCTAAAAATACAGTAATAATAATGATACCACATGTAAATTGAGGCATATTCTTTTTACTTGTTGCATAAACAGCAGCAGCCCCCAGGGCACTGCCCAAACACAATCTTGTTTTATGGAGACAAAAGCAGAAACTGTCAGTGGGCTCCTTTCAATACCAGTTGCTGGAGGGAAGCCCTGATCTCCCAATGAGTGCTCACTTTGCACAGAAAAAGATAGCAGCCTGGCTCCTTAAGATAAACTTCTGTCCTGCATAGAATCTGGAGTCCACTTGGTTCACGTTAAGCTTTAAAGAGCAAGAGTCTACTGTACGTATATGCAACGCAATAATTTTAACATTTTGCCTGAATTTGTAATGCTCCAAGAATTTCCTGTTATGGGATATGTGTCACTTAGAGTGGGAGTGGTGGAAAAAAATCCCTGGCCTCCCAACATCTGAGGACGTGGTGGGGCAACAAAGGGCCAAACTAAGCTATTCTCAACTGAGGCCAGGAAAAGAGTCTGATTTTAACCTGAATTGCAGGCGAGTTGCAGAGTTTTTTGCGTTAGCTTTTTGTAGTGTGTCCTGGCAAAAGTTTTCCACTTACTGTGCATAATAAGGCTAGAAAGGAAGAAAACCCAGTATTAGGTAAACTCAGCTGTAAATGAGAGCAAAGGGAGGCCAAATCAGCATCTTGCAGCAGAATGTATAAAAGAAAAAAGTAGAGGGGAGAAAAACCTGAATGTACTCCTTATTATGTGTAATTTGCTGTTGTTACAACTGCAGGCTAACGGGTACACGATTTCATCTCACCTGCTGTTTTTCGGTTTTGACTTGTTGGTTGACTTCTGTGAAGCTGGTAAATGTTGATGTTTCTGTGTCAAACTATTTGTTTATCTTCTTAGAAACCAATACCTACCGTACTCCTCTTTATGGGCAGCCCTCCTGGTGGGGGGAAGATGATGCAAATAACAAAGAGGACAGAAGGCAAGAGGACCATTACTCAGGTAATGGAGGTGATTTGGGGTGGGAGAGGATGTAAGGGAGATGAGCAAAATTTTTGTAAACTTTTGATCTTTACTATGTGAAGCAATCCTGCTTTAAGGCAGTAGTTACACTTTTTTTTTTTTCTTCTTATGTGCTCATATTTGCATATTCCGATCTGTAGACTAATGAAACCAGAATAAGGAAATACTAAATTTCCCCTGAAATATCTGCACTTTAGAAAGATTAGTTTTGGAATAATTCAGTGTGGATGAGAAAGGCCTTGCTAAACTTGTTTGAGACCTAGTTATACATTGGTACTGTGTCTGTGATTCTCTGCAACCCACTTGAGTAAACCATTTACTGTGTCACCCAGGATTTTCCTAAGAGATGCTTTAAGAGCTGCTGCATTGTATGGATTTGATCAATGTGGAAGCAGTCTGTTTCTCACCTCATCATCCTTAGAAGCCATTTATTCTTACCACTCCTGTTTTGAATCTGTGTACATGGAAGATTCATCTTTTCTCATTTTTGCAGTAAATCTGATGAAATGCCTATGCTTTGCTGCATAATGTAGTGTGTTAATATTTTGATGCACATGCAGTGTATCTGTTCTCTGCCAGAGAAAGGCTGTGATTGGCAGTCCTCTAAAGAGGCTGAAATTAGCACATGGCACTCTAGTCAGGAAGTTTGGGTACTACTGAAAAAATATGGCTTGGTGATATTAGAGAATTAGGTGTGGATGCAGCAAACTCGTGCCTGTGATTACCTTCGTACACTTGTGCTTTTTCATTGAGCTGTGGAAAGCTGAGTAGGGGTACGCATAAGTGAATTCAGTAAAGTGAAACAGGATCTTCCCACATAATCCCATGCATACAAAAGACCACCAACCACATAGATTTCTGCAAAACATGTAACTGTGCATCTGTGTGCTCAGTTCTGTCTTTGGAGAAGAAAAGACAAAGTGACTATAACACATGGTGGTCAGACCACAGCAGTGCAGTAATCACTGATATCATAGAATCATAGAATCATAGAATGGTAAGGTTGGAAGGGACCTCAAGGATCATCTAGTTCCAACCCCCTGC
>VWZE01019309.1:35407-56106 GCA_013396675.1 Eubucco bourcierii | reverse complement strand
CAAAGTGCAAGAAGGCAAGGTAAACCCACAGCAAAGAGCTGCCTTGCTTCCAAAATGGAATTTGGATATGAAAGTGCAAGAGTGGGCTTACCATCTGTTTAGAGGAAGGGCAGCATTGGAATAAAGATCAGAGTGATCCTGCCAAGTCATGGTTGGGAGCCACTCAGCTCTCTAAAACTGCTCCTAAGCCTCTGTTTTGGCATTGCATGACCTCCTGCCCATTGTTACAAAGATGGGAGCTGCAACCTATCACTGATGCAACATCCCATGGTAGACCAAAGGTAGACAAAAAGAAATGGGAGACCAAGGGCTTGTGCTTAGTGGTAGGTGCTTTTGTATTTGGCTCTGCCTGGTTAGAAAGGGAGTGCTTGCTGCCAGGGCAGGTGGCAGCTAGTTGAAATAGTGAAGGGTGTGGACTACCGCAGAGGCAATCCTAGATGGATTCATACTTGTTTGGATTTTGCAGAGTGAATGATAATCTAGAAACAAAACCCCAGAGATGAGGGAGAGGCTTAACAAAATCTACTCAACTAAGCAACTGCAGGGCAAGCCAAAGTTTGGCTGATTTTCAGGTTTAACTTTCATCTGTGGTCTATTATGAAAACAAAGCTGAAAGTTGCTGTGAAGGGTAGTGAAGTTCAGGCAGGAGGAAGGTGAGGTTTAAGCCTGGGTAGAGCTTCTCATCCTTGTTTTTCCTTTGTGTTACATTTGTTCATTACATCTTCTTTGAAGTGTGATCGGGAGCTTTTGGAGCAGGATGTTTAGGCCACAACAAGGCCCTAGTCCTCACATTAGATGGTTTAATTGTTCTACTGGGAAAATATGAGGAAAAATGTCACAAAAATACAGTTATTTCTGGGGAGTAGTGTTGGCAACCATGTGACTTGGGCAGGCAAGCTGGCCAAGTTCTGTTCCTAACTCTGCCATAGACTTCTTGGAATGCAGAACTGCCACTTGGAAAACAACTGATAACCAGACCTCAGTGTTTCTGTCTGGGAAGAAAGACAAGGTAAATTCTGGACTTGCTGAGGTTTTGAGGTGATTCTGCTTTTTATTCATTGACCATTGCACACACACTTTTTTTGTAACAGAAATGAGAGTGAAGAACTTTATGACTATGTCTGCCCAACCTCAGTCTCCTTCATGGTGACACCTTTCTTTGAATTACTTGTAGTCAGGGAGTAGAAACAAGCCCTTCTGAGGCATAGATCTTGATCAATCTCCTAGGAAGACCTGTTTATCTTCAGAGGGAATCTGGCCAACTAGCTCAAACATTGACTTGTCTCAAAGGTACATTGTTTCCTGGGTCCTCATGTAGCAGTGCAAGGCTGCTTTGCTCAACATAATCTTTATTACAGTGTATCAAAGACCCTGAGATGGACCTTTCAGTTCTTTTCTTTTTTTATCTTTTTTTTTTTTTTTCTAATTCTTCATGAATGAGCTAGTAAATAGCTTTCCTGACAGTCATCCTGAATTTTTTGTGGCTGAAAAAAGACTCCTTTTCAGAGAAAATTACTGTTAAAAGGTAATACACAAATAATGAAGGGAGAGGGGGGAGGGGTGAGTGTAAATGGGGTTCTGTGAGTAAGTGTATTTAAAGCTTCTGCTGTGGAATACAGAAGAAAATTATTTGTGTAACTTATATGGGATTGTTAGCAAGTGTTTCTTGCCCTTTAGGATCATAGTTTTCATCTGATAATACTTCATGGCTTTGGATTTTTGGGCTAATATTTTTTAAATTTTCTTGGATTTTAATATTTCCCATGCAAACAACTTTTCAGGTTTTTGGTGTTCTTGAATCACCTGAATTTACCAGAATCTCTTCAGCCTTTAGACCAATAATTAAAGGTGAAAAAGATGACTGCAATTCTCATCAGCATCTAATGAGTGAAAATGGCACTAATCAGAAGTCACCCTTGCTCCAGGCATTTGTCTCAAAAGCTGCGAGTGGTTCTCAAGCTGATGTGCAGGTATGGGCAGTCCAGGTGGATTTGCTGGCATGGTGGAGGTGTAAATGGCTTTTCTGTCTGGTTGGAAATGCAATGCCCAGATTGATTTCCATTTTGAGGAGACTGATGTGTGTATGAGAGGAGACATTTTGTTTTGTAAACCAAACCCTCTTCTGACACCACCTTCCCTACGTTTTGTAGATGTCTGCAGCATCTCAAGGGAGTCAGAAGTGGGTGTCTAGGTGGGCAAGCCTTGCGGACAGTTATTCTGACTCTGGATCTGTCTCTGGGCAGGGTGATGGAGGTGGAGGTAAGTCTCATCCTGACATTCATGTTTGAAGGTGACTGAATCTAGGCCATAGTGATATGAAAAGCAGAAATTAAGAGCTGCTATGCATCTGGCTGTGGCTTATTTTCTGTTTTAGTTAATGTAATTGAAGATGAGAGGGACAGAATAACTCGTTCCCAGTGGAGTAAAGGTGGAGAGGGCCTCCTGTATGTATTTCAGTCATCCAAGAAGTTTTTAACTGTTATATTTGTCGAGAGTAAAGGACACTTGGGAAAGAGAAAGGTCACAAGGACCCCTTGGATGTTAACTACCCCTAAGTAATGACCCTTCAGACAGTTTTATGATGCAAGTTGAAAGTCCTCTGTAAGGACTTAATTGCTGACTTGTCACTTTTTGTGTGTATGCTTCTCCTGTATCCAACTATGTGGAGAATTTTAGGCAGTTCTTGGGTTTCCTGTCAGGTGGCAGGTTTGAAGCATTGGAGATCAGCCTAGAAAAGTGGATATGGAGGGAGGACAGCAGGAGGAGATAAGACTTCCATTGTAACTGGGAAGACAACTTACAGAGTCTGTGGTCCTGTTGGTATGTGAGAAAGGGAAAAGAATGCTTCGTTGTTTTTTGTAAATGTTTTTGACTTCTGTGGGTGGAAATACTTATTACTTTCCTGACTTCAACAGCTATAGGTAGAATCAGTAAAGATTAGAAGAAGCCTTTGTTTTGGAGGTCATTGCCACTGTTTTTGTGTGTTGTGAGGTCCTGGCTCCTAGATTGTTTGAAGTAGTACTGTAGTCAAGTAACCAGGCCTCTTTCTATTTAGAGGCTTCACTACCAGATATGAAGCCATGGCCAGCAGCATGGGAGACATAAGAGCACCATTTTGGTGAAGTGTGTCCATACTGATAAGCCCACCCATGCTGGGGCAGTGAACTCTAACTCGGAGCTCTTTCTCCTGGGACCTTGCTGTGGATATGCTTGCGTGTGAACTTGCTACTGTGAAAAACACCATCTATTTAGTCAAATGGACTGTGTTGTGTAGAATGGTGCTTAAAGCACTAAGTCACTGTAGTTTGTCTAGTGGTTTTTCATCTCAGTCCTGTTGCCTGATTTGTGGTGGATAGATGCCAGCAATGTTAGACTCTAAAGTGGGAGAATGAATCTGAAATTCTGCCTTGACAGAGGGAAAGTGTTGAGTGTTCTGATCCAGCAAGGGAACCAAATATGGCATCTGTATTGATAAACTCAAAGAAATGAGCACCACCCAGGTGAAAGCTTAATTCTGAGAATGTGTCTTGTACTTTTGTGAGCTTGAACTGTGCAGGATCAAGCTTTTCCTAGATAAATAAATAAATGCTATAGTTGTGCATCAGTTGATTCTTGTCCTCTTAACCCTCTTCAGAAAGTGGTGTAGCCCCAAAACCTGCGGAACCAGAAAATGCTGTGCCCTTGAGAACAAGGCGCCTTCTTCCCCAACTCCCACCAAGTGATAAATCGGACAGTCCCACACCTGCAGCAGTCCTGGTTTGTCAGGAGTCCTGTTCTGAGGTTACCAAGAGAACTATTGTGAAGGACCAGTGCATGGAAGCCTATGGTGATCCCAACAGCCGCCTCTTCATCCAAGAAGACTTGGATCCAGATAGCCTCAGTGATGCCAGCAGGTCTGATGACGGCTTCAGCACAGACAAAGGCAAGAAATATAAAGACAGCAATAAAATGCTAGAGGAGATGGGAGAAGACACAAGATCAGAGAGCTGGCAGCCAGGATCCTCCCAGGTCTCAAATGTGAGAGCTGTAAGTGAGCCAGTTTCAACTTCGTTTTACATTGGTGATGACAGCAATGATGCAGGGATTCCCTCCAAGCTCTCTCTGAGCATGTTGCATGCTCGAGCAGACAAAGACAGCAAGGATCAGGAGTTTTCCTTCAAGACTGCTGGCACACCAGTTCCTGGAAAGCCACCAGTCAAAGATGTTAGTGCTTACATAAATGCAACTGGAAAAGTGGTTATTTCCCTTCATCAGAATCTTCCTCAAGATCAAGAAAACATGGTAGGAAAGGAATCATCTTTTGTTAGGCAAGAAAGTTTTACCAAAGATAAGTCAAACAGTGGTGTTCCTCAAAATAAACTCCCACATATTTCAAGTCACCCTCTGCTTAAAGATTTAGAGGCTGTTCGATCAACTCGTATGGACTTCGGTCAGGAAACTCATCTTCTCCTTAAGGACACTGAAACTGCCTTGGCAGCACTGGAAGCCAAATTACTTTGTCAAAGCCAACAACTGGAGCCCTCAGAAACTGCTGGTCAGCTGGAGGACTCCTTGTCAGGGGACTCAGATGTGGACACTGCTAGCACAGTCAGCTTGGTAAGTGGAAAGAATGTCCCAACAAATGCCCCAAAACGCAAAGCAGTCGCAAGCTTACAAAAGGAGAAATCGTCTTCCACGCCATCCATCCAGGACCAGTGTGGGCAGCCCAGCGCTCGGGACAGACTCACGGAGAAGCGGAAAACACAAACACCAGAGGCATCAAACCACACAGAGACTGCTAAACGCTTCCAGATGAAGCGGAGCACTGGGACTCGAGGTTCGCTTGACTTCATGGATGATGAGAGAAGCTCAAGCTTGCCGTACTTGCCAGTTCCTGATGCGGTTGTGTCTGACCACGAGCACTCAGTAACCCGTCCAGTTCCCAGAAGGAAACCTTTTACTCAGGCCACCAAGGAGGACCACAGCAAAACTACCTTGAATGTGCAGAAAATCCAGCAAGTTCTCACTCGCTCCAACAGTTTATCCACCCCACGGCCCACAAGGGCCTCAAAACTACGTCGTGCTCGGCTGGGAGATACTTCAGATAATGAATGTGTCGATACCGAGAAAACAACCACTAACCCTGAAGCCACCACTCTGAGCCCCAAGCAGTCCACAGAGACGAAGAAGCTCTCCCGGCTGGATATCCTCGCCATGCCGAGGAAACGGGCAGGTTCATTTACAGTGCCCAGTGACTCTGAGACAACACAGTCAAGGCCAGCGTTTTCAGGCCGGAGTGTGGAGTCCTATCGGAAGACAGGTGCGTCGGAGGTGAGAGCCGCAGCAAAGAAGACAGCAGCTGCCGCCTCCACGAAGCAGCCTTTCAGTAGGACCCGTTCAAGCAGTGTCAAGTATTCCTCCTCATCCAGTAAGTGCTTGTGCTTTATTTCTCCCCTATTCCCCTCTTTCTGCTTTATAGGCTGCACATGGTTGCCAAGGATTGATATCTCAACGCTATGGATACTGCATTGGTGAGTACAAATGCACACTAACAAGCAGTACAGAGATTGAGATTTCCTGTGGGTTTGGAAATAGCAGAGCCTCTCTGACACCCAAGGAGATGTTGTTGTGGTGTTGTCTGTGAGGATATTCCAAATTACTTCTTTTTTATAGTTTGCTTTCTTTTTAAAAATCTTTGTTTTTTAAACAGTTCCCATTTGGCAGGAGCATGTTAGTTATTCTTCTGTTAAAAGGTAGAATTTAATGCCTTTTTAGTGCTACGAGGAATTCTGTTCTGTTTTTTTTTTTTTCAATTTACTCACAGAGAGCTTATAATGGTGTTGATGACAGCTGTTGTCCAAAGTGGCAGATTTGAATGCATCTGAAACAGGAGAAAAAGAAATAAATGTCCCTGTGTTGTAAAGCCTGTTCCCTTGCTTTTACTACACTAGACACTACATGTTGATTGCCACCAGTGTGTATTTTTTTTTTCCTGTGGCCATAAGTAAGGCAGAGGCACATTTGTGTTTCCCATGAGGTGCAGAGGTTTGGGGGCTGTCTTGCCATGTAACTGTGTATTCAATAGACCCTTGCTATATCAGTATCTGTCACATGGAAATCAACCTTAATTTAAGAGGTGGAGACAATATAGATGACAACTCAAAGCTTGTAATTAATTATTGAAGATTGTCCCCAACACCTTTTGGTCTAAGTCCTGGTCTGTGCTGCTTGTCTGTGATCTGCTGTGGGTGTGGCAAAGCAGACCTATTTGCTTAGGCTTTCAGGAATGACAGGGAGGTAAAGGGACAGGAAGAACCTTTTGGCTGGATTTCTCAGACCCATCAAGAGGGGTGCTTTTTTCACTAGATCTGTGTTTTTGTAAGGGGTCTTAGAGTTTTGGTGATCTCCTTCTTGGATATTTTCATGCAGTTGAAGTAATTATCCTTCTTGCACTATTCATTTTTATTGCATGCCAAAAATGTTATTTGCTGCTTGTTTTCATTGTTTTAGAGCATCCAACTTCCCCTTAATAATTTTTTTCTTGCCTATTTATATATGCATGTGAATCAGAATGTGAATAAGCTGGAAGATTGTGTAGTCTCTTTTGCCGCCTTTGAGATGATGCTGTTATTGACTTATTTTTAAACGATAACAAATTTAAAGCAAAATAACTTGGTCAGAGTTTCCTGAACAGGAAACACTCTTTGCAACCCCTTTTCATTTGGACCACAGACTTCAAATCATTTAGAGAAAAATAATAATAATCATTGGCCAGTTGTTTGTTTAAATGAATTGGTTTTTGATTTTTCAGAGCTCTGTAGTAGCATGCTAATATATTTCCTCGTGCATAGTTGCAGCAGGTGATGCTAATCCTTTCTTTGAATTAGTTGCCCTTAAAATACTAACCTCCTAATTCCTTGATAGGATTGTGAACTTTCCATGAACTCTTAAGTATTCTTGTGTACTTCATGCTTTGTTGTGCTGTGCCAAGTATGTGTTGCATATTCCTCTACTAATGCTGTTAGAGTGAATCAACACCTAGCACAAAAGTTATTGATAAACTGAATCATTGCACTGTGCCATCAGGACATTTTTTATCATGATACAATAACCCTTGAAAGCAGTGAGTGTCAAGCCTTGGGAGTAAGGAGGCAGGTGTGGTTGATTTATTCAAGGATGTCTTAAGGTGTTTAGCTAACCGTAATAGTTTCCACCTCTCCCAGTGGGGGAAAGTTAATTTCTGTAAGAGGAGCAGGATGAACTCTCTGGCTGTGAGACAAGAAATACCAGTAGGTTGTCAGGCCATCTGAAGTAACTTTGTGGAATGCTTAGATAACATCAGAATAATCCAAGTTACCGGTTCTGAAAGCTAAGGGCCTCTCCTCCTCTGCTCCTCTGTGTATATGGTTTGTTTACTCAGTATAATTTGAATAGTACTGTGGGAGTTGATTCTCATTTCCCTTGGCATGCAGGGATGGAAAATCAGGTCTTCATAAAAAAAAATACTATTCAATGACAGGGTGACCTCTTGGGTCTAACCCTGTGTTTTAAAAAAATTATTGGTGGAATATGAGCAGATTTATTTCCTCTGTGTGTGCATATATCTATATATATCTGTCTATCTATCTATATATGTATATAGACAGATAGATATATGTATATGTGTGTATATATATATATGAATCCTAAGTCAAGACATTTATATAGCTATAGCAGAGACAGCAATGTCTAAGAATGCTTTTTTCAGTGTACAGTAACTATCTGTTATTTCCACTGTCTTTTCTATGCCAAATTTATTATTTTTGTTTGTATGCTCTATGATGGTGGTTTAATTTGCTTGCTGTGCTTCAGGGTTATGACAATCCTGGTAACTCAGTGAAGCTTTTAGGTGTTTAATAACTTGATGTGTTTAAAACCATTAGGTGTTTGGTATTAGTTTAAGGAAGCTGATGCTGTGTTTGGTGGGTCTGGATTCTTCTGTGAGGGAATGATGCAGTATCCATAGAGAGTTTAGTGAAGTAGCAAATACTGGAAGCCCAGCTTTCGAATAAGGACATCTTGATGCTTCCATGCAAGGAGGACCTGGGTGTCTATAGATATGCAGAACCAGATGGGATAAGTGGACAGCAACCACAGCACAGCAGAGGTTGGAGCTGACTGTGAGAACACTCTTTCTTGTAGTGTGTTGTTAATGGTGAATTGGGAGGCAGGTGAACATGGGGCTATGGACACTGACACACAACACCAATCACCATAGTCTGTTCTTCACTCAAAATCCCCTCCTTTTGCTTATACTTGCAGCTGGAAAGGTGTCTGCAGGCTTGAAAATGGGTCTCTCTTAAAAAATTTACTTCTGTGGGACTATGAGGAGTCTGAAGTATGTGCTACTTATACACAGAGCTTCTGTGCATGGAAAGCCAAATCTGTGGTAGTAATTTACTACACTGGTTTTGTTAACACATTAATTTTGCTTTGCCGTTGGAATTTCACACTCCAAATTTGTATAGTAAATGGGAGCCACAGAAGTGCTCACATTTGAAATAAGTTCTAAGAATGTACTGTTTAACTTAAAATTTGCACAGAAACTCTCCTTTCCTTGTACTCTTGGGCTAGTTTTGTGTTACCTTTTTGCCCTTTTGTAGTTGTTCTTCACTAGTTTCCTCAGTCTGAAACCAATTCATTTTTTATAAGCATCAAGGCGGAGACCACAGGGTTCAGATTACACTTCTACTTCGGAGGAGGAATATGGCTCAAATCACAGCTCCCCTAAACACAAACGCTCCCATACTTCAACAGCCACACAAACACCAAGGATTCGTGGTTCTGGGCTGAGCAAGCAGAAGCACAATGGCAGAGAAACAGATGATGATGAAGATTTTGACCAACCTGACCCGTACAACTTCATGGCGCAAACAGCAGAGATAGCAGAAATAGCCAGGTGAGGAGGTGTTCTATGCATGGACTCCCATGCTGAAAATGGATTGAGGGCTTTTTTTTGGTGTTCAAAACAAGCCCAGACGTGGAGACAGGAGAAGAGGTAATCTCTCTTGTTGTTGGTGTGTCCCCATCTCCTTCATATCTGAACATCAGCATGTTCAGACTTGAAAGGTTTTCATGAAGCTTTACAGTCTGTGCTAGGCAATGCTGGTCGCATCTTTCCTTTAAAACATGCCAAGGTGCAGGGAAGCTAGGTTCTGTCTTTCTTTGTCGTTCAAACTGTGAACAGGTTATTTTATTTTACCTCTAAGTCTGTCAAAAGACGTGACTGTTATACCTGTTTATCTCTGCTTTCTGCTGGAGGTCACTGTATGCACACACAATGGTTGGTGTGAACTGTCCTAATTCTCTGCAGGGATAGTCAAATGGATTAGCAAAGACTGAATGTGTAAAGTACTGAACCTGCTTTGCCTGAAGCTGGTAAGGGAGCAGTAGGCAGTTGCTGTGCGGCAGAAACTCTTTGGTTGGTACAAGTGAATCCAAACAAGAAAATCTGTATAAATGAGTTGCCTTTGCTTAGCTTGATGTCCCTGGATACAGAACCTATTGTATACTGGTGGTCTGGTGGTTGCCTGGAGGAGCTCATCAGTAAAGCAAACAGATTCTTTTTTTAAACAGTGGCATTTGAGGTTTGACATCTCTAGTATGCAACAGTGTTATGCCAATTTTCCAGAAACACTGGTCTTCCACTGTATGACCATGCTTGAAATACTTTCAACTGAGGAAGTCGTCTTCTGTCTGCTTTTGGTCTGCAGTCCACATCACCCTTATGCTTGTTACACTGATCTCAAAAGGGCTTTTCTTGTGTGAGTGTTGCTGTCAAGCTACTCAGAAGTGTGTCAGCATTCAAACCGGGCTGCATTACCTGTGCTGCATGAAGAGTGTGTGTGGGAGATGCTGGCTTCCCTCTGAACAGCATTTGTAGCGTGGGGAGAGCTTTGGGTTGCAGCAGCTATAAATAAACGGTTGCGTCAGACTTGTCTGGCGCTGCACATTGCAGGGCTCAGTCACAGAGTCTGCTTCGTAATTGCAGTCCTGATTTCCGTTGCTGCTCCCAAATTAACTGGGAGGGGTTTAGAGGAGTCAGAATTAAAAGGGAAAATGCCACTTGTTTACAGTAAGTGAATCACATAATGGATGCATTTGCTGACAGCTCTGTCCAAACCAGCGTGGACAGAGGACACCTTAGGGAAGCACGTCAAAATGGTTGTTATTAGTTCAAGCATACTAATTAAACATTTTCTTTCTGAGAAAATATTTTGATGAACTGGCAGGTTTATCCCATTACTTGTTTTCTCGTTTTAAGAAGGTGTCTTTCAGATGAACGTGGTTAGCTAGAAGACTTTTTTTCTTTAAAACTTTTCTTTAAAACTACCACAACAGCTACTTTTGGTCTGAAGGGATGGTGTTTTTTTTTAAGGTCTGCTAGCAACAACCCAGAGGCTTAAAAACTACTTTTGAGATCTAGAGCAAGTGGAGCAGAGTGCTGCAATCACTGAGTGTTTAGCTGGACAGCTGTCAAGGGACTTGAAGTTCAAGACTTGATTTCTGCAAACCAGATCCCTCTAAGTTATGCCATGCTGACTGATTATGCCTCAACCCTTCTGGAGAAGATAGAATATTTTGATTTACAGTCTGTAAATCACAAGGAAGAAGAAAGGATAATTTGAAGTTTTTTTACTTTGGGACTCTTCAGCCTGGAGAAGAGAAGGCTTCGCGTAAACCTTATAGTTGCCTTCCAGTATCTGAAGGGGGCCTGCAGGAAGGCTAGGGAAGGACTATTTACAAGGTCTTGCAATGACAGGACAAGGGGCAATGGGTTTAAACTGGGAGAAGGTAGATTTAGACTGGATGTTAGGAAGAAGTTCTTTACAGTGAGGGTGGCAAAACACTGGAACAGGTTGCCCAGAGAGGTTGTGGCTGCTCCCTCCCTGGAGGTGTTCAAGGCCAGGTTGGATGAGGCCTTGAGTGACCTGTACTAGTGAGATGTCCCCCTGCCTATGGCAGGGAGGTGGAACTAGATGATCCTTGAGGTCCCTTCCAACCTTACCATTCTATGGTTCTACTTAAGTAACAAAGAAAAAGAAATTTTTGTTTTTTCTTGTAAGGGCTTTTTAGGGAAAACAAAGAAGTCTCAAGAAGGCAGATTTACCATGTTATATAAAAAAACTCAAACAAACCAACCAACAAACAATCAAGTAGAGTGTAGAGTGGATGGGAGGGGGAGCAATTATGTAAAGCTTCTGTATGGGTTCAGGAGTGAGGTGGATTTATTTTGTATGAAGCCAGAGCATTCCTCAGCACCCCGCCAAGGCATCCAAAACCCCCAGCTTTCCCCAGCTTCTGCAGAGGTTATAACTACCACAAACTTTTTGTAGCTTCCTTGTTTATATTTTATGACTGTGGCTTGTTGAATCATGTATCCTAATGGTTCTGCTGTATGCTGTGTGCTTTAGGCTCAGCCAAACCCTGGTGAAGGATGTGGCCATCCTTGCTCGAGAGATTCATGATGTTGCCGGAGATGGAGACTCTCAGAGTTCATCGGGGACAGGACCAAGCACCTCCCTCAGTTCTATGCCCAACACTCCTGCTTCTACCATATCAGCAAGAGAAGAGGTAAGATCCTGTACAAAAAAAATCTCTGCCTCTGAATGCCAGTAAGTAGACAGGGCACAGTTGTGGTGGGAGACCTGAGCAATCGACTTGAGTTACTGCAGCATTAAAAAATCCTCACCTCTGTGCTTGAAAAGAAAGCATGACTACAATCTGTTTAGGGTATTCTTTATTTTGCCGCCCTCTGTACCACAACCAACCTTGCCAGAGGTGGGAGTTCAGTATTTCTAAAGGATCTCATAGCAGCAAGTTGGACTTTGGTTCCTAAAGTTTGCCTCTGAGGAACAGGATGGAGTAGTGGGTGCTGCTGGAAACAGGATGCTGTTGTGCCAGTGAACCTCATTTCAGACAAACTGCTGACTCTGTGCTCTGGCTGCACACTCTCTATCAGCTGTGCATTTTGTACCTCTGTTCTGTCCTTTCCGCCAGGGCTGTTGAAATGCTGTACAGGTGTTACTTGAATCCAATCCACTTCCCTTCACCTGTGTATTGATGATCAGGGACCCTTTTCTCCAGCCAGCAGGTTGGGCAAGGAGGAAGGCTGTTATCTTGGGAAGTCCTGTTATCCAGCTCTTCACTGAAGCCGTGGCTTCCTCCTGAGCTGTGTAGTAGCATGGTTTGCGTACATTGGTGATTTCTTAATTTGACTCAGTGTGAGGACTCAGTCCATATCAAACTTGACTATGAGGTCACCAGAAGGCTGCAGCTCCTAAGGCAAAATTGCCTTTGCTGCTGTTTTATATCCAAACTCCCTTCTATCTATTGCCAGTGGGTGCTTAAGAAAATACGTACTCTCCTTATCTGCTGTTTAGATGGACTTCTTGGCCCTCTGCTGTCTTTGACAGTTGTGAGAATTGCAGACCTGTCCAAAGCAGGGTTCAGAGCTGAGGAACAAACCTGCCAAGAGAATAGTTAAAAGAGGCCTTGTATCCCTGCTGTGGTCATCACTGAAGGTGCAAACTAGATGTTTAGGGAGATACCTAGAAAATCAAGCAAGTGTGGTCTGTGCTAAGCTGGGGTCAACCGTAGCCTTCGGAGGGAGGGTTTTTTGCCTGGGTTGCTTGGAGCTGCAGTGCAAAAGTGTTTTGAAATAACTTCAGGCTCTGAGATATTGTTCTGTTGCTTTGCATCCTTATAAGTGCCACACCTGCAAAACTTTTATATCATTCTTTTCCAGCAGCTATGTTGACAAACCGTACCTTTCTCACTTGCAAATGAAACACTTTAAATGTGTTGATAATGACCAGTGCTCAGTGCCCAGTTCCCTCCAGAAAATCTGTACCTACTTTTTTGTCAACTGCCACTGAAGGGTGCAACCGTAAATCAGCTCGTACAGAGGGATATCTCCTCTGCTGATAGAGGAAGAACACCTGCGAAAGTCAGCATTTCTACTCTGTACAACAGGACGGGCTCCAAAGCACATAGTTGTGATGCTGAATGGCAGGATCACAATGACAGGATTGCTTGGACTCAGACAAATTAAGAGCTTCTCTGAGATATGGCTTTGCAGCAGTGCTATGTGCTGTGTGGGACATGCCAGTCAGCCAGTCACAGCAGTCAGAAGAACCAGTGTAGGTAGGAAGTGTTCCTGACTGTACCGACTGTTAGGGCAGTTTTTGAGATCTGATAGGGCTGTAAAGGATAAGCAATGGAACTTACAAAGGCAGATCAGGAGCCATTACCTTTGGTGTGTTCAAAAAGTGGTGGCTGAAACCACCATTTTTATCTAGGCTTACTCCAAAAAGGGTTGGATAGTGCGCTGGTTTTGTACCAGACAGAATGTGAAATTTACTGCAAAAGGAGTAAACAAGACACTTGCATGGAATTTGGAAGTCAAATGACATTATAAGTTACAAAAGTAGACTAAATAGGAAAGGTAATTAAAAAAAAGTACCTATAACTCATCAATGCCAGAGTCCCGCCCTGGACCAGCACCCGAAGGCCATGGTTGCACAGTTGAAATGTTCTCTCTCTGTCCCTGCCTCAGCAGGTTTTACCTTCTGTGCACAGCAAAACCCAAAGTTAAGTGAGGGAGCAGGGAAAAGGTGAGAGAAGCAAGAGCAAAGCACAAAGAGCAAAAGAGAAAGAAAAAGCTGTCATGTCTAGTTGTATAGAGATTTGCAGGAGGATGAGATGGGACAAAAATATTTGGTAATGGCCTGTCCAGCCACCCTGGGAACTTTCCAGCCCCTGATACTCTGGAGGACTTTTATCTATGATTGGACAGTAGTTCAATGTGACTTCAGTGGGGCTAGTGTCTGAGAGGTCATTTGAGTTACACCCAAAAGTTGCCATCTGTTAGTGATAGCCTGGAACAGGTTAAATGAGTAGAACTTTCTACTGGTGATGCTTAGTAGTGAAACTGAATCCTGTATAGCTCAGAATCCAGCCCCTCTCGTGCATCTTGGGGGTCATGTTATGAATGGGAGTAGTATGAACTCCCATGGGTATATCTAAGCCATGTGTTTAACAAACACACGTCTCATCTCATCTTTGGAACTGGACTAGAGGTAGTGAACATGCTTCTTGTGATCTGAGTGCTGCTGAATCTGTGTTAAAAGAATTATTTTGACTTAGTGCAAGGAAGTTTCTTGGAAGTATCTGAAGATAAGTGTCTGATGCTAAGCACTGAATTTATTGAGTGTTTATTAAGCACTTTTATATTAAATATTCTGAAGAAGGACTTAGTGATGAGGAACAGCTACTACAATTACAGTAGTAATGTACTGAAACAGCTGATAAGAGGAAGCATGTGAATAAAAAAATGTTTGTTGTCTCTGCTGCTCTAGCTCTTGCTGTGTTGTATGTCATTCTGCTAGGTCTTGGTTTTCTACTGTTACCGTTTATACCTGTTCTAATAAATGGGGGAAAGATGCAGGAAAAATAAGTACTGTTGCTGGCACCACTGTTGAGAAGACTTTAGTGCCATACGAGAAGCTTTACTTTGGGCTAATATGTGGCCTGGCACTTCTTGGCCTCAAATGGGCTGCTTTTAAATTACTTCTTGGCTTGGTTAAAGATTTAAAATCATGAGCCTTCTCTTAAAAGTTAAGACAAAACCTTAGGTTTAAGCTGTCTTCTTCGTGTTCTCTCCTTTCAGGTCCAGTGCTGGCTTGGGTGTTTGCAAAGAGAGATGTTCAGTTTCCCAGTGCATGTTTGAGGCTGTGTTGCTTTGTTTTTGTAGCCTCAGCTGTATAGTTTATACCAACCCAGATTCTTGGCATACTGAACTGAGCAGAAAAAACCCAAACAAAACAAAAAGAGTTCAGCAGAGTGAAACCTTCATGATTGCTGTTTACCAAAACGATAGGTTGTTTGGGATGCATCATGTTCTGGGTGTGTAGGTTTTACAGGATCCAGCTTTCTGCAGAGACAAGCAGTCAAATTGGCAGCTGTGTTTCTGCAAGTGAAGTCAAGTGGGTCATCCCAAATCACGGGCCACTCCTGTGAATTTTAACCCTCTGTGGAATTCTTTTCGTTAGTCTTTTTTTTTTTAAGTTGGTAATGATACAGTAAAAAGAGTCTGATTATGTTTGTTAAGATGTTGTTTAAGTTATTTAGTGTAAGTGTTGGTATGGTGAGAGGAAATGCTTACAGGTATGACAGAACAGAAACCATGGAAAGAGACCAGGTCACATATGGAAATCTGGTGATGGGAGAGCTGGTGCCGCCCTTTAGTGTGTTTTGCACTGGTCATGCTGAGAATTGCTGGACTATAACAATATCTCATTTCCTTCTGACACTGTTTCATCACTGCAAGCAGCCTAACAACTGTTTCTGCACTTCATGAGGGGATGCTTAGAAAAGAGAGAAGCTTTTTAGCTAAACATTTTGTCTGTGATGCCTCTTTATCATAATATCTCATACCTTCTGCCTGTGCATAACCCAGATGCTGTTGCATAGAGTTTGGGGGGCCTGGGCCTTGGATGGCACTTGGTGTCCTCTCAAGAGCTGTGCACATTGCCAACCAAAGAGTCTCCTGGGCTGTTACGTTTACCCTATTGTTTGTGCTCAGAGCCTGGATTTCACTCAGCACACCCCATTTGGAAGTAACTGGGGAGATGCCTGAGACTACCTCTGCATAACTGGGCTTCAGTACTTGTGGAAAGTGGGCATCACATGCTGGTCCTCAGGAATGTGCTTTTGGCAATGTCAACTCAAAATAACCCCAGAATGTGTGTTCTCTTTGGTACTTGCTGTCACGGTCATTCACTAGCATTGATCTCTTTCTTTCTGTTTTAACACAGATTGCTCGTAGATCTTTTCGGCTGGCATATCCATCTCAGGTGCACTTTCCATCCCATTATTTTTGTGTCTCTTGTTTTGTCACTGTTATTTTCCTCCCCTTCTTTTGGAGTTTTTTTGTAAGTCAGTCAACCAAACAGGAGTAGCTGTCTTGTCTTTTCTGTTCTTCCTGTTAATTATTGGCATTATCAATGGGTTTGTATTGCTTTTTCATCTCTTACGTGTGTAACTAAATGGTTTATGTTTAATTTTAGTGTGTCTTTAATGTTGTGTTGATAGATTGAAACATGTGGTAGGGGACAACAGGTCCTTTTTGTGTTTTAACTAAATCCAAAAAAGGCAAATATGTACTTTTCAGCTCTGTGCTTAAGACTGAAAGTTATAAAGTGGAACAGCCCCAGTGAGTTTCACAGAATGACTCCAGTGGGTAGATGCTTGCAGGATTTGAGTATAGTAGTTTTCTTAGGAACCCATACCTGTCTGAACAAGACTTAAATGAATCAGTGTTCCTCTGGGGCTTGACTGAAAATCTGCAATACCTGCAGAGAGTGCCTGTGTGCCTCCTTCTCTACTAATTTTTAATGACTCATTACTCATTATTTCCAAGTTGGTGCAGCACATTCCAGAAGCAAGTCTGAACTACCAGAAAGTGCCTCCGGGATCAGTGGAACTGAAGGATTTTGACCAAAATATGAACGATAATAGAGAAGAGGATCCCTCAAGAAAAACAAGGACAAGAAACCGTGAGGAGGCAGGCCACCTTTTTCTTTATATGTGACATTGCCTTAAGCTGCAGTATGTATACCTACTTTTTCTAAGCTGCAGGATGCTACTCAAAAAAAAAAAAACCAACTCTTCTCAAGAACCATGACTTGTAGATATAGAAACAGTGTTTATGAAAAAAAGAGAAACAGAATCACCCTTCTTACCAATGCTGACTGGAAGTTTCCACTGTTCTGTAAAACTTGAGACTTGGCTACTTGTTTAGAGGGAAACCTTTGACTATGTGACTGCTATTTTAAAGAAAAACACAAACCCCTCAACTTTAAGCTATCAGTTATGCATATTTCAGTGGCATCCTGTTTAGAACTGCCCATGGAGCAGCAATGGCGGAATCTGCTGGGCCTTACGAGTAGTTTCTCAGTTGGGTTCGAATGCTGTGGCACAACTGGCTTGCTGGGCCCTGCAGGCAGCAAGCCACTTGTTCTCTGTTGCTCCCTTCAACATATAATTTGATGCACTCCGTTTAAGAGAAAGTAGGTTAATGTGGAAATAGCTGGGATGATGCTAAAGTGTGAGGAATTGTCACTTGAAATTTGAGGCTGGGGATTGTGTTGGGGTAAGGAGTGTAGTGAAGTGGTGGTGCTGGAGAGCAGAGGAGCAGGCTGCTGCTACAGCACTCACCTGTGCTTCTGCTTGCATTCTGCCTGCTAACTCTGTTTGGGACAGAAGAGCTGGGGCAGAAGCTCTGGGGAGGCAGTACGGGCAGGAGGGGAAAGATAAGCTCCAGCACAGTCACTCTGCTCTGGAGGCAAACTGTGACTTGGGTGGGCTAATGGGGTGGGAACTGCTGAGCCACTGGTACCGATCCTGTTCTATAATTGACCTGAAGCAATTCCTCGGTGCTGTAGATGTGCCAAAGCTGAATAAAAGGTGCAGGTTCAGAGTGCCCCAGCTGATGTGGGCTTTCCTGTGAGAAGCCTGGGGGCTTTGGTGAGCCATGGGACTTGAATATTTGGGGTCTGGTGGGTCTTTTGTTGTTTTTAATAAAATGTAATGTGGCATAATGGGATAGTTTGCTGCAAAGCTGGCCTGGACTTGTATAAATCACGTTAAATGGTTTCATTGAGACTGTGGGACTTCTTGCATTGTGAATTAGTTTTCTGTTTCGTTGTTTGTTTGTTTGTTTTTAGCAGAGAGGTACTTGTGAGGGCCTTTTCTTTCAGAAATGCTTGAACAGTTACATTACTGGAGACAACTTGGTCTCTAGGAAAAAAAAAATCAGAACAAGTTAATATTAATCTTTTTGTCAGAGTGCTGCAACAAAACTATACATCATCTTAATCTCCCTTGATCTTCAGATACCACCTGCATAGATCAAGATGTTTCAGTGGAGATCATTTAGTATTAAATTAAAAAATCCGCTTTTATAGTGTGCCATTTTTGTTAATAGTTCTCTGATTTGCCCTTACATTCTAGGTAATCTTTGACAATCTGATGCTGAACCCAGTGTCCCAGTTATCACATACAATCCGGGAAAATACAGAAAACCTAGCTGAAAAAATGAAGTAAGTAATTTTTTGTCCCTGGCTTGAATTTGTTGATGTTGAATATTGTGAGATGTTGGGGTCATCAGATATTGGGGATCACCAGATAATACGTGTCCTGAACTCTGGGGTCACCAGATGATGCAGAGTTTCACGCACGCCCAGGGCCACTAGGAATGGGGTGAAGGATGACGCGAGATGAGACAACCAACCAATACCAATGTGATACATACAAGATCGCCCTTTTATTGCAGCAAGTAGCATATACATACACAGGCGTAGAACTGTCTGGCCACACGTTGTTCATTCTTTCATTGATTACAAGCAGCTGCCTTTGATCCTCTTTCTCACCCTGATAAGCACCCAGCTTTCCAGTCCACACAACTACCTCCTATCTCGCCTGACTCCCACAAAGGGCAGCTGTGCTAACCATCCTCTCTCACACCAGCAGCTTCCTCCCCCCATATCTCTTGTCCTGTTTAGCTCTCAGCTAGTGTAACCAGAGAATGAGACCCAACATGTTGACTTGCTGCTTGTGGAAGATAATGCTCTGTCACTTTGGAAAGTCTCTTTATCAAGATGTAGGGAATGCAGATGTAGGAAACTGTATGTAGTGGATGAGAGGTAATAAAATTATTTGCCATCTCTTTTCCTCCTATGTTTGACCTTTGGAATTTTAGTGTTGGATTTGTAATTCCTGTTGATGCCTTAACTTTAACACGTTGCTTGTGCAAAAATATAGCAGAAAATGTGTGGGTTGTCTCCTCTTCTGTGTTGCAAGGCTCTCAGAAAGCCTGAAGGTCACCAAGTATGTGAAAGCTCTTCAAAGTTTCTGTTGCTGTACATCAGTTAGAGAAGTTCCAAAATCAGCTGAAAGAAGTTTTGTCCAGTTACTAATCCGCTAATCTCCTTTGTTGCTACATCTTGTGATAATTAAGTCCTTTAAACAAGCAGCTTTTGGATAGCAGTTTTAAGACCTGCACCACTTCTTGTGCTGCAGGATTCTGTTTCAAAACTCAGAAAGGACCTGGGAGGAGATGGAGGCCAAAATGAATTCGGAAAATGAAGTGCCGATTCTGAAGACATCAAACAAGGTAAGACTATGCAAACAAGTGAAATACTGAAGGGTTTAATCTGTGAAACCAGTAAGAAACCAAAACAAGAAACTGTGGCCCTTCCCAAATTAATTTCCGAGATGTCCAGTCCGTTTGCATCTGTTGGGACTGATCCTGTTTGGATCATGACAAAGTGAGTTCCTTCAGCTGTTGAGTTTCAGCAAACTCTGACTCTCCCCTTGTGATTCATCTTCAAAGACTCAGACTCTTAACAGGTGTTCAAGTTCAGGGTCATTAGGCATCATTTAAACATCAGCCAAAATATACATCACCTATGATTTGATTACCACAGAATCAGTTGTAGATAGGCATTTCTCATGAATGTTTGTTTTTTTCACCTGTAACAGTATGATAAGGGTTTTTTTATTGCCATATTAAGTCCTAAGGTAGTGCTTGTGCCCTCACGTCATTGGTGACTGCTAGTAGTGACTGAAGTACAATAATGGATCAAGCACATACAGTTCGTGCTAAGCATACCGCTCACCCTGTGTATCTTGGTGCTCCATGCAGTGTGTATGTGGCCAATTGCTTTGTCTGGCTTAGGAACTGCCTTTACAGAAATCTTAATGTATTTGGTATTAAGGGAGATGTTGAGGAGCCTTTGCACAGTTTATCTGGTTAGCATTTCAAATCTAAAAGCACTCATCCACTCTGGCTATGAACTCTGGGTGTTGTAGCGCTTGGTGAAATGATGCAGAGCAGAGGTCTCTGTGCAATGACAAAATGCACCTCAGTACAGATACTAGCTTTGTCTTTTTCTGTTAAACAAGCAAGGCTGGAACTGTCTTTGGATTTTCTTGATCAGATAAGGCAGAAGGAGTAAGACTAGATTCCTGCATCAGTTGAGTACTTAGCTGCTTAGTATTTCATTCTAATTTTCGTTTTGTTTCTAGGAAATAAGTTCTATTCTGAAGGAGCTCAGGAGAGTTCAAAAACAACTTGAAGGTTAGTCACTTAAAATATTATTTTTGTCTCTAAAATTTCAGTAGCACAAAATGAAATAATGTGGCATGATTTGCCAGTGGAAAGTGCAAAAGGGTGCAGGAGTTGCATTTGTTAGCTTGGTGCTCTGTGGCGAGTGCGTACAGAATGAACAGGAGATTTATCCTATGCTGCCAATTTTTAATCAAATCATTGACTTTTGAAATGTGGAAGCTGTTGCTGTGGAAATGCTTTGTTTGTGATAATTAGTGTATTCCCATAAGATGAACTGGCAAAGATTTGTTCTGCTAAAACAATATTTAGCAGCTCTTTCAGCCAATAAGCTGTGCTGTGTTTTTTGGACTTGAGTTTTGCACACAGAGCTTTGTACAATAGAAAAGGCAAGACAAGCTCTTGCATCACCTTAATAAAGCCGTATAAAAACATACAGGTTCACCAAAGTGAACATGAGCACTACCTACAGGTCTACTGCCTTCAAAATGAAGGCAGCAACTCTCTGTTTAGAAACTGCTGAGTGCTGCTAACACATCTGTGTGTGTGT
>VWZE01019309.1:0-35389 GCA_013396675.1 Eubucco bourcierii | reverse complement strand
TTTTTTCTCTTTTTCTCCTCAGTCATAAATGCTATCATTGACCCTACTGGAAACTTGGATATAGTTGCCAGTAACAAAGTATCTTCTGCTGCTAAACAATCTACAGCCACTAAAGTCAGGACTGCTAACACTTCTGGGTCCACACTGGAGACTTTGTCCCCAGCACAGATGAGAAACTACACACAGAAATCGAACTGTGGGTCTTCTAGCTTACAAGATTCAAATTTCATTCCAGATGGAGAGAAATATGTGATCTGATCTGATATTTTGTATTGCTATCATCTTGTAACCTACTGTTGCATTAGTATTGTGTATGAGTGGTTTGTGGACAGTTTGTGTGGAGCAGTTGTTTAGATTGCCAATACGTTGCACAAAAAAAAAAAAAAATCTATGCTGTGAGGGTGAATGGAAAGTCTGTGTATGCCTTTTAAGCAAGAGTAGCACTGTGGAGCAGCACATATTCAGCATAGAGGCAAAGGCAAACTGGTTTTTAGAATATTACTCACTCTTCCAATGTGCCATATGCAAATGGGCTTTGCGGATGCTCCAATTCAATAGTGCCGTGGCTGAATTATTCTTTTGTTGACCTATTTATAATTATTCAGTTGTAATGAGGCTCAATTCCAACCTCCTTTTTTGGTACTACATTTGGTTTTGATTTATTAATTTGATATTTTTCCTTAAGTGTACAAGTGAAGCATTACAACTCTGTTGGAATCAAGGTGCAAATCCAACAGAATGATCGTGCAATATCTTGGGTTTCTAGGAGAAGCTCTTACTGCAGTTGGGTAAGAAGTCTGCTCCAGTGGTCATAAAAGGACAACTACATTGAAGTTGTGAATCCTTTCAAATCTTTTTTTTTTCCCCCCCCCCCCCCCCCCAGTCCAAAACCCCAAAACAAGGCAGAATAAACCCTTTGTTTTTCTATTGTGAAAGGGTAAAAGTTAATAACTATGTTAATATAATGACTACTCCTACAGTTACTATTTTTGATGATGTCTCAGGCCCAGAGGTTGGGATAGATACAGTTTAGCTTGTCAAATTTTCATAACCTTGGTACAAATCCTGTCTCTAAGCTTACTACTGGTTTTGGGTTGGGTTTTTTGTTTTGTTTTGTTTTTCTTTTGCTAAATATATAATCTTCTTACAATGAGCTACAAATGCACTTGGCTGGGCCAAAGACTAAGATGCTTGTGATTTGCTAATTGCTAAGGAAAACATCTGTTCCAATGGCTCATGTAATAAACTTAATTGCACAGTTTCTGTGAACTAGTGTTCACTTGACAGCACTGAAAAAACAATGGCTTCGATGTAGCTCCACCTTTATGGCTAGTTCTGTTACGAGTTTTTCAATGCAAAAGTGCTTGAAGCCCACCAGTCTGTGGTATTCCTTAAAAACTACTCAGCAGTGTCAAGCTCTTGGTACCTTTTGTGTTTTTGTCTGGATTTTAGTTTTAGTCTGTTATAATCCTAGAAACACTAAGGATTATGTGCAGTTGCACTGAGCAATTTCTTGTTTAGAAAAAGTTGATTTTTCTAATACGTTTTTCAGTTAAACTGCAAAACACTAAGCATTTTTTTGCTATTTCAAGAACAAAAAATTAGTTTTTTGAAGGGGATCTTTCCCAGATATGTTTGCTCACAGGTTTTTTCTTTTTCTGTCTTGTATCGATTTCTTTTTTTCATTTTTCCTGATCAATAAATAGTAATCAGGTAAAGAAACTATTTTGTAGCTGTGGAGGATATGTTTACTAGGAAAGGTGAGCAGATGAGTTCCACTTTGCCCTCATGCAGTGTGTAGTTTAACCGCTGACAATGGTTTCCCAAGCTCGACTGCTTCTTGTGTGCTGACTTTATATTTTAGGGTGAATAGTGGATTCCTTAGTTTCAGTAGTTACCTGACCTTTTCTGCTAGAATGTTGTAACAGTGGAAGTTTGTTTAAAATATTTTAAATAAATAGGGATGCTCACAAAGTGTTTAATCTTACTAATGAAGGCCTTGATTGCTTTTCCGGTGAAGCCAGTTGGAGCTTTCTATCAATTTCAGCAGAAACAGGATTGATCCCAAAACGGAGTATTACCAACAGGCTATCAGTTTCTTTTGAGTGTGCAAGATGCTGGCTGATAAGCAATAGGTGCAAATATCCTTCCAAGATTTCTGGTAGGTTCTAAGACTCATCTGCTTGTGTGGAGATGCTCTTCCATGAAGAAATCTGCTGGATTTCACATAGATGAATGCAGAATAAAAAAGGAGTTTGCCCTTGATGTTCTTCTGCCTGTAATATACGCACTGTCCGAATGTGTTCATTCAGTCATTTATTCCGATCTGTCTTTTCTCAGAATACCTGACTGTGTCCTTGATCACTATTGTAAGTGGTGGTATCATTCCTGACATCTGAGACACAATTTTTCAAGCCCTTCTTGGTTAGGGTTTGAACCTACCAGGTGCTACCCCAACTCACTAGGAGTTGAAGGACCTTCACAGATAAGGTGTTGCTGTTAATTTCACTTTTGTTGTAAAGACAAGTGAATTAATTACTCAGACATCTGACTTTTAGTATTATTTGTTAACCACATTTCTACATCTTCATGGCTATGCTCTAGTGGATTTTTTTCCTCTATGATGCATCTTTGATGTGACTTCTGTTTACTTTCATGAGAAAAATTACTTGATTTTTTTTATTCATAAACACATTGGAGGTGGATTTTCTTCCTTGGTTTCTCTGTGCTGAACTTGAGAGAGAGAGCCCACAGACACCTTACATCAATTCAATCAGCCTGGAAACTATGGTACCTCTTCAAATGACTAATAAGGATGCATCAATAGGTGTCTGATTAATAATTTGGAAATCCGTTTGAAGGTGGGGGAAAGATGCACAGCTTGATTTGTTTTATTTATGACTCAGCCGAACTATAAAATGCTTCTGTGTCCTGAAGCAATGTTCATCCTTGGATCTTTGCATTTAAAACAGTTTTGCTAGTCGGTGCTGAAACTCAACACATCTTTTCTTGTATTCATTGCTTCTGAAGTAATCCCCATTTGCACTTGTCTGCTCCAGATAAGCCAAAGAGCTAGCCACCTGACTGAGTCCTGTGTTGATTGTTCATTTCTACAAGCAGTACTGTATGCAACCATGAAAACATGCCTCTGTGTGACTCCACTGGGAACCTAAGAGGTGTGTGGTGGTTTATCAGGATGGCCAAGGATTGTAAGATATCTGTTAGTTGCCATGAGCTATGTATGGTCCTTGCATTGAGCTTGATGGGGGGACACTGGCCTGTGGGTCACTCTCATACCATATTGTTTTCGTGTGTTTTATATCTGACTAAAGAAATGTAATGAAGGATGGGATTTTCAAAGTCTTAGGGGAGCAAGTGCTCAGGTCCTTTTGGGTTTCTGTGTGCTTTGGGTACCTGACACTGTGAGGACCTTTCAAAATCCCAGCCCTCAGCTCTTCTGTTATACTTGAAAACCATGTACTCAGTTGGATGCTTTCAAATGTAGAAACCATTTACTCTGTTCTGATGGTGTGAATGTAACTTCTGTGAGAATATGTGTAGGCTTTGCCAGCGAGGACCTAAATCTATCTACGCTGTTGTCACATCGTAGTTGTGCTCCTGGAGGAAAGAACATCTGCATCATTGAGTGTTCTAGTAAAGGTACAGCCAGTGGAATGTTTACATACAGACTACTGAAAAAAAAATGATAAAAAAGAGGAGACAAAGAAAATAGAGTGTAAAGTATTTAAGTGCAAGATTCTGCTAGTTTTTTCTTGGTTTGCAGATCATGGTAGCTATTTTTGAAGTTCTGTAGATGTGTATAACTTTTGCAAAGACCAGACAGAACTACCTGTTCACTTTTGATGTGCCCCTTGCTGAATTGTGCCTATTTCACTCTCTGCTGTTGTTATGCTGCTGATTCTGCTGTTCTGAACTGTTCACTGGATCATTCCATTTGCATGCAACACAAATGCAAGCTGAGCTGTCTGAGAGTAAAGCTGAAACACGTTTGTATAACTTGAATCAATTCATGTTTTTTCTCTTTTCCACACCCTCTTGAAATGCTGTGTATAATTTTGATTTATTTCTCCTGTCCTGGGTTTTTTCCTTCCTTTTTTTTTTTTGTTTTGTTTTGATCATTTATTTGTTTTGTTTTTTTTTTTTTTAAATGGTAATTTATTTTTGTTTGGATTATAGGCAGTATCTGTACATTTTGTTTCAAGGTAATATTGTGGATGTCTTTTAAAAACAAATTGTTATTTTATATAATTTTATCATAAAGTTGCTCTAATAAATCATTCTTTTATCATGTGACAACGATTTTGTGTGTTAATTTGGGCAAGGGGGGCAAAATATGTGCTTGGACTAAATTTTTGTACTGCCTCTTTACCTCAATGTTAATGACAGTGTAATGAAAGAATTTTCAGCAGCTGAAGACTTTCAGTGCAACTGGCTCCATCCTGGTGATACCTGTGGCTGGGGTCTCCTTTCCCCTGCCTCCTGTACTTACAGTTTTGAACTCCCCTGGTACCAATCACCTGAGGTTTGTCTTACTTCTGAGTATGGTGTGGTGATATTTACTTTCATTTTTAGTACTGTTCTATTTCATTGCCATGATTAACAATAGTATTCAAATCCAGCCTGAATAAGATCGTTCCCCAGCAGGTACGTGATTATAGAAAAACATTGTAAGATGCACTCAATCACAGAATGTCAGGGGTTCCAACATTCTTGAAAGATCATCTAGTCCAGCCCCCCTGCCAGAGCAGGATCACCTGGAGTAGGTCACACAGGAATGCATTCAGGCAGGTTTTGAGTATCTCCAGAGAAGGAAACTCCACAACCTCTCTGGGGAGCCTCTTCCTGTGCTCTGTCTCGCTCACAGTGACAAAGTTTTTCCTTAGGTTCACAAGGAACTTCCTATGTTCTATCTTGCATCCATTGCCCCTTGCCCTGTTGTTGGACATCATTGAGAGGAGCCTGGCTCCGTCCTTCCAACACTCACCCTTCACATATTTATAGACATTAGTAAGGTCAGTCCTCACTCTTCTCCATGCTAAAGAACCCCAGCTCCCTCTCAGCCTTCCCTCATTAAGAGAGATGTTCCACTCCATCATCTTTGTGGCTCTGCATTGGACTCTTTCAAGGAGTTTCCCTTTACTTCTTAAACTGAGGGACCCAGAACTGGACACAATATTCCAGATGTGGCCTCACCAGAGCAGAGATGGAGAAGAACCTCTCTGGACCTACTAACCCATGGATTTATGAATGACCAGGTTGCTTAATTGCTCCCTAACCCAGTCCCCATCAACCAAGGCGAACCCCTCCTTTTATCCCAAACTGCTCTGGGGCCTCAGGGGTTTGGGTCAGCAGTCTAGAAAGAAGTGATTAATTATTTTGCTCTCACATATGTAATTATTTCATATTTTATAGTTGTTATATATTTTTTTTTAATATTTTTTTTTTTATTGAAATGTGTCCTTCATTCCAACACTGTTCTCTTTCTGTCCTGCAGTTCTGTCTGACATTTGCATCCTTCCTGGCATGTTTGAAAATAACATTAATTCCTCCTTCCCCTCTACACAACCTTCAGGTGCTCCCCATCTCCCCTGCACTTCTCAGTGCTGTGTGGGACTGTGCCTCTTTATCATCTATATTCACACAGCTTCAGTAGGAAGTAGACAATGTAGCTGATAAAAGCATCACGTTGTTTGCCAGCAATAACTAAAAGGGAAAAGAAGAAGAATTTAGTATCTAACCAGGATCAGTGGGAGACTTTCCATCCTCTGGTGACCTTTGCATTAGATACTTGAGTATAAGACCCTTTATGCTTAAAGTTTTAGGGAAGGATATTGTGTTTGGGAAAAAAAAATAATCTCCCACTCTTGGAAAGCTTTCTTATGCTGAACTTGTGTGCTGTGTTCCAGAGGTTTTCTGCTCTCTAAAATAGAAGGCTGGGTTGCACTCTAACTGTATTGTCTCTCCGCAGGCTTCCCCAGCAGTACTGAGTGGTATTTGAGCTGGGATGCTAAGCAAAGTGCCCTTTTGAAATCAATAGTGCATCCACTTCATTAATTTTTAACAATCTGACTGAATAAACATAAGAGGCAGTGGAACTGCAGCCAAAACTATTTGCAATGTAATGAAAGCTGCTATCTAGCAGAATTTAAAAATAGAGAATAGATGGTAAAAGTAATGATCTCCTCTGTGCATCTTCCTGCTGAGTGTTCAGCTGCAACCCTGCCTGGCTCATCACAACCCTCATCTGCACTGGCAAATAGACCCTGGTTTTGCACATGTGTGCAGAAGGGAACGCCAGAATGTATTTCCTTGAGCAAGGTTTGCAGGATCCTTCCTTAGAGCAAAACTTCAAGTCGTTGATTTAGTTGAGGCAATTAATGAGGCAGAAATTATACGTAGTTACTTTATTTCCAAAAAGCCCTGCCCACAAACTACTTACATTTTGGTTTTAATTCATTCGGAAAAATCTTCACAAGGATGCTCCTGGGCAATTTATTTAGGAAGATCAGAAAATTGGAAAAGTTGAGCCACAAATGTCTTTGCCCCACTTACAAATAAAAGGCAGCCTGGAGCCCGAGGGAACGTCTGTGCTACTCACAGCAGCGCAGTAGGAATTTCAAGATGGTCCCTGGCTCCTTTGTGGCATGTTGGAACTGCTTAGCGTCTTTGATAGCTGTTGAGAGGATTCTAGATCTTCCCAGGCTCTAGCAAGGTGCTGGGAAAGAGGCAGATGATCTCTGACCTGATCCTGGTTCCTCTTGGCACAGAGGTTTGCAGAGGTGCAGGCAGCATCTCCTGCAGATGTGGAGAAAGCACAGTGTTGGTGGCACTTCCCACCATGTTGTGAGGCGCTTAATGTCTTCTGGTAAACTTGAGGCACTTAAGTTTCCAGGTAGTTCAAGGCCAAAATATGAGGGCTAAGCTGGTCTGAAGCATGAGGCAGAGCAGAACATGTCCAAGCTGAGAGCAGGGAGGCAAAGCAGAACAGCACACACTGAGGCAGAGCAATGAGGCAGAGGCAGCACAGCTGCTTGCACTTTAGCTCCATTTATGTTATTTGCCTGAGTGTCTTTCCTATACTGTGGCATCCAGAAATGAATACAGCACTCAAGCTGTGGCCTGACCAGAACTGAGTATAGTGGCACAATCACTTCTTTACTCCTGTGGGACACAATTCTTGATACAGGCCAAGATGCCATTGGCCTTCTTGGCCACCTGGGCACACTGCTAGCTCATGTTCAGTCTGCTTTCCACCAGACACCACTGTGTAAGCAAGAAAACAAAGCAAACTCTGTGCGAGCAAGAAAAAAAGTTTTGTCTCTAGGAGGACATGAGCACAGCAGTAGCATTGAGTCAGCGGTTTCCTGGGTTGCCAGGTACTTTGAAATCAAAGAAGAGGAGTGTAATTTTTGTAATGCACAACCAGATACATTCAAGGCAGGCAGCTCATACTCAAAACTTCCCTAACATTTGTAGGTCCCCTTTCGTATCTGAAATTGGAGAGTGAGTGGACTGAGGCTGTTTTTTTAGTTTTGGGGTTTTTTGTTTGGTTGTTTTTTTGGGGTTTTTGGTTGTTTTTTTTTAGTATTAAAAACAGCCCACAAATATTTAATTTTAGGCTGAAAAACATTGTTCCAAGGAAGTGTTCAATATTTGAAACTAAATATTACAAGTTAACTTAGATACTTTAGGGAATTTATCAAATAGTTAACAAATGGAAACTGAGTAGAACTTTACAAATATTTCCAAGCAAAAGAATCATGATTTTATTTAGACTGAAATTTTCTGTAGGCTTGTCAGCTGAATCGCTTCCTAGTTCTTGACCTGAAATAACTTTTATCCCCCCCACCCCCAGCTCATCTGAGCATACAATATTTTATCACAAAGTATATATAGAACATTTCTCTTTTCAAGTGTAAGGACCCTGGCTGTTCCTGCCTCCCATCCTTCTGTCAGCTGCTCATCTTGAGAGCCCAGCCACACAGTCCTCATGAAATGGAAAGTGTAGTTTGGTAGTAATCCCTACAGTGGTAAAGACATTTTTGTCTATTATTAGCTCTCAGAGATGAGAATGTGTTAAACTGGCAGTTTCTTCTTAGTGAGCCTCCCACATAAGCATGAGAAAATCTTTCACTGTATCTTTTAATGCACTCCTCTAACAAACTGCAGTCCAAGCAGGCTTTTTAGAGAGAGTATGTTAACCACAGAGTGACATCTAACTGTACAGTGAGAAATGTGTTTACTCTGTGTGTGGGATGGTGGCAAGTCAACCAGAGTAACTAGTAGAAGGAGCTTTGTCTGAGAGACAAGGAAGAGATGGAATAAAAAAGATGGCTTGTTTGCCTCTAAACTTGCCAATCTTCTTTCCTCTCTCTGATTGCATGAGTTGGCCAAATAAATCACATTATCTCTACAAACCCACTTCCGGCCTTAAACCCTCAAAGCTACAACACTGGTAGTAAGATGAGAAAAGTGCAGTTGGTGTTGGCCTGTTACGTGAGGTCAGATAAGCAGAAGGAAACCAGGCTTTTGTATGCTGGAGAGGAGGAGGAAGAAGAGATTATAGCAGTGCTGTAAGTGGTTAGAGAGCTGCTGAGGAGGATAAATTCAGATCCTTTTTCTGGAAGCTGCTCTTCTCCCTGCTCCAACCCAGCCTTTCCCAGTTGGAACTAAACTGATGATATTGGAGCAATAGTTGATAAGTCCTGAAGTCCGTGTGAGGGTGCTGCTGCTTGTGTGGTATGATGCTGAATTCACCAAAGTCGGTGAGAGGTTTTATGATTGATGTCAGTGTAGCTCATGCCAGGATTCCAGTCCTGCACATAGAGCAAGGTGGCTTGTTGCTGAGCTTGCTGCCATGCCAGGGACACACTGACTGGGGCTTCTGAGGCACTTAGCTAAAATGTTTAGTTTGGATGCCATCAGCAGAGGAGCAAGGGCACTCTCCAGAGGTGATTTGGACCTTTAGTATGGTGGCTTGCTGAAGTTGCCTCTTTTCCTGACAGACACCTGAGGCAGAGAGAGTCTTGGGTAAGCAGGATTCTGCTTTCTGGCAACTCAAGTCTTAAGGAGATGGTGGTGCCTTTGCCTTTGATTTTAAGCCCTGCTCAAGTGATAAGTGATCCATGTACAGCAGTGAATTCAGGAGGGAACTGGCAGGTCAGACCATGATCTTATCTGCTCCACTGTCTTCTTTTCTCTCACTTTTGGCCTTGGAGTTACTGCTTGTATTTTCGTCCCAGGAGGAAACAAGCAATTCATGACAACTTCAGCTTCCCAGAGAAAGGCTTCTTTCTGCTGCACCGGACCTGTCTTCTGACTCCTCTTAGCTTTCCCATCTTCAGCAGCTTACTGTGACATAGGATAATGCCTTGTTGCCTCTCAGCCATTGCTCCCCACTCCCCACACCCCCCCACAGCCTTCCTCAGATACTGAACTAGGGAACTCCTTCCTTTGATTCAGGAGGATTGAGGAACTGTTGGGAGAACAGCAGCAGCATCGCTGTACTGTGTTGTGTCAACTGAGGTGCAGCTGTTGGGTTTTTACAGGAAACATCATTTCTTAGAAGCTGCCCCAAGCTCAACCCTGCATGTAACCTTCTCTCTCAACAATGTCACTGCACATTCCAAACACCATTTGTTTAAGATGAAAGCTGTATAATTTGAAAGCACCTAGTCTGCTCTCTTATTTGTCCAAGGATGACTGGGCATCTGGGCATGACTGCTCACAAGGGGAACTAGGTATAGAGAGGCAGTTTTGGAGGGTTCATTGGTTTAAATTTAAACTTCTGGTGGTTTTTAAAATGAAGCAATACTGCATCTGGGATGCAAACTACACTGAAGCCAAGCACTCCTTTCAAATACTGTCTTCTAGAGCTGATCTAGGCTCTAATCTTAGAACACTGAAGCCAGTAAGAACTTAGCCATTCAACAGCATGAGCTAGGTCAGGCACTGCAAACCATTGTGCCAAATACATGGAGACCAGGACCTGGAGTCTAAAAACTAGGTCGGTAATAACAGCTTTGTGATATCTTTGGACTCCATCAGTGCATGCTTTGAAACTCAGTGTTTAAGAGGAAGTAGTCTGCAGCAGGAGGAAGGAAAAAAACAGAAGAAACCGAAACAAATCTGCTGGAGAAAAGCATGTGTGCTGCTTCTTCTAAGTAGAGTTGGGAGTAACATCAGACTACAGGAGGTCATCCACACAGGCGGATGGTAAGTACATTTGCCAACATCTCAAGAGTGTTGGGAGGTGATCATAGAGAGATGAATACATTTTGGTCATCTGAGGAACATCAATTTCTGGGGAGGATTTTGTGTACTGAAAAGTCACATTTGAAATCCAAGATCTGATGATTCAGTGCTGATGAAAAGGAGCACCACAAGTTATTTTGGGGGTAGAGAGAAAGCAGCTTAATGTTGTAAACAACAGCCACAGTGGATTGTGGTATTAACTTGTGTTCAAGTCTGTGAAGCAATCCTAAGCAGTACTTGTATTTATTACTCTTGGATGAACTTTAGTCATCTGACAGCTAGTAAGGCCCTGAAAGCTCAGAGGGAGCCATAGTTAATTACTGACCAGCTACAATATTAGTAAGCATTCTGGTTGATCCTGTGGTGTTTTCTTTCTTGAAAATTAGACTACATATTTTAGTGCAGTTCTCATAACTTCTGTGTAGTAGCTGGGAATCTAACCCCATCAAAGATACCAAGAAGGACTTGTTTGAACCAAATGGTAGATGATTCTATTATGGTGCATATGAGACCTGTTTGCTTTCAGATTTTAAGACAGATGTTGCTTTTTAAAGCCATTTTGTAACTGGCTGAAAAAAGAGAACTGAAACAAGTTGTTTCTCACAAACTGTTCTTCTAAAGCCATTGCTCAGCTCTAAGTGCACCTACAGCTGCAGCTGCTTACCAAGCCACTGGTTGTGTCACTGAATGTATTGTGAGGAGCACTTTATAGCTTTGGGGTCAGAGAGACAAGATGGCACCTCTCAGGTTCTGGTTCTGTGACAAGAACCACCCAGGGCAGCTAGGGGCACCTGTTTGTTACTGAATAGCCCAGCTGGGCGAGACAGCTGCTGTTAAAGCAGTGAACTGTGGAGTGTGACCTGCAACCTATCTGGACTCCTTTGGCCTAGGCTAAAGGGCTGCTGCTGTTGTTTTTCAGCTCATAAAATGGCTTAGGTTGGAAAGGACATTAGGGATCATCTACTCCAACCTTCCTGCTGTGGGTAGGGATGCCTCTGAGTTAGACTTGGCTGCTCTAGACCTCATCCAACCTGGCCTTGAACACGCCCAAGGAGGAGGTGCCTTTCTCCTCCTTGTTCTTTAAAATCCCTTTGCCTCAGTTTCCTACCAAACTCCTTAGCATCTCCTCTATTGCTTTCTTCTCCTTTTGTACCCACCAGTTTTCCTGGGCTGCTGTTTGGCTGGTTTCTCTCAAGGTGGTGAAAGACGTGTCACTGTCACACAGCTTTCTTTGTGTGGTGTATTCTACCTCCTCTCTCTGCTTGGGCAGTAAGCTCTTTGGGGTAAAATGCCATGTCTTTGTAATGTGTTTAAAGCATGAACTGAGATGGCAGGGGCATGGAGACGTAACATTCACCAGGGAATGGCCAATTGTCCTTCACTGCTGGTAGCAGCTCAATTTCTCCAGGGCTGGGAGAATGGTGTTTACCTGCCAGCATTTGTAGTGTAAAAGCTTGCATCTGGGTCTGAGGACAGCAGTGAAAATTGTGGGTAAAACTGCCTTGGAAAGCTGTAGTGGGTACAGCTGATAATAACAGAGGTTCACTTTGGGTCCTCTCTTTTCACATCCCTCTCCACATTCCACACATCACTGTTTAGACACCCCTCTCCCCTCATCTCCCAAGCCATCTTCCACCTTTTTGGTTCAGCACCACTAGTTCTTGTCAGTTTGACACAGCCCACAAAAAGCCCTTGGGGCTGTGTCTAACAGCATCTGTACAGAAAAGGAATGAACAGGAATTGCACACAGCATGGACATGAGTACCTTATTGGTGTGGCAGGGTAGATGCCATGAGGTTATGCAGTTATAATAGCTGTGAATGCACAGCAAGATGGATGGGACAAGCCTAGCACAATCCTTCCCATCCAAAACTTGGTTTAAACTTGGCCACACACAAAGCAACTGCCTGATACCATTACAGCATGTTCATCCTCCAAGCTACAAACACTCAGTGGCTCAGGGACTGGAAGCAGTGGTTTGGGGATTGAGCAGGTGGTGGTGTCATCTAGTAACACTTTTGGAAATCTTCCATACACTTGGATGTACTTCTCACTTCTGAGCATAAAAAATGACAGCTGGCTCCTATGGAGTAAATTCACCTCTGCTGATGCACCTGTTGGGCATACGTGAAGTTTTTGGTTTAGCCTTTTGAGAAGGCAAAATAGGCAACTGGCCCATTCCCTACTATCATCTTTGAATTTAAGCATATTTTGGTATTTGCTCTTCTGGTTGCCTCTGCTGGTGATAAGATTGGAACAATACTGTCTGAGGACAAAAAGAAATTAACTCTTTTTCTAGGGTCATGGTTGCAACAGAGGAGAAAAAGGAGCTTATATTCCAGCCTGCTCTTTGTCCTCTCTAAGAGAGTCTTTTCTGGAAGAGACACTGGCATTGGAGACAGCTTGTGGGCATAGGAAGAGAGCAGGAGCCTAACAGGCACACACAGGATGACACTGATATTGTAACACTATCACCCACGGTTCCTCTACTTAATTACTGCTTGTTGGCAAATGCAACAGGACAGAAATGGGTGTTGGAGGAAAACTTGAAGAGGCAGCAATGCAGTTGTTTGCATGTTAATTATAACAGTGATTTTTGTGTGTAGACAGCACCAGGGAACATCTGCAGGGACCTGTCTCTCCTCACTTTTGAATCCATTAATATCACTCAAGACCCATAACACAGTGAGGGTGTTGCACAGACCCACAGTTAAATCTCAGAGCACCATATAAAGTGATGACAGTAACCTGCATTTTTAGTCTGTAGCTGGCTTTGTACAAATGTTGCCATAAAGCTTTATTTCCCCCCTTGCATACATTTCTGTTTTTCAGATTGTGAAAAAAGCATTAAAACCATCCCTGATGTTTAATGAGTCCTCCAACATGAAATTAAGCGTGAACAATCTAAAAGACGTCAAAACGGTAATTATTGGGATACACTACATTTGTTTACAAGAGCTGAGATTACACTGACATTTCTGAAGAGAAATAGCAGATTAAGCAGAATGATTTTATTGCCCATTTTAGAAATCCATGTAGGTTTTGATCCTATTTGTAAACAAGTGAGGAACAAAACCCTCATTGATTTATCCAGCAGGCTTATGAAACCTTGCTGAGAGGGAGTAATGTGGAGCATAATCCCGCGGCCCTGGCTCACAACAGTGATCCTTGCTCATACAAATAGTCCCACTTCCACCATTAGCACACCATTTATCTATTTATCTATTCAGCATGCCTACAGCACCTGGGCATCTCAGTATACAGCATGGTGGCAACCAAGATGTGACTTCAAAATAGGTCTCTTTCCTTAGATATGTCTTCTAACACCTGTGTGATGTTAAAGTCTTGCCAATGTGTTCACAGAGTGAACTGCAGAACTGTTAAAAATGGATGTGTAGGGGTTCTTTTGTGCTCGTGAGAGGAAAGCAAGACAGAAGGCAAGAATGTATATAGATAGTAAGTTTTAAAATGTTTTTCTCATTCAAGTTACTGTCTAAATTGATTGCAGCACTGTAGACCTTGAGAAAAGTAGAGAAAATGAGGACTAAGAAATTTATCTGTATAGAAACTGAAATAGGTCCTTTCAGAGGCAACTAGTTTCTGTGATATTCTCACAGGTGCCCTTATGAGAGCTCACATTTATAGCTGCAGCCTCATGACAACTTCCAGACACAGTTCTCCAGCCTTCAGGTTCGAAAGCTCACCTGAAGTGTATATTGCCTATCACAGGGTGATGGATGGTCCCAGCTCCCATGGTTTTCCATCAGGAGCCAGACATAATAATTGTTGGGGGAAAACAATCTGCACTGGTGGCTCTTTCCGCCCTCAGTATAGGGCACCATAAAGAGCCTGTGTGTTACATGTTTCAGCATGTCAGTGACTAGACTCCAGATCATCTGGCAATACCAGGTGGGCAGGCAGGGTTTTTTTTTTTAGTGTTGGGGTTTTTTTTGGGTTTTGGGGTTTTTTTTGTAATCTATGTTCAGGAAAAAAATTGAAGTACAGAAAAAGTGAAATGGAGCTAACTCACCACACGAAAAGGAAAAGGAAATACTATTCAGTCTCCACACAGATAAATGAGAGTTGTGTAGTTTCACATAAGTGAGGTTAACTTAAGTTTAAAAAAAAAAAAAAATCTGATCCAGAACTTACATAAACCAAGCCTTATGTAGCTTGTGCTCCTCACTTTCAGTGGTGCATTTAAGATTAGTGTCTGCCAGTAGCTGAAAGCAGAATTATTATTCCAAGATTGTGATTTACTTACCTGCAACATGTGGTCATTCATTAGCTGGTGTATCAGTGATTTGGTGATTGCTCAAATCTTCTCTTGTTTGAATTCTGTCCTAGTTTCAAATCTTAGGGGCAATTTTGATTCTTGGTCTTGTCCCGATGGCTGTTTACTTTGTGAGAGTGGAGAATGTGATACGTCCAAATCCAGAAGTAGCAGTTGTCAGCATTTATGAAGAGTTGGAGGAGGAAGAAGGACTCTATGAAGATCTGCCACTAACAACTGTAATTGAAAAGGATTCCTGCAATGACTCCTGTAGGTAAGCCAGGTCTGATGGCACATGGAGATGTAATCACCAGGCAGTGAAACAGATTCAGTAAGTTCAATAGTTACAATGCTGACAGTATCAGCATGGTTTTTGTATAGTAAGTGATAAAGTACCACTAATTTGGGAAGATAAGAGTGTTGTTTAGGCATCGAGCCATTACTAATTGGGTCATTAGTAACTGCCACCACAAAGGGCACCATCGCAGCTCTACTACTGATCTTGCACTTGTATTACAGCACAGCTGTTGCTAATCCACTACCTCCAGACAGGCTCCCTTTGTAGTAGCAGTGTAAAGCAGCAGAGAACAGTGGGCAAAGCAGCCTCCACTGAACTCACCTTCTTTCAGAGGCTAGAGTGGGCAGTGGATATCTTGGTAGAGAGTAGAGAGGGTACCAAAGTGACACCCATACCCAGCGGCATACTTTTCTCCTCATCTTGAGGATAGTCAAATAAAAATCCCAGAATGGCTACTGAGAAAGCATTCTGCTCGATTTGGGAGGACTATGTAAAATATATGCTTAACTATAAGAACTGGGGATAGAGAGTACTCCCAGCTTGTTTGTCTGGCTCAGATTGCTTTTGAGGTTGATATCCAAGAAGGCCAGCTGCATGGCCTGGCACATGCTTGATTTGCTGCTTGTGTCACAATCACTTGCTTCACAACATGCAATTGCCATTTCAGCTTTGAACTTGTGGAAAACATTCCTTATGACTTAGCTTTTGAGATAAATAGCACTGCAGCCAAACCCTTGTACCAAGCCTGGATGAGACTCCTTGATATAGCACAGCAAAAAATTCATGTGGCTTCTTACTATTGGTCTCTTACTGGGAAGGATGTCCACGTCAATGATTCATCTTCAAAGCAGGTAGGAGAAAAACAAAGGCAAGCAAATCCATGGTTTCATGTCTCATGTACGTGTGGGAGATAGCAGACTGACTGTGTGATCTGTCTCTCAGGGACATTGCTTGACTCTTCTTGCAAACTCAGAAAGGTTTTTCCATGCTAGACTGAAGCAGCATACCATCTTGCCTTCTTCAGTCAACTTAGACTCTGTCTGGGCTCCACCCACATCTCTGAATATTTCTGTGCTGTGTTTTAAGAGCAATCAGAGGTCAGCTTCAAACCACACTTGCTTACCCTGCAGATGGTCAGCCCGTGGTAGGTGCAGCCAGCAGCATGACTGCAGAGCCTACAGGATCCTGTGTAGACAACTTAATATACCAGTTTCCATTGGCTAGCTGCAAGAGTGGGAAGCAAGGTCTGCTGAACCTTTGCTTCAGAGGTTGCTGCTCCCCCGTGTACAGACACATCGTCTGTGTCCATCCATTTTACAGATGCCCCCAAACCATGCCATCAGACAGCAGCTTAGGACATTTACTCTCCTTTGCAGGATTGGCCTCCAGGGCACTCTGTGCAGCTGGGCTTCTTGCCTCTCTGACTCCACCACTGAAAGTAAAAGATAGAGTCCATAGCACAGGCTCACCTTGTGACTGTCCATCATGTTTAATCATCTCTTGGCTCTCTCTTGGCCTGTGGCAGCTGCCAACCTCCCAGGCAATCCTGAACAGGGTTTGGGGGACTGTTCTCAAAAGCAGAAGGGACAAGGGCATCCTATGTCATGCAAGTATGGAGTTTAGTCTTGTGTTAGGAATCATGCTGTTTGCTGACAGACTAGATGCTGGCCCGCTGATTACTGTGGGCCAAGCCTCTGCTTCACTCCTGCCATGCCTTTGTCAAAAGCTCCCTGAGACCACCCAGATGGTTCTGGTGTTTTAAGATGGTTCATTTCCCTCCCATGATAAGAACTAAAAGTGACAGATGTAAGGCTGAACCCTCTCACAGACAAAGGGACAACTGACAACTCAGTATAGGACAGCCTCTGTTACTTTTATCCCAGATGATATAGCATATCTGTTGAGCATCAGCATCCAGCAGTTGATCCTCACTGGGCCACTCACCTTCGGAATCTGTGATTCTTATGGTTATACTTTTAAACCTTATATCCAATAGCATTAAACAACAGAAAATGAACTTTGGTTCATGCAGTGGATTGGAATCTGTTAGTTTTTCTTTCTTTACTTGAAACACTGCTGAAATAGGTGAAATCTCTGACCTTGTGTTGGGGCTCTTCAAATGAAGCACCTGTATTAGTAGCACTGTACTTGCATATATCTTGCTAGATGTTCTGTGACAAAACATGAAAAATAACAAATGTGTCACACAGGGTGAAGATATTCTGAACAGGTTTGAGAAACTACTCGCAGAGAACATTTCTGTGTATGTCGCAGCAAGTGTGCCAACTTTGGCTACAAATTCAACTGACCTTGAACTTTTAGAGGAAAAAGGTAATTATCCCACTTCAGCGCTGCACTCAGAACTTCAGTTTCGCAAAAAGTCGTCTGAAAGAAACTGCTGTCCAAGGCCCGTTCTGGAGTGATGGTTGTATGGGTTCACAGGACAAGCACTGTTTATTAGTTCCTGATTCCTGTGTATGCTGTCATGCCCTAAAGGATTTATATAAAAGTCCCTATTTTGTATGTTTGTCCAAGTTACTGTGTTCCCAGGAATGAGCAATTGTGAATTTTGGTAGTTATTACTGGCTGTATTATACACCCAGACGTGTCCTGGCTGCCATCAAGGAGTATAGATTGCCATCTGTATGTTGTAATTATACCTTTTTTTTTTTCTACCCTCTATCTTTCTTCAGGGGCTCATGTAAGAAAGATTCATTTTGGGCAGTTGTCAGGAGGAGTGTTGCATAGCAAATTCTGGATTGTAGACATGAAGCACATATACATTGGTAGTGCAAATATGGACTGGAGATCTTTATCTCAGGTAAAGTCTGCTGCTGCATATTCAGAAGTCTGAGGAAAAAATAATTTTTAAAAATCGTGTTCTAGTAGATAAGTACAACAATAGTAACAATAATTGCAACAATAACGATAATAACAATGATGATGATGATGATGATTATGTAGTAAAATATTGCTTGAGTGGGAGAAGCATCAAATAAACCCCTGGAGGTGACTTTCTCTGGAGCTGTGACATAGTTTGCTGTCTTTTCAGGTGAAAGAGTTCGGTGCTGTGATATATAACTGCAGCTGCTTGGCCAAAGACCTCTGGAAAACATTTAGTACTTACTGGGATCTTGGACATGCTAATGCTACCATCCCATTTCCTTGGCCTCTTAATTATTCTACCCACATTAACAAGCATCAACCTCTGGAAGTAGAGTTTAATGGAATCTTAACAAAAGCCTATTTTTCTGTAAGTATGTTTTAAAAGTATGTTTTTAAATGGCAGGCTGTAAACAATGTTTAAGCATTGGACAGAAGAGTTTCCTCAACAGTGCTCAGTTGCTTGTGTTCTAGTTGGATAATAATTCATTCAAGAAGTTTCTCTGGAACTACTCAAGGAATAAGGATCAATTCAACATAAGCTGTCAGATAGTATGGCAAAAACAGGGCACAGATTTCCTTTGATCACCTGTGGGCTCAGTATATCGGCAAGTATCAGGACAGGGAAGATATGAGGAGTAATAGTGCTCCACCAAGTGTAATGAAAAGTGAACAGACCTGAATAAAAATGAATCACAGTCTCACAGAAAAAAACCCCAAAACCTAACAAAACAAAACAAAAACCCAACCAAACAAAAATAACCCAAAAGGATGAAATCACTGAATTGTGTTTCTTTTTCTTTACAGGCTTCTCCGCCAGCGTTTTGTCCAAAAGGTCGTACCTATGACCTCTCTTCTATAATCAGTATAATCAGTGAGGCACAGAAATTTGTCTATGTTTCTGTTATGGAATATTTCCCTACCAGCCGTTTCATTCATCCAGAAAGGTACAATTTTCATCCTGAGATAATCAGCTGACTGCACTACTTAAAGGGAAAAATATACTATACCTCCCCTTCTGCAATGAAATATCTAGAGTGGAGAGATCTGAGCCTTTACTCTGCATTCATGACCATATCATGGACTGTGCAGATACTGATGCTACAGGAAGGGTGGCATTCAACACGGCCCATGTACTTTGCTAGCAGTTTAAAGCAACCTTCTGTGCTTTCACACAGCAAGATAACTGTGAAGTGCCAGACTAAGGACAGCCAGGTACAGCTCCCTTCAAAACTACAACAGAGCAGCTTTATGAATAGAGAAAGGAATGGGTACAGTAGTAGTATATCTGATATCAGACTTTTCAGAGGAAATGCTGCCTTATTCCCTCTTCTGCTCCTGTTTTTGTCCTTCTGTTCTTAACTTCTGAAAACTCTTGACTTCTGCTGCTTGCTTGATGTACTTGACCTATAGTTTAGAGGGTGATTCTGAACTGTCCTTGCTGACCTCTGCAGTGATAGCTGAAATTGTTTCTGGAACTAACTTACAGACATTTATTTCCCTTTTTTTTTAGTAACTCCATCTAAGGACATACAAGTTCCTGAAGCATGCTGGATGCATGCAACAGCATCTCTCATAAAGAAGGTGTTAGTGGTGACCTGGAGTGATCAAACTGTGTTTGGTAGACTACTCTCATGGTCCAAGTGGGCTGCCCAAGATGTCGGCAGAGTTATGCAGTTTCTGCACATAAACTCAGATCGTAGAAAGTTTATCAGTCATGAGGCAGTGCTCTAAGACTCAAAATCCTCTTAAAAATGCTTGAATGAGGATGTTCACATGGATCCAAGTGCTCTGAGTCTTATCTGCTTATAACATTTCTGAGTTTTCCAATCGACTAAAGAATCTGACTGAGAAAGGAGTTCAGGAGAACCAAGTACAACATATCTTGTAAAGAATAAAGCAAGCTCCAGGTTGACGTTTAGCTGGAATTATGCCATGCATTATGTCCTGTGGCACCACTGTGTGAAGCTTCTGTTGTTCAATTGGGCAGTTAGCAGAAAGAATGTGAGATAATAGAGAGACGCAAATAATTCCGCTGTCCTTGAAACAAAATCTCACAGACCAGCTTCCACTTAGAGGATGTTTCTTATAAATCAAACACCTTAGAGGATTTTGGGTTTCTGTGTTGTACAGTTGAACCTCTGAGTTTCTCATCTTTTAGCCAAGAATGGGTTCATGGGAGGTTTACTTTTCTGCTTAGGAAAGAGCATGTTAATGCTCCTTATTCTTCATCTGAAGCCTTAATCCACCCATGACATCTAGGGCCTGCTCAGATGCAAACAAGAGTTTGAAAGGTCTAGGGAAAGCAGTGCGAGGCCTCAGGCTATCTCCACAGCAACCAGCTGTAGTGCAATGAATTGAGGCTGATTAGTTCAGGTTAGGTTCCTCCAGCAGCTGAGACTGAGGGAACAAAGCTGCTGTCCTAATGTCTGGGTGTTAATCAACTAGAAACTGATATATTAAAAAAATGGAAACTGTTAAAAATAGCATTTCTAAATAGCAGTTTTTCCATGCTTTTAGGACCTACAAGTCAGCCTAAGCCTGAAAGCACATGGCAGGTCCATTGATTGTGATAGGATGATGTGGAAGGGAGGGTTAGAGAATTCAGGCCTTTGTACATCAAACCAAAAGGAATAAGTTAAGCAAATTAATTCATTATTGCTCATGGGACTGTGAGCGAGTGCTGGACCTCTCTCTGTATCAGTCCTCCAATTTGTGCTAAAGCTGCTTCTCTGCCTCTCATTAGCATCTAGAGAATGAAAATGCTACATGGGTGTTTGAAGTCAACTAGTTCTGGGATGTACATTAGCCAGCTCTTAGTGTTGTGTAGTTGGGTAAAGGGTAATAAAAATTGTCACCTAAGCTAATGCCAGCACAAATGTCAGGAAAGCGGTGAGCCCGATGCTCATGAGAACACAGCTGTTTGTTACCTCGGGGGTACTTGGCATACTAACAAGGGATAAAACCTGTCCACGCTGGCAGATGGCACAAGATCACTGTGGACACTAAAAATAGTCCTCAGGATCCTGAAATGGCCATATTCTGCAAAACAGTTCTTAGGCTTTCCTCAGGACTTTGCACTGTCCTTTTTACTTTGTGCTCCGTCACCTGGCTTTACATTGGAGTTGCTGTTGTTATTTTCAATTTCCTAAGGAAATGAGCACAATGGCACCATGCTGTGTGCGTATCTGTGCACATGCACTTTCCTGAGCTTTAAACCTTTTGATCAATTTCCAGATTATTTGGAAGAGCTGGGAGGTGTCAAAACACACTGAGAAGAACTGGCTGGGTAGAAGACTGAAAACTTGTTAGTACCTCCTGTGAAGGCACAAGTGCTCCTCTTACTAGACGTTAGCAATCCCATCTGCACACAGCATCACCTCCATTCTCAGTTTATTGTCACAGCTTTCTACCGACCTGTTTCAAAAGTGTCCCTTTTTCCACCCACCTGCTTTTCTCTAGATACTGGTCAGCCATTGATGACGCTCTGAGACGTGCAGCTTTCAACAACAGAGTACAAATCCACCTTCTGGTCAGCTGCTGGACTCACTCTGACCCAGCCATGCTCTACTATCTGAGATCCCTGCATGCTCTCAACAACCTACATGCCCACATCAATGTTGACGTGGTATGATAAGAAACCTGATTTTGAAAAGACGTCCTGAGGATATGTGTCCCACACCCATCTTTGAGTCTAAACTGTCAGTTGCACGTGCAAGTATTTGGGTTTAGAGAAGCAGGTTCTTTCAGGTCTTTGAGAAATTAAGGCCCAAGAAGAAGTAGTATATGTGAGCTCTCAATAGTGACATGGGGTGTGCCTAGCTACAGCACTTGTGACATTATCTAGGCAGTCACTTTTGCTGAGCACCTCGACAGTAACAGTTTATATGATAACTTGGTGCTTTTCATGTAGACCTTCTCTTGCATGGAGTTATCTTAAATGCATCTAATTACTATTACGGTCAGTTTTCTGCTAATGAAAGCTCTGCTGACTGTGTGTACAAATTGACCCATTTGAACACAAAACATTACTCACAGGCCATAGGCACTAGGCCGGAATGCAATCAAGTGGTGTAGAAGTCACAGAAGAAAGGATAAATGTTCTGTACCAAAAAAAAAAAAAAAAAAGATTAGGCACTATCTGCAATACTCCTCCTGTCTGTGATCAGCACAAAATAAGAGCAGCAATCAGTGGTAAATGAAGATCTATTAAACAGCTGCCTAAAACTGCATTTAATTGTCTGCCCTGTAATGATAATAGCTGTGCCACTAATGGAACATTGTGGAGCAAACGTTATCCTTATCCGATCTCAATTGCTTATCCAGTTTTATGTGTAGTGGAAGTACTATTTTTTAGTTTTCTTGGATAAGAGTAAAGTATTTTTTATAGTGCATTAATAGCAGTGGTGGAATATTCTGTTCTTTCTGAACTAGTCTATTTGAAAATACAGAAGAATCTGCACTGTCTAATTATTCAGTTTGTTCCTCACTCTGGTATTTCTCTTTACGTTTTTTAATTTCTCTCCCTCTAGAAACTTTTCATTGTTCCGGTTCTGAATCACACGAATATTCCTTATGGGAGAGTGAATCACAACAAATATATGGTCACTGATAAAGTAGCCTATATTGGTATGTATTTCATTACTGCAAATGCTTTCAGTATCTTCAGATCTATGGGACCGATACTTAGATAGGATGTGCTGCAATATCAAAACAGACCTCATTTTACTATGCAAAGCAGATACACATATCAAAGTCTATGGCTTTATCAGAATGTGTGCTCTGGATAAAGAGCTGGAGTTATGAACAGGACACAATAATGTAGGTCAAGTTCAGTAAGAGATTCTTTCATCCGGTTGTGAATCGTTAAGAACAGAGTGTGACAAGTCTGAGTGCACAGCCTGTGACAAGCACAGTAGGCATCCCACAGACCACACTCAGAACGATGCAGTGACAGCTAATGCTCTCGCATGTAATCTTATCGTGCTTTAATAAAAAGAAATTGCTGGAAGGGATTAATTCCACGCACTGTTTGTTGAACAGAACTCGAAGAAAGGAAATGAGAAAACAGTAATGTCAATTGCTGCTTAATTCCTGAAAGTCAGGATAGCGCTTATTTTTCAATCCTATCTTTGGATCCCTCAAAAAAGGGAATGCGAAAAGGCTCTGTCATCTGAGTCAGCTTATCCTCCAAGCAATGCAAACCAGCAGATAGCCCTTCTGCCAAAGGCCTGAGGACCTTCAGCTCCAATTGCCTTTAACAGAATTTGTTTCTTCTTGAGTTGATTTTGGATATGCAGTTATTTTGTTTTCATGCCGAAACGTCTTCTGGTCTTGACAGTAGAATTTTTCTGGCTAAGGTAAACACCAGAAGAAGTACTAAGTGATAAAATGTGTAATTTTTACAGCATTTAATTTTCTGGATAGTTGTAGCTTCGGGGAGAGTCCTACACAATGTCTACAACTGGATTCCCAGCTTTGCCGAGTTTAAAATTGGACATTGCATGCTGAACTCAGAAGTGTTCCTTTAACAAGCAAAGAGAATTAAAGTCCATTAAGTTTGGGATTCTTTTTAACACAGAAACCCATATCAAACATTGGCTTTTACCCCTCTTTATACTCAAATGTTCCAATCTGTTCCTGTATTTACAATGAGTAGATTCATTTGTCTTTGCCACAGGCTGTAAGGAATCAGAGTGTTATGAAGCTTCAGGGTTGCAGTTAATACTGACTTTCTGAAATCTGAGGTCTGGAGTAAGAAGGAGGTGACCTGATTTTTGCTGCTCCATTGGTTCTAATGAGATTTGCAGTTGTACAGCGAATCAGCTGTACAGGCAATGAGGGCTTAGCAAGTACGGAGATCAAACAGAACACTGGGAAATGAATGTTTTCTAATTAGCTACTTTTCCATTGCACAGGGACTTCCAATTGGTCAGAAGATTACTTTATTACTACAGCTGGTGTGGGACTAATTATCAAACAGAATTCAACCAACCTGCAAGGAAGGCAACTGCCTATCCAGGAACAATTGAAAAACCTTTTTGAGCGAGACTGGAATTCCAAATATGCAGTGAATCTGGAAGATGTGCAGGGACAGAAGGACTGTAACTGGAAAGGCAGACTCTGAAGTGAATTGATGCATGCATTTAAAATACAGACAAAAAGTCTTATCAACCTTCATCTTGCTCCCTGTGCAAAACAAGGAGCTTTCCTCTTTATGTCTTTGTTAGTGAAATGGCTTCCTTGTGGTGTCCACAGTGTTTGATGACACAAACAAGTCTCATGGTTGAATCTAGCTGCAAAACCATTAGTGCCATCTCCTTTTTTTGTGTGATTGCCTCACTGAAGAGTTAATGAAATGCATGCAGTTATATGAGAAACTGTCTGATTAAAGCAAACATGGAAGATAGAACCACATCTTAATACACCAGAGATGCAAATAATTATTGCTGTGATATTTTATTGTAGGAAGCTATACTTTTCCAGCTTAATGTTCCATTAAAAGTGTTTTCTTACATGTGTTTAGGCAGATTTTAGTAAACCCCTGGCCACTTTAAGATTCAAGCCATGTAAGTAATCACCTACAATAATGAGGGCTGATTTTTAAAGATATTCAGGAGTTAGAGGTACAGGGAAGCACAAGTATTTAAGTGCTGACAATAGTTAGCAGAGATTAAATGCCTGGATTTTAAGTTTTGGGGCTGTTCTGGACCCCTGAGTGTCTGGGGACATTTGTATGCTTGTATGTTGGCCTCATGCAACAGATAGGATGCGGGGAGCAGGGTGAAGCTGCTGCGTGAATGCTGATGTGGCAACGGCATCCCACTTGCACTAGGGGCAGTGCTCAGAGAGTCTCCTTTCTCCTTTAGAACTCTCCTAGTGCTGGTCTTGACCAGCATCGTGTCTCTGGGCTGCCTTTTCTTCTGCAAACACAGAGTGACCATAAACTTGAACCATCTGTATCTTATGTCTGTACCCACCAACCCATGGCAAACTCTGCTCCGGGTGATTCAGAAGTGACAGGGAAAACAAAGAAGGGCATATGCTCCAGCTGTGGATCAGTAGGAGTGACACTGGGCTGGGGCTCTGTGAACCTCACCAGCACTGTGCACTTTTGCCTAACACTCGGAGACACAAAATGAACTTCTTGCTTTGGCATTGACACACAGCAGAGGCAAGAAATCTCAAAGCAAAAGCCTGAGCATGGCTCCATAAAAGGTTTGGACAAATCCCCTGTTCTGGCACTCTTGAGTTGTGAAAGTGCAGCAGAACTCTCCAGCTCTGAAATGCATGTGGCAGCTCATGGCTACGTTCCCATCCTGGCAAAGACTCATTCAGTCACATTGTGGCTCTGATGCCATCTTTTTTTTTTGCTGCAGACACAGTATTGAGTAGTGGAAGTACAAGCTTCCCCATTAGGGTGCAACCTCCCCATCCTCCAGAGAAAGGTTTTGGTGCTTTTGAATCCCTGCCCTGTGCTAAGAATGACAGAGGGACCTGCTGTGATTGCCTGTGTGTGAACTGATTTATATCCTTGTGAATACACACAAATCCCCAGACAAATAAGGCCCTTTCCCTATGTGGTCTTTTGGAGATGATCCCAACCAATTTTCTCTTTTTTTTTTTTTTTTTTTTTGTTTCTAGGCTACTCCTTAGCTATCTCTTCCATACTTCCAAGAGTCCTCGGATTGTTTTATCCAAATCAATGCCTGTTTTTACTAAGGCAGGTCTTTAAGACATGTAGTTACATTTACAGATAGCGCTGACATTTTGTGAGTATTCACACACATGCAAAGGTATTGAGAATGACACAGGTGCTTTTAGCTTTTTAGCCTCTTTCTAGAAGCTGCTTAATATTTTGAGATTTCAATTAACTAATTAAAATTTCCAGCAAAGTAGAACCTCCCTGACTGGTTTTCACTAGCTCCATTTCACAGAACCATTCCAGTTGTAAAAGACCCTCAGGATCATCAAGTCCAACTGTTATACCTACTCTAGAAAGTTGACCCTTAAACCATATATCCTCAAGCACCACATCCAAGCGACTTTTAAACACATTCAGGGTTAGTGACTCAACCACCTCCCTAGGCAGCCCATTCCAATACCTGACCACTCCTTCTGTGAAAAAAATCTTTCAAAATGTCCAGTCTAAATCTACCCAGTTGCAGCTTGAGGCCATTCCCTCTTGTTCTTTCACTATTTACCTGTGAGAAGAGACCAGCAGCAGCCTCTCTACTATGTCCTTTCAGGTAGCTGTAGACAGCGATGAGGTCTCCCCTCAGTCTCCTCTTCAAACTAAACAGCCCCAGCTGGATTATTATCTGTTATCATGGATTTATTAACCTGTACCAATAACTATACCCCACCGTGTGCTGTAGAAATATTTGCATACAAGAACAGTATCGAACAGATTTTTTTTTTTTCTCAGTGCAATGAGCTCATAAATGGTGGATCAGCTTGAAAATCTTTTTGAGAAGTTAAATCTCGGAGAAAAAAACCCGTGTCCTACAGAGAGATGCACTCCTCTAGATGGCAGTCGAAGCTATGTTTTCACTGTATTCAGGAAATAGATGTTGCAGGAATAAGAAGAAAATTTCTTTCTTTTCTACTTGTGAGCTCAAATCTGACTGTGCAGAGTAAATTATTCAATGGGATAGACTCTCTGGGCAAGTTGGGTGATTTGTCTTCTGGCATACAGGATCTTGTCTACTTGTCCTCTGGGGTAACATACAGCTTATGAAGGAGAACTTGATGCTTATGTGAGTGCTCTTTTATTTTCTTCACTTAAATTGTGTTTGTTGGGTTTTGTCTACATATGAAGGAGAAGTTTAAGTTTCAGGCAATGAACTGGATATAAGACAAACCTGAGTTTATTTCACTGTTGTCCTGTGAGACTTTTTAGATCCCTTATAGGTTAATTCTATTTCATTTGTTCCTTATTACAAAGGTAGACTATGGTGTAAATTATAATCAGGTTTTATGTCTCTTAGTACTTTTCCATTTATGAAACAGGGTTAATAATACTCCTTATCCACACACCTCTTGCTTTCATTTAGATTGTGATTACTTCAAGTTAAAGACTGTACTAAATGTGAGTTGGGGCCTCCAGTATTATCAGCATCTACTTACTACCCTTGCATGGATTTTCTAGTTTTGTTGCAAGCAGCTCAGATTTTTCTCAGTATTGGTTTATGTGTATCTAGAAAAAGTTGCTGGTTTGTACCTTGAGCATGGATACTCTCCTTTAATCAGCTCATCTTAATGCACCTGTGCTATGGCAGAGCATTTCTTCACCTGTGCTATGGCAGAGCATTTCTTAAGTGAGCTGGCCCTGCTTTACCTGAATGTCTTTCAAGCAGAGTTGTTGCACTGCTCTCCCAGGAGTCATATTTCTGAGAGTAGTTTGTCTGGTGCAGTGGCTTGTGGCCACAGTGCTGCTGACAGCAACGCAGATGATGCCAAGATAGAATCTTGCTGGCTTCATAGGTTTGTGAGTCTGACAGGACTACAAAGTCACCCAGTTTCACACCTTAGACATCAGCTTGTTTCAAAAGCTTTAGTATTATGTTTCAAATTTGTCTCCCTGTTACCCAGGATTTTTCTTTCCCAGCTGTTCCAGATAAATCATGCCTTCGTTGCTTTCATCCAGGTGCTGAGAAAACGTTTCATCTATGGTTTGTGCACTTCGATGTACACTTCATTTTTTTCCTAATCAGAAATACCTCTGTGATCCCTGGAATATAGCTCTTCTGTCAAGGGCACTAACTCAGAGGCCTCTTCTCTCTGCAGCTTCCCAAAGAGAAGTAGAGAAGGAGGTGCTGAACTCTTCTCCCTTTTACCCAGTGACAGGATGTATGGGAATGGCTCGAAGCTGTCCTGGGGTCTTGAGACTGGATACTAAGAATGATTTCTTTAAAGAGAGAGTGGTCAGACACTAGAACAGGCTTCCTAGAGAGGTGGTCAATGCCTCAAGCCTGTCGGTGTTTAAAAGTCATGTGGACAATGCCCTTAATAATATGCTTGAACTTCTGGTCAGCTCAAAAGTGGTCAGGCAGTTGACTAGATGATTGTTGTAGGTCACTTCCAACTGAAATTATGCTTTCTATCCATCACACATATTACTTTGTTCAGGATTTTGACTGTCTTGCCTTTGGCATGTATGAGAGGTTCTGATTCCAATATAACAACAGAACAGCCAACAAATAGAGACATATTCATGTCTTAACAATACAAGAAACTACCAGGGTGGGAGTGTCTTCCTTTTTAATGTATTTATACCTTCTTTTGCAAGGCCTTGAGTGACCTGTACTAGTGGGAGGTGTCCCTCCCTATGGCAGGGGGTTGGAACTAGATGATCCTCGAGGTCCCTTCCAACCTTACCATTCTATGATTCTATGACAAATCACAGTTGCAGATTTGTCTGACTGGAGACTGTACAGAGATGTTTAGCTGACCAGCCCACTACTTCAGATGTTGAAAAATAAGTAGGAAACCTATCACAGTTAAAAAAAATCAACCTAAGCATCTCTGGATGGGGTCAGAATCAGCCTGTTGACAAAATGTCTGTGTTTTGCAGGTTTGTGTCTGTGTTCCTTCCATGCGTTTGAGCTATGTTCTTAGCTTTTCTTGCTGTCAGACCCTTGTTAACCTGATTGTCTTTACTAACCTTTGCCTTTCCTAAAGCTGACAGTAACCTACACAGAGGAAGATTTTATTGATGCCTCTTTCTCTATTGCTTTTCTTCGAACTATATCAGTTACCCCTTTAAAACATCATCATGATTATTGCCATGTGGTCATTGCTGTCTCAGAGCTCAGTTTTAACCGACTTGTTTCTGTTACCTTTGCAGCAGACTCTTACATTCAGTTCTGTCTAAGCCAGTTTGTAGGCCTAAGTAAATGGACGTTACGTGAGAAACATTCTATGTGAAGGCTTTCTTGTGGGCAGATGTGAGCTGTGTTAGAATGAGGTGTCTTTTACTACATACATTACCTTTTCCAAGACTCAATTTTTCTGCCTTGATCACAATGTTTACTCAGTCTTGGTATAAGCTGTTGATGTCTGATATGGTAATTGGGGTCTGTTGAACCACAACTTTTATACTTTGGGAAACTTCAGAAAAAAGCTGTGTGATCCCAGTAAGTGACACATGCCTAAACATCTGTGTTACTCTAAAGAAAACTGCCAGCAGGTCTCCTCAGAATATTTTTATGTCTACCACAAAGTTACAGAAACGTAACACATTAAGCTGCAGCTGGTTAAACAACCAAGTATACTTCCTTTAAAACCCATTTTCTAAATGTTTTGCTGTGTCTGCTCTCCCTGCACTACGTAGAATACAGAGAAAGAAAATACAGGACCATAAAACAAATATAATGAAGCACCTCTGGACATGCAAATCTGTAAAATTTGGGATTGTAATGAGTGAAAAGTCTCTGTTACCACTGTATGTAGAAACCAGGCTGTCATTAAGCAAAAAACTTCAGCAGATAGTGGGGTTTACACAAAGCTTTTGCAAATTGAAGTTGGGATTTTCAGATTTTCAGTAACTCACGATAGTCGAGTTATTATTCATATGGTGAGTTTATTGTAATTAAGAATACAGGCAATATTTTACTGATACATGTGAAGACTGTCACATATGCACTTTGGTTTTCATTATGCTCTTGAGAGAAGTATTAATATAAACAAAGAAGCAAATAATTATATACATCTCCTTTCCCAGAAAAACTTTGAAGGCATCCCTCCAGTGTGGCAAATCATTCTGTGCATTTAACTATCCAGTGAATATATACATTAATTTATCCACATTTAATAATCATTCATCAGCACATTTTGTTTTGATATCTTAAAAAACATGAATTAGTTACATGGTTTTTGGTCTTAAATTTACTCTCTTGGGTTTTTAAAAATTCTTTTAAGGCTAAATATGACCCATCACAATAATTAAAAAAATGTAAAGAGAGGAAGAGGTAAAGCATTAGTCTCTCTACACTAGTATTTAGTTTCTATTTTTCATTTTAAAATGCTTGTGGAATATACATATTACTTTAGCTGAAATGAAGAAAAATATTTTCATTGAAACAAACAAGAAAAAAAACAACAAAACAAACCCCACCTCGAAATAAGAAACCAACCAAACAAAAACAAATAAACAAACAAAACCACCCCAAACCAAACAAAAATAGGTCAGAAAGGTCCAAAGTCTAAAAAGGCTAAGTGGAGTTCTCATAATGCCAGTCTATACTCCATTCTGGAAATAATCTATAATCTAAATATAATCAGTGTGTTTCTGAGAAGCCTAATTTTTAACAAGTCTTTTTGCTATCATCACAGCTTCAAATGGTTTACTTCCATGGTTCAGGTGTCTTTTCAGCATTTATTGAACTATGGGCTTCTCTGTAGTTATATTAATCTTTGCCTTCAGGACAGATTTGATGAAATCAGTCTTTTTATTATTGTACTGTTGTAGCACATCTATGTACTTGAAAATGTAAATGTGTTAAATTCTGTTCAACTGATTTCATGAATACCAGCTTTGAGTTTTGTTTAATTTTCAATTACTAGAAAATTAATAAAACATTCTTTCTGTACGTGTAGGTTATTAATTTTCATTGAGGGTTGAGAAAAGACAATGTTCATTTGGCTGGTAATCCAGGAATATTAGACTGACTATCTTTTTCTTCCTCCAACAAGATTAGCTCAGTTCTTGCTGAAGATGTCACAATAGTTCGAGAAACTGGGACACTAGATGAGGCTCCATCAGGTTCAGTTTGTTTGCTCTCTGTTATTTCTTTAGGTGATAAGCTTTCTTGGGCATCAAAAAATACCTCAGGTTTATCTGATGGGCTATCTTCATCTGAGATTCTTTCCTCTTTATGGCCCATCTCTTCTCTGTGAACAGTCTTAGCTTTTTTAGTAGGAGATGAGAAACCAAGCTTGGGAAATCTAAACCACCCAGTTTTTTCAGCTGGCTTAGTAGAATCATTATCTGATGTGTCAGCAGGTTTCACATCTTCTGGAGCAGATTTTTTCACTTCTGTTTTTGAATCTATGCTTGTTTCATCACTAGAAGATGAAAAGCCAATACTTGGAAGCCAAAATTTGAATCTTCCAGGAGATCTTTTACTATCAGTTTTTTCTTTTTCATTGGTTACGTCTTTTTCTTCGTCTTCTAGTGCTTCGGCTACATCCCCACCTTTAGTTACTCCCTCTGGCGACTTAGGAAGATTTTCTTCAACTTTACTGGATGGCTTTACTTCAGCAGCAAATTCTTTCAACTTTGGCAAACTTACTTCTCCACCAAATTCTTTAGTATCAATGTGTGATTTGTCAGGTAGTTTAGGCTCAGCACTGCCAGTCTGTGCTGTTACTCTGAAACTTTCATCAGCACATGTAGACTTGCTTACTGATACATCTTCTGTCGGAGATGGCTGCTGGACTAGCACTTCTAAGTTGCTATGTGACTCAGGCAACTTTGCCTTGATCAATGAGAATCCCAAAGTAGCAGTTTTCACTTCTGATGAGAGAACCTCTGATTCTTTCAGTATTTCAGTACTGTAAATTTCACACCTCTCAATAGCAACATGTTGAGGTTCTACTTTCTCACCCATCTCTTGGCCCTCTACATATGACCAATGAATGTCTTGCTTTCCATTTGAAAGGGAAGACTCTATGGTAGTAGTCATCTGTGCTGTTTTGATGTCAGGTTCAGTTAATGTTAGAATTTTGCTTTTTGCTTTCTGAATACCACCCTCTAGAACCTGTGGTGTTTCTTCAGGAATAGCAGAGCTTGCTTGCACTTTTACTACTTCGCTGTCAGCACTACATACCTCTGGATCTTCTACCGCTTTTGACTCTGAAACATCAGCTTCAGTTGGGAGAGCTTTGAAAGTGAATTTTGGTATTTTTAGTTTGGGAATTTTTATATTTACTTCTGGGGCATCTTGTGATTTGTCCAGTGTTTCCACTGTTATTTTGGGAAATGCTTCCATGTGACCTAGAGCTGGACTTCTCAGGCTAGTGGACCCTTCTGACTTTTGAAACTGCATTTCTGCTGTGCCTATTTCAATCTTAGATACTGAATCAGCTTCCAAATTTGGCAAATTTGTTTCATCTTCTAAACCCTTCACTTCTGAATGTAACACCCCAAACTTTGGAATCTTAAACTTGTATGTTTTAATTTTACTTTTTTCTGCTTTATCTTCAACTTGCACTTCCACCCTTGCAGACGTGTCCCTTTCAACACTTTTCACTTGAAATTTCATTTCAGGATCTATTCTACCAATCTTAACAGTCATCTTCACTCCTGGAACTTCTACCTTTACATCTTCCATCTTAGCTGTAACAAAAACACCATCTTCTGATCCTTTCATTGTAGACTCTTCACTCATAGGCCTTTTTAATTGGCTTCCTTCACTGTCTTCTGCTATCATTTTCATCTCGCCCTTTATCTTTCCTTTTCTAATTGCTGCCTCTTGATTTTGAATATCCAGTTGTCCTTTTGGAAGACTAGCATCTGCTTTCTCCTCTGTTACATCCAGAATCATTTCACCTGATGACAATTTACATCCTACTCCTGAAGTCTCCGACTTAGTGGAATGTTCTGCCTTCGGGATTTCAATGTACTGTGGTTTGACTTTATGCTCTTGAAGAGTCAGAGTGCACATAGGAAAGCTATTTGTTAAACTGTTGTCTTTGTGAATTTCTGAGGCACTTAGGTATGATTTAGACAATTCTGCTGAAGGCACTGTGAATTCTGAAGTACGTGATTTTTGTCCTTCAGCACTGTGCTTAACTATGTCTGCGTAAGTTTCAGTTTTTGTTCTTCCTGTGGATACTGAAACAGATCCTTTCATCACCAATGAGCTAACATCAGAACTCTTCATAGAATCTCCTGATTTTGGAACCTCTTCTTTTTCTGTAGAAATTGCAGCAACTGCATGTGGTAAGGTAGTTTCAGGAATACTTGTTTCAGTCTGTACTTTGGCAGAAGGAATGCCTACCTGAGCTTTTACTGCACTTCTTTCAATATCAGCATCACCTTTTTTTTCCTTTGAGGATGTTCTGCCAAATGGAGGTATTCTGAATTTTGGCATTTTAAACCACCCCTGATGTTCTTCAGTCTGAACTTCTTCAGCTTTTATTTCATGTTCTTCTTTTAATTCTTTTTCCTCAAGGCTCTCAGTAACTCCCTCTGTCACCGGCTTAGGCACTGATTGGGAGCTTATGTCTACCTCTGAAGCTTCAATGTCAGCTGTCAGAAACTGAGGTGCTTTTATTTTGCAAGTACCTACTCCAGAATCTGACACATCAGATGTGAATTCTGATGTTGGAACTCCCACAGCAATATCAGCAATTTCATTTGTCATTTTCAGTTGGGGTAGCTCAGCTTCTGGTTTTGGAGATCTGATCTCTGTCTCTGGGCCCTTCCCTTTTGTTAGGGAGATTCCAAACTTTGGCTTCTGGAATTTGGGCATTTTAATCTTCCCCTCAGGACCTTCCAATTTATTCTTTCTTCCATCCACGACTGATAATCTTTCTGTCACCATTTCAGGGCTTCTCACTTCACCTAAAGCTTCTCCTTTGGGGAACTTCACACCTGTTTTTTGAATGATATCTTCACTGGTAGAGGTTGATTTTAGGACAGCAATCTGTTGAAAACTTGCCTCTGAGGGAGGCAGAGTACCATCAGTTTGTTCTGAGCTGACTCCCATTTCACTTTGAGAGGCTCCAGTTTCTACTTTGGGGATCTTAACATCAGACAGTTTTATGCTTATTTGTGCCCCTTCCTCTGTCCTGACAGAATGACTTCTTTCTATATCAGGTATCTGTATTGAGTCACCACTCTCTTTTTCTGTTTTAGGAGCATCAGCTTCAACTTTTGGTGAATAAGTCTGAGATTTGGGAACCTTGATCTTTGAGAGAGAAATTTTAGGCATGGCAAACTGAGGTTTTTTTATTGGACTTTTCTGTTCAACTTTTCCTGCAGACATTTCCAGATCAAGGGCTGGCCCAGTACCTTGATCATAAGTTGCAGCTCCTTTCACTTCTGTATCTGCTCTGCTTGACATTACAGTAGGTTTATCTTCTGAAGTTGCTCCAGAATCTGCTTTAACACTTGCTTCCTTCTTTGGCGACCAACTGAAGGATGGAAGTTTGAATTTTGGCATTTTGAAATGCCCTTCTTTCTCTTCTCCATCTCCATCTTGCTTTATTTCCCCTTTGATTTTTAGTGCTGCATCTGAATCCTGAACATCACTGACTGTTTGTGGAACAGAAATGTCAGCTGATAGGAGGTGTTCCTCAGGCTCGGGTGTTTTTTCATCAGTTTTGGTCATTTTGACTTCAGGGCTGTCAGTTTCTGCTCTTGTACCAGATTCCACTTCCAAATTTGGTGCCTCAACAGCAATGTCAGCTATATCTACCATCGCTTTTAGCTGGGGAAGCATGACTTCAGATTTGGATTGGCTGATCTCCTTTTCTGACCCTTTCCCTTTAAAATGTGTAATTCCAAACTTTGGCATTTGGAATTTAGACATTTTTGCTTTCCCTTCAGGACCTTCAATTTTTATTTCTACATCACCCACAGGAATTTCACTTAATGATTTTTCAGAACTTGTTAATTCTGGTTCTGTGTATCCAGTAGACAAATTAGGTTCTTCAATATGTATATCAGCTTTGGATGGAGCAATAGCTTCTTTCTTTGGTGACCAACTAAATGAAGGTAATTTGAATTTTGATGTTTTAAATTTGTTTTCCTTCTCAGTATGCTTCTCTCCTGAAACTACTTCCTGTTCTGTCTTGCACTGTAAATCTGGGTCATGGATTCCCACTTCTAATTTTGGCATCACAGCTTCCATTGATGTGAGACTGACATCCAACTTTGGTACATCTGAAACAAATTCAGGTGAAGGCTTCAGAATTTTTACATCAAATTCAGCATCAGAGATTTGAGTTGGCTTATCAGTCATTTCAGATATTATCTTTCCCTTGGATATGTCACTTTCCACTTTGGAAACAATATCACTTTCTGATTGGTTTCCCTTAGGCCAGGAAATGCCAAATTTTGGTTTTCGGAATTTAGGAAATTTAACTGTAAGCTCTGAGTCACTGACACACGTTTCAGAAATGGAAGTTGTCCCTCTCAGCTTCAGAGTTCCTAGCTCCAAAGAATCATCACCCTTTAAAATTTCAGCATCTGTCATGGACAGATTCTCATCAGTAAGAGACAATATTTTTGATTCAGATTCTTCCAGATGCATTTGGTACTTAGTAAGAGTAATATCCACTTTAGGTGATGTGGAATCCGGTTCAATACTAGAGGAACCAATGTCCACTTTAGAGAAGCCCAAGCTAGGAATTCTGAATTTGATACTTTTAGAAATACTACCTCCTATAGTAGCAGGGAGAACATGGCCTGAAAGAACTGAAGGAGTTTTCTCTGTTACAGAATAACAATGATCTTCAGAAACGGAATAATCAATAACGGATTTAGCTGGTAAATCTGGTTTAGAAACTTTAGAAAGAGAAACTTTAGGTATTCTAAAAATAGACATTTTACCTTTACCTATATCATAATCTTTTTCAGTGGATGAATCTGAGATATCTGCAAAAGCAGGCACTTGGATCTCGGCCCCGGGCAGGGTCACGTCCACTTC
>VWZE01019308.1:0-14876 GCA_013396675.1 Eubucco bourcierii | reverse complement strand
AGTGGGAGGTGTCCCTGCCTATGGCAGGGGGTTGGGACTGGCTGATCCTTGAGGTCCCTTCCAACCTTCCCATTCTATGATAGATCAGGCTGCCCAGGACCACAGTGAGTTTGACCTTGAACATCTTCATGGAGAGGGTCTCAACAGCTTCTCTGGGCAACCTGTTCCTGTCTCTCCCCACCCTCACTGTGCAGAACTTCCTTCTGATGTCCAACCTAATTGTCTCCTGCTCCAGTTTCAAACCATTGCCTCTGGTCCTATCACCACAGACCCTCCTAAACAGTCCCTCCCCAGCCTGTCTGCAGGACCTGTCAGATACTGAAATGCAGCTCTAAGGTCTCCCTGGAGCCTTCTCTTCTCCAGGCTGAACAGCCTCAACCCTCCCAGCCTGTCTTCATAGGAGAGCTGCTGCAGCCCTCTGAGCATCCTTGTGGCCTCCTCTGGATCCTCTCCAACAGGTCCATATCACTCTTGTGTTGGGGGCCCCAGAGCTGAACACTGCAGGTGAGGTCTCAGCAGAGCAGAGGGGCAGGATCTCCTCTCTCCATCTGTGGCCACACTGCTTTGGATGCAGCCCAGGCTGCCATTTGCCTTCTGGGCTGCAAGTGCCCATTGCTGGCTCCTGTCCAGCTTTTTGTCCATCAGCATCTCCAAGTCCTTTTCTGCAGGGCTGCTCTCAATGTCCTCATCCCCCAACTTGGATTGATAGCAAAGCTTGCACCAATCCAGGTGCAGGACCTCACTTTGTCTTATTTGACCTCATGAGATTCTCCTCAGCCCACCTCTGCAGCCTGTCCAGGCCCCTCTGGATGCCCTCCCATCCTTCAGTCTTATAAACAACCCCACTCAGCTGGGTACCATCATGCTGAGAGTGCCTTCATTCTCACTGGCTGTGGCACTGGTGAAGATATTGAATTGCCTTGAGCCTCTTTGTAGGTGGAGGTCTGAACTGGAGTGAAATAATTCTGTGTAGGTGGAAAGCTTTGTCCAGGAGTTTCTGAGGTCAGGACAGAGTTGTGCCTGCCTGGGCTTGGGGGCCTGTGTCTGAGATGTGCCTACCCTGCATGGATTTGCTGAAGAGTATGTTCTACTTGAGGGTTCATTTAACTCTTCTGCAATTTTAGCATCAGGACAAACAGCATCAAAAAGTAAAATGCAAACTCCTCAGGTGCATTTTCCTGAGAGCTGCTGAAGTTTTCCAGACTCCCCTTTGCAGGGAAAGCCTCCAAGGGCTGGAGAAGCTCAAGCACAGAAAAAGAAGCTTCCTGATCTGTTTCATGGCAAAGCCTCCCAACTGCAGCAGGATTCCTCTTTCTTCCTTCACTTTGCTCCTTCTCTTGAGACCTTTACCACAGGCACTGTGACTTACTTCATCATAAGGCTTTGAGGAGACCTTATAGAAGCCTTCCAGGATCTGAAGGGGGCTACAGGAAGGCTGGGGAGGGACTGTTGACAAGGGCTTGGAATGGCAGGACAAGGGGAATGGGTTTGAAGTGGCAGAGGGGAGATTGAAAGTGGATGTTAGGAGGAAGTTGTTTGCAGTGAGGGTGGTGAGACACTGGCACAGGTTGCCCAGGGAGGTTGTGGCTGCTCCCTCCCTGGAGGTGTTCAAGGCCAGGTTGGATGAGGCCTTGAGTGACCTGTGCTAGTGGGAGGTGTCCCTGCCTATGGCAGGGGGTTGGAACTGGCTGATCCTTGAGGTCCCTTCCAGCCTTACCATTTTATGATTCTATGAGCAGAAATGGCCTAGTGTTGGCCCAGGGAGAGATTTAGGTTGGAAATTAGGAAAAACTTCTTCACAGGAAGAGTGATTAAGCATTGAAACAGGCTGCCCAGGCTGCAATCACCACCCCTGGAAGCATCCCAAAAACCTGTAGATGAGGGAGATGCTTTAGTGGTGGCCTGGTAGTGCTGAGTTAATGGGGATGGACTTAATGATGAAGATGCTGAGAGGGCTGCAGCAGCTTTGCTGTGAGGACAGACTGAGAGAGTTGGGGCTCTGCAGCCTGGAGAAGAGAAGGCTTCCAGGAGAGCTTGGAGTGGCCTTGCAGGATCTGAAGGGGGCTCCAGGAAGGCTGGGGAGGGACTATTGACAAGGGCTTGGAATGGCAGGACAAGGGGAGTGGGTTTGAAGTGGCAGAAGGGAGATTTAGACTGGATGTTAGGAGGAAGTTGTTTGCAGTGAGGATGGTGAGACACTGGCACAGGTTGCCCAGGGAGGTTGTGAAGCACAGAATCACCCAACGTGATCTTTGATCACGTTGGGTGATTCTGTGCTCCACAACCTCCCTGGAGGTGTTCAAGGCCAGGTTGGATGAGTCCTTGAGTACCCTGTGCTAGTGGGAGGTGTCCCTGCCTATGGCAGGGGACTGGAACTAGATGATCCTTGAGGTCCCTTCCAACCTTACCATTCTATGATTGATCAGAGACAAAGAGGCCAAACAGAGCCAGTTCGTGATGCACGGAGGAAAAAAAAGAATATGATTAATTGGACTATTTTATTCTTCTTACCATTTTATTTTGCCTTTGCTGCTTTAATCAGCTCCTATTAATGCCTGTGTCTGTTTGCTGGTTTCAAATGTGATCCTTTCCTTGCAATCATTTCCTGGCCAGTCTTGGAAAGGAGTCAAATGAGGATATTTGCTCTGGTCCTTTGATGAATTTCCTGGTACTGTCATTTCCAAAAGCCAGATAATGAAGCCTGTTTGCTTCTCTCTTTTTAATCAAATCATAGTGCATGGGGAGAGTTCTTAGAAATCTGAATAAACACCAGGACTTTAAATGGAGCTAAGACTTCACACTGCATGGGTAGTTACTTAAAATAACTTTGTTCCACGGTTCCTTTCACCTAACTTGCAGTAGCACAGGGCCAGCTCAGTGAGCTGTGATTGACACTGAGTGCAGAATCATGGAATGGCTCAGGTTGGAAGGGACCTGAGAGGTCATCTGCTCTAACCTCCCTGCCAGGCTCAGGGACACCTCTCAACTAGATTTGGTTCCTCAAGGTCCCATCCAATCTGGCCTTGAACACCTCCAGAGAGGCATCCACAATCTCCCTGGGCAACCTATTCCAGAGTCTCACCACTTTTGTACTGAAATCTTCTTCCTCAGATCCAGTCCGACCCTGCTCTCCCACAGCTTCAAACCATTCCCTCTTGTCCCCTTAGGAAAAGCCTCTCTCCAACCTTCCTGTAGGATCTCTTCAGGCACTGGCAAACAACAATAAGTTTCACCCAGAGCATCCTCTTCTCCAGGATGAACACCTCCAGCTCCCTCAGCCTAGCACAGAATCAAGCAGGTTGGGAAGGACCTCTAGGATCATCCAATCCAACCTATCCCCCTTCTACTGACTAAATAGACCCTGACCCTTCTGATTAACTAAATGGACCCTAAATGGACCCTACATAGACCCTGACCCTTCTGATTAACCAAATGGACTCTAAATGGACCCTAAATAGACCCTACATAGACCCTGACCCTTCTGATAAACTAAATGGAGCCTAAATGGACCTTGAATAGACCCTACATAGACCCTGATCCTTCTGATTGACTAAATGGACCTTGAATAGACCCTACATAGACCCTGATCCTTCTGATTGACTAAATGGACCTTGAATAGACCCTACATAGACCCTGATCCTTCTCATTCCCTAAATATAGCCTAAATAGACCTTGAATAGACCCTACATCTACATTGATCCTACTGANATAGACCCTACATAGACCCTGACCCTTCTGATTGACTAAATGGACCTTGAATAGACCCTACATAGACCCTGATCCTTCTAATTAACTAAATAGACCCTAAATAGACCTTGACCCTTCTGTTTAACTAAATGGACCCTAAATAGACATTACATAGACCCTGACCCTTCTGATTAACTAAATAGACCCTTCCAATTAATTAAATGGACCCTAAATAGACCTTTAGCTTTCTGATTAACTAAATAGACCTTAAATAGACCCTGACCCTTCTAATTAACTAATTCGACCCTAAATAGAGCCTGACCCTTCTAATTAACTAATCAGACCCTAAATAGACCCTGACCCTTCTAATTAACTAATTAGACCCTAAATAGACCCTGACCCTTCTAATTAACTAAATGGACCCTAGATAGACCCTGACCCTTCTAATTAACTATACAGACCCTAAATAGACTCTGACCCTTCTAATTAACTAAATAGACCCTAAATAGACCCTGACCCTTCTAATTAACTAAATAGATCCTAGATAGACCCTGACCCTTCTAATTAACTAAATAGACCCTACATAGACCCTGACCTTTCTAATTAACTAACCCATGGAACTGAGTGCCTCACCCAGCCTCCTTTTAAACACCTTTTATCCTCCCAGCAGAGGTGCTCCAGCCCTTGGATCACCTCCATGGCCTCCTCTGGACTCACTCCAACAGTTCCATGTCCTTCCTATAATGGGAACACCACAACTGGATGCAGTTTTCAAAGTAAGGTCTCACAGAATGTTGGATTTTTTGTTTATTTTGCCTCAGACTTGATCTGCCCAGGTCTACACAGGAGGTAATAAGGCTCACAAAGGAGCACAATCTAAAGTGGAGCTACTGCCCATGACAACATCATGCAGTCTGTGTGGAGCCATCACTTAACCACCCTCCCCTGACTTCTGGTTCTGTCTTCTTTAGAGCCACTTTGGAGCTTACCAGGCCACTCAGGAAGCTCACAGGGCTTTACTTTGGAATAAAAATCATAGAATCAGAGAATGGGAAGGTTGGAAGGGAACTCAAGGATCATCCAGTTCCAACCCCCTGCCATAGGCAGGGACACTTCCCACTAGCACAGGTCACTCAAGGCCTCATCCAACCTGGCCTTGAACACCTCCAGGGAGGCAGCAGCCACAACCTCCCTGGGCAACCTGTGCCAGTGCCTCACCACCCTCACTGCAAACAACTTCCTCCTAACATCCACTTTCAATCTCCCCTCTGCCACTTCAAACCCATTCCCCCTGTCCTGTCATTCCAAGCCCTTGTCAATAGTCCCTCCCCAGCCTTCCTGTAGCCCCCTTCAGATACTGGAAGGCTGCTATCAGGTCTCCTGGAAGCCTTCTCTTCTGCAGGCTGCAGAGCCCCAACTCTCTCAGTCTGTCCTTATAGGAGAGCTGCTGCAGCCCTCTGATCATCCTCGTGGCCCTTGTGACCATGGCACTAAGTGCCCCATCCAGGCTTTGCTTGAACACCTCCAGGGATGGGCACTTCACCACCTCCCTGGGCAGCCCATCCCAATGCCAATCACTCTCTCTGCCAAGAACTTCCTCCTAACATCCAGCCTGAACCTGCCCTGGTACAGCTTGAGGCTGTGTCCCATCGTTCTGTTGCTGGCTACTTGGGAGAAGAGCCCAACCCCACCTGGCTACATCTTCTCTCCCTCCTCCCACATGGCTTTGCCCTGTCAATTTGCCTTCTTATTTTCTCCTAAGGAATGATTTTTTTGTTGTTGTTGTTTTAGAATTTGATTTTCTTTCCATACCACATGGAAATGAGTTCCTGTAGCAGCAGCTACCTACAGTGTGGCTCAGCGACCTGAAAACATCAACGTTGCCTCCACCTGCAGCCACCAAACCAAGTTCCTCAGATGTTAGCAGAGGGCACCATGACTTGCAGTTCCTTAGTCATGATGTTCATGTTCCCAGCCTGCTTGTCCACCTCCCACAGAGGTGATAAAGCTGTCCTGGGGCTGGTGAGAAGTGGTTGTGCTGTTTCAGCAGGGAGGTGCTGTGCTTGCTGTTCTGATTCCTGCAACAAGGACTGAGAGCATTTATCCTCTCCCAAGCTTCCTGCCAGGCTTTTTCCTGCTCTGGAGTGCTCTACCTGCTCCTCCACCTCCAGCATTTCCCTGTGCTCAGCATTTTGTGCACTCAGAGGATCACAGAATTGTTTCATTTGGAAAAGCCCTCTGAGATCATTGAGTCCAGCTTCAAGCTACCACCTCCATAGCCTTTGAACCATGCCCCAGAGGGCCATGTCCAGACATTCCTTGAACACCTCCAGGGACACCTCTTGTCCCCACAGTCCATCTGCACTGGTTCTTCTCTACCATTCAAGCCTCTCTTCACAACTGACCTCCAGGAAATGATGAGTTGATTGCATCCCTTGCAAAATGTTACTTCTTAGGGATCAGAAAGTGGCTGCTTGTTGAGTCAGCCTGCTTGGAGGCTTCAAGGAGGTGCCTTCACCTTTACTAATGCAGGAGGCTCCTGCATGAGCCACAGACTCTCTTGTGGTTGATAGGTCATAGAATGGCTTAGGTTGGAAAAGACCTCAGAGATCATCTACTCTAACTCTCAACTAGACCTGATTGGTCAAGACCTTATTCCCAGAACCACAGCAACATGCAGGCTGGCAAAGCCCCTCAGCATCACCAAGTCCAACCTAGAACTCTACTCTACAAGATTCACCTCAAACCATAGCCCCAAGCACCACATCCAAACCACCCTTACACACACCCAGGGTGGGAGACTCCAGCACCTCCCTGGGCAGATCATTCCAATGCCTGGAATTCAATCTGGCCCTGAACACCTCCTGGGAGGAGACATCCACAACCTCTCCATCAACCTATTCCAGAGTCTCAGCACCCTTGTACTGAAGAACTTCTTCCAGCCTAACCCCTCTCTCCCTCAGTTTAAAACCCTTTCTCCTTGTCCTGTATCTGGATGCCCCTAGAAAAAGTCCCTCTGCAGCCTTCTTGAAGGTTCATTTCATGTATTGGCAGGCAGCTCTAAGGTCTCCCTGGAGTCTTTTCTTCTCCAGGCTGAACACCTCCAGCTCCCTCAGCCTGTCCTCACAGCAGAGCTGCTCCAGCCCTTGAATCATCTCTGTGGTCTCCTCTGGACGCACTCCAGCAGTGGTGTCAAGGTGTCTGTTTAATAACAGCCTCATTATAGCAGCAGTGGTGCTGAGGCACCTTCACCTTGATGGCAGTGGTGCTGAGGCATCTCTACTTTGATGGCAGTGGTGCTGAGGTACCTTCACCTTAATGGCAGTGGTGCTGAGGTACCTTCACCTTGATGGCAGTGGTGCTGAGGCACCTTCACCTTGATGGCAGTGGTGCTGAGGCACCTCCACCTTGATTGCAGTGGTGCTGAGGCATCTCTACCTTGATGGTAGTGGTGCTGAGGTACCTTCACCTTAATGGCAGTGGTGCTGAGGCACCTCCACCTTGATGGCAGTGGTGCTGAGGCACCTCCACTTGTATGGCAGGGGTGCTGAGGCACCTCCACCCTGATTGCAGTGATGCTGAGGCACCCCCACCTTGATGGCAGGGTTGCTGAGGCACCTGAACCCTGACTGCAGTGGTGCTGAGCCATCTCCACCCTGACTGCAGTGGTGCTGAGCCATCTCCACCATCCCTCTCGCAGCTGGCTCCAAGTGCTTCATGGCAGTGTCCTGCCTGCTCTTGCTCTGTAGCTCTTGCCTCTGCCCTCTCCCAGGCTCTCTGCCGTTTGTCTCCTGCTGCCCCTAAGGGTCTGAAGGTGAACAGATTTGCCTGCCCACAGCCTGGGTTTTCACCTGGTGAACTCCATCCTGAGTGGACCCTTTTTGGTGTGTTGTGGTTGTGTATGGATTAAGAGCTGAGCTGGGGCAGTAGTTTCACCTCTCTTGCACCATTTGGTTTAAAGCAGGCCCTGTTGCTGGGCTTTCAGCTGAGGCTATTGTTTCATTCTGGTCTTTTTTTTTCTTTTCTTTTCTTTTTTTTTAAAATTTTTTTCCCTTTGGTGATTTATTTTTGTTTGTTTGTTTTCTGTTTAGCATTTTCCTTGCTTTGTTGTTTCTGGAGGTGAGTTTCTGGGTTCCTTCAGCTTGCCCAGCGTTGTCTTTGAGCCCCTCTCTTTCCCACAACGTTCAAAACCACTCAGCCTCTTCAGCTGTGAGGCTGTACAGACCTGATGGGGCTCTAGAGCAAACCATTGGTGCAGCTTCCTTGGTGGCCAGAATGGAGGAGAGGGCTAAAGGGGCCAATTCTGCAGGCAGTGGATGTGCAAAGCACTTTGTGATGCTGCCAGAAGGGAAAGCTGTGAGGCTCCTTCCTCTGGGCCACGCAGTGACCTCAGTGCAAACACAGTTTGGCTTTCTCTCTTTGTCTGACCCAATGCCTGAGCTCCCCACATTTGGCTTCCTCCTCCACCTTTCCTATCCCAGCCAGAGATGCACCAATGGCCAGTACAAAAGGGGCTGTGACAAGCACACCCAGCCCAGCATGGACCAGTAGACCAGCTGGAGGGGACATGAGCCATGGCTCACCTGGCATCCAGAGCCACGTGAGGCTTTCAGTGGCCTCAGCAAAGTCTTCAGCACTAAATTCCTAGGAACCCACCAGGCAGTCCTGCTCAAGTCCTGCTGGGTGAAGCTTTTTGTGATTGGTAGGGTTTGGAATTCCATGGTGATGGGTTACAGTGGTGGCCAGACCCAAGGAAATGATGGAAGTGCAGGTCCAGGGTGAGAGTTCTGCATGGGGCAGAACTTTCCCAGATGTGGTGGCTGAAGCTCTGCCGACGGCAGGACGGTTCATGCCGTGTGGGCACCAAGCACGGTTTGCAGGGTTGCCCACCACCAATTTTCTAAGGCAACCTTCCACCCTCTAGAGACCTCTTCTTCTCTCCAGACTCTGAGCAGGTTCTGCTGGGCCCTCCCATGGTTGTTCCAAGCAGTTTACATTTTATTTGCACGCTGCCTGTCAGTGTGAGCCAGAACAGTGCTCAAAGCAGCTACAGGCAGCACATCACTTCGCAGCGACTCCTCAGGGCCATCTGTCCCTTTTGTACAGGTCTGGGGATGAAGGGGGGAAGAGTTGCTCTGTTTCTCTCCAGGGCATTTTCCATCTGAGATTCCATATTTCCCTCTTGCTTGGAAATACTGTGGCCTGTTTCCAAATCCCTGTTGGGCTTTTGGTACCTAACAGGACGCAGCAAGAAGCGCGCTTGAACACCCAGCCCCTGGGACGTCCTGTGCTGGGTCATGTGTAGACTAGAAGAGGTGTTCTTCTCTTGCTGGTTTGTGATTTCTTCCCTTTCTTTCTTCCCCTGAAGTGTGGTGGTGTGTGAGGTTGTGTCATTCCTCCCCTTAGCCTCCCTTTTTTGCCTTTGCTGTTGGTGTGGTGGTGACTCAGCTACACCAAAAGACACTCTCTTGTGCTCTGTCCCTCGCGGATGGTAAGTAGCAACCAGCAAAGCTCAAGTACTCAAGTACTTCTGGCAGTGGATTTGGAAAAGGAAGCTGCCTGCTTCATGGCTTTGCACCCTGCAGTTCCAGCACCAATTTACTCCTATTTATGCTTTTTTTTTAAAAAAAAAAAAAAAAAAACAACAAACCAACTCCAGCTAAGGCAACAGAGCAGCAAACTTGGAGTGCTGCAGGACTTGCATAACATTAGCTGGCCAGGTGACAAGGATGCTTGGCAGGATCAGAGAGTGGCCTCCACCCTGCACTGCACCAAAGCAGGCAGGGACAAATGCAAAGGTCCATTCAGGCCTCCTGCTGAGGGAGGTTGAGATCTGCTTTCAGCAATGGAAAGCCAAACTGCCACAGGTATTGCCCGAGTGGGCTCTGCCTTTCGGGTGAGGGAGGGCAGCCCCCAGTACATTCTCCTCCATCACAAACTTTCCAGCTGGTTGTGCCCAAGAAATTTCTCACCTGTGCTTGAAGCATTGGAGCAGCCAAGGGTTTGTTCCCTGAAGGTTTTGTAGCTGCCATCCTGGGGGTCAGCATTCAGCCAAAGAGTGAAATGGGGGCTCCAGCTTCAGCAACCTGGAAACTATAACTCACTTGACAAGCAGGCAAGGTGTGCCAACCCCACTCTGACTCCTGCTTCGGTTTGGTTTGGCATGATCTGAAGGTGGAACTACTGAAGCTTAGGCAAAGAGCTTCACCTGAGACTCCTCAGCAGATTACTTGCCCTGAGCTAAACTTCTGTGGTGCCTTTGATCATTTCTTTTAAATTCATTCCAGGTTTCCTGACCTCTGGATTTCAGAGTTACATAATTAACCTGGGCCAGTGTTTCTGTTCAGAACAATCCAGGAATTTTAAGCAAACATCTGTTTAAAACTCTATTTATAGCCCAAGAGCATCAGATTTTAATTGGCCCTTCTGGTTTGCTGGTATTGATTGATACCAGATGAAAACTCTCATGGAAGCAGGAGGAAAATCCCCCTGTAGCTGGAAAGGCACAATCAGGAGGTGAAGAACTTTGCTTTTCAGTCTTGAGGAGGGTTCTTTGGGGGATGTAAGTAAGAGTGGTGAGACACTAGAACAGGGTGCCCAGGGAGATTGTGGATTCCCCCTCCCTGGAGGTATTCAAGGCCTTGAGCAAGCTGATCTAGTGAGAGATGTCCTTGCCTGTGGCAGGGGTTTGTGACTGGGTGATCTTTAAGGTCCTCAAAGTTCATCTAGTTCCAACCCTCTGCCATAGGCAGGGACACCTCCCACTAGTACAGGGCACTCAAGGCCTCATCCAACCTGGCCTTGAACACCTCCAGGGAGGTTGTGGAGCAGAGAAGACCTGCAGGGAGGTTGTGGAGCACAGAATCACCCAACGTGATCAAAGATCACGTTGGGTGATTCTGTGCTCCACAACCTCCCTGGGCAACCTGTGCCAGTGTCTCACCACCCTCAACCTGTGCCAGTGTCTCACCACCCTCACTGCAAACAACTTCCTCCTAACATCCACTTTCAATCTCCCCTCTGCCCCTTCAAACCCATTGCCCCTTGTCCTGGCATTGCAAGACCTTGAAGATCTAGCAGGATATTTAGCATCCTGTTTTTCTGTAGCTTCCTCCCCAAGGAATAATCTCTTGTTCTGTGGAAGCAGTGATTTCTGTACATAGAACCCCCTGCAATGGTGTTTAGACAGGCACTGGATGGAGGAGAATCTACAGCATTGCTTGGGAACTGAAACAGGCTCCTTCAATAGGCTGTAGAGCCCTGCTCAAGCTGCAGCAGACCTCCAGTGGTTAGCCCTGGTGAGCAGCACTCAGGCACAACCCCATGCCTGTCAGAGGGCAGAGGTAGGTGACTCTGGAGAGCAAATCCAAAGCAGAGACCAAAGAGAAGCAGCCTGACACCAGCTATCAGCTGCTGGGGGCTCAGATGGATTTTGGTTCTTTGGGATGCAGCCCAGGGTCCTCCCTTCAGCCCATACTCTCCTCCTGCCCAACATCCCAGGGTCAGAGTGGGAATTAGCATCCTGCAGCCACTCAGAAAGAATCATTTCCAGCACAACTGTAAAAGCAACCCCCTCCTTATTTCTCCAAAGACCTCTACCCTGAGGTCCTAAAGATGACTTCTGCAGAGGACTTTGACTGTGTGAGTACAGCACATGGAGGCATAAAGTCCAAATATCATCGTGTGGCTTTCGATTCACCTTTGAATTTTTATTTTTTTATTTCCCTCTCCTCTCTTTTAGTTCCTTTTTTTTTTGTTGTTTTTTTGTTGTTTTTTTTGGTCCTTTGGTTGTTTCCCTGTCAACTAGAAAGTGTCTGTGGCTTCCACACTTTCTGAAGCTTGCCTGGTGTCCTCCCAAGATGCACCCTGCAGTCTGCATTCGATAGGACACAGCCTTTGTATGAGTCTCTTCTCGATGTCTTTTATCGTTTCTCTTCTCTTCTCCTTTTTATTGGTTTGGGTTTTTTTTTTACTTAGTTTTTTTTTTTTTTTTTTTTTTAGTTACTCTTTTTTTTTTCTTTTCTCACTTTTTGTTTTTTCTTTGTTTGTTTTGTTTTTTTGCATGTGCAGTTTTGTAAAGCAAACTCGAGGTTCTGTCTCTCGCAGCTCGTCAGTCTCCAGCGTTAATTCACCGTGAGTTGCTCTCTGTTCTGATGTTCAGTCCATGGAGTTTTTCTTTAGTCATTTTATTTATTTATTAATTTTTTAATGGTATCTATCTCTCTGTCTTTACAAACCTCCCTTTGCTCCACTTCCCCACTTTTGTTTTCTCCCCTTCTCCCCAACCCCCCCAAAACAACCCCCAAATCATTCCCATCGTTGTGGAAAGCCTCCAGACCAACATAGGATGGAAGGACTGGAAGCTGTGCAGTGTTGCCATCTGATGCTTGTGATTTGATTGTGAGCAACTCCCTGGTGCTTCCTACATTGACTCTGTCTTGGTGTTGTTGGTGTTGTTGGTGTTCCCTCCCCTTCCTTTGTGTGTGGTGTTATGTTTTTTGCCTTAATTATTTCCCTTTATTCCTTCCTTAAACTCTTTTCCCTCCTCTGCCATCTGCCCTCATTTGATGGTTGGTCTTGTTCTCACTTGTATTCCTGTTCTCTGTGTTTATCTGTGCTGGGCTGATGGCTTTGATGTTCCACCAGTGTTTGCACTTCTGGCTCAGTAGGAGAGTGGGAGCCCACCAGGAGTACACTCAGGAGGACTTGAGAAGGAGTTGTTGAAAACTGGACCTGAGTGAGACCAAATTGCAAAACTGCATCCTTGGGAGCATTGGTTGGGTCTGTGTGTGTGTGTGTCCTCCCCCCCAACCTTGCTCAAGCTGGAGCTTACAGCTACAAATCTTCTGTACTGTGAGGGTGCTGGAGCCCTGGAGCAGGCTGCTCACAGGGGTTGTGGAGTCTCCTTCTCCAGAGACTTTCAAGACACACCTGGATGCATTCCTGTGGGACTTGCTCTAAGTGACCCTGCTTTGGCAGGGAGGGGTTGGACTGGATCCTCAGAGGTCACTTCCAACCCCTACCATTCTATCATTCTATGACCCTGCGAAACTGAGGCACTCAGCAAGCTCCTATGCACCCATGGCTGAGCAAGCAGTGGTAGAGCTTCTGTTCCCCCCACGCACTCGTTAACCTCGCCGGCTTTGCTGTGACTCGTGGGTGCTTTGACACCGATGCAGGCTTGTAGGAGAAGCCATTGCTCTCTGCTGACTAACACAACAAACCTTCTCATCAGCTGCTCACCAGAGCCCTCCTAGTGTCTTTGCTTTGGGTGATACCTTTGCCATTTGATGTTGTCTTTCTTCTTTAATGCTTGTGGAGAGCCAAGTAAGTGCCGACCTACCGCCCGCTCGGGTTTGTCCTTCTGTGCACCACAGCAGGTACCAAAGGCACGGTGAAGCAAAGGAGGTGTTCCACCAGCTTCCTGACATCTTCCTTTTTCCCTGAGTGGGTTTGTTTTTTTTTTTTGGGAAGGGGTCTGTTCCACTGGTGGATCTCAGATATGTTTGTATATAAAAATACTTTGTGTGAAGTGTGAGCTAAGCTTCTGTGACCAAAGGTGAGCTCCGGTGACTGGCAAGCGTAGGTGTGAGGTGTCTGGGAGATCTCACAGGGCTGGGAGGGTGAAAATTAGGGGGATCAAGTAGACCCAGGCAGGTTTTGGTTTGTTTTCTTCCAATCTATTTCCTGGCTGTTGGGTATCTTGACAGGCAGGAAGGTGCAGAGAGAGCTCTGCTGCCCTTTGCATCTTTTTCACCCTGCCTTACCTGGCAGGAGCAAGGGGATGGAGAAAGGAGGTGATGGAGGAAAGGGTGAGGTGTTCCATCAGCTTCCTGACATCTTCCTTTTCCCATGGCTGTTTGTTTTTTGGGGGGAAGGGGTCTGTTCCACTGGTGGATCTCAGATATGTTTGTATATAAAAATACTTTGTGTGAAGTGTGAGCTAAGCTTCTGCGACCAAAGGTGAGCTCCGGTGACTGGCAAGCGTAGGTGTGAGGTGTCTGGGAGATCTCACAGGGCTGGGAGGGTGAAAATTAGGGGGATCAAGTAGACCCAGGCAGGTTTTGGTTTGTTTTCTTCCAATCTATTTCCTGGCTGTTGGGTATCTTGACAGGCAGGAAGGTGCAGAGAGAGCTCTGCTGCCCTTTGCATCTTTTTCACCCTGCCTTACCTGGCAGGAGCAAGGGGATGGAGAAAGGAGGTGATGGAGGAAAGGGTGAGGTGTTCCATCAGCTTCCTGACATCTNGTTTTTTTTTTTTTTTTTTTTTCTTCTTTCTGATGTGACTCACATCTGTGCTCTGAACAGAATAAATTTGTACTGCAAAAAGGCAGCACTGAGGATTCTCATCCTCTTTACCATTTCTATGCACCGTCTGGGCAGTAATTTGTGATTTCCTATGCAAACCAGGGCTGGTTTTGATGGATGAGCTGAGGATGCATTTTCTTCTCTGTGGGTATTTAAAGAGCATTTCTCCTGCAAAAGCCTCTTGTTTTGATTCAACTATGGCTATGGAACCCATAGCAGGGTGCAATCAATGTATGGAAGTATCAACCGTCACAGAGCATCTCTAGAGCAGCCCCTGAAGGATAAAGACATCAGAAGGTCTTAGTTGTTCTCTTATTTGTGGCCAGTTCTGGGCTACCTGGTTCCAGGACACAGAGAAGTGTTTGAGAGGTTACAGCAAAAGGCTACAAAGATGGTTAGGGGACTGGAATATCTCTCTTGTGATGGAAGGATGAGGGGACAGAGTCTGCTCAGCAAGTTTGCTGATGGCACCAAACTGGGAGGCTTGGCTGATCCAGCTGCAGACTGTGAGGCCATCCAGGTAGACCTGGGCAGACAGAGCTGGGCACAGAGGAACCAAATGAGGTTCAACAAGGACAAGTGCAGAGTCCTGCACCTCAGGAGGAATAATAAACTGCAGCAGTACAGGCTGGGAGGGGATCTGCTGCAGAGCAGCCCTGGGGAGAGGGACCTGGGAGTGCTGGTGGAGAATATCCATGGGCAGCAATGTGCCCTGGTGGCCAATGGGACCCTGTGGGGCATTAAGCAGAGTGTGTCCAGCAGATCAAGGGAGGTTCTCCTCTCCCTCTGCTCTGCCCTGCTGAGACCTCATCTTGAGCACTGACTTCGGATTTGGGCTCCCCAGATGAAGAGGGACAGGGACCTGCTGGAGAGAGTCCAGCA
>VWZE01019307.1:4922-37222 GCA_013396675.1 Eubucco bourcierii | reverse complement strand
AAAAAAAAAAAAAAAAAAAAAAGTAAATAGTGGCACACATTTGTACTGAATTACTGCCACAAAATCACAGAAACATGCAGCTTGGCAAAGCCCCTCAGAATCACCAAGCCCAGCCTAGAACTCTTCAAGATTCACCTGAAACCATATCCCCAAGCACCACATTCAACCCACCCTTAAACACATCCAGGCTTGGGGACTCCACCACCTCCCTGTGCAGCTCATTCCAGTCCCTGACCACCCTCTCAGTGGAAAACTTTTTCCTAATGTCCCATTTAAACCTCCCCAGTCTCAGCTTGAGGCCATTCCCCTTGTTCTGTCTCCAATTACTTGTGAAAAGTGACCAACAGCAGTTTTTCCACAATGTCTCTTCAAGTAGTCATAGACTTGGTGATCTTTGGAGGTCCCTTCCAACCTCTAAGGTTCTGTGATTCTGTGAAGAAAGAGTAGTGTGTATGTAGCACAAACTATCCTCAGGAAACACGGCTGGGGCTCTCTCTGCATTTGCATCAACACATGCAGTGTTTCCCAAGGTTAAGTCCACACAGAGCTCATGCTCCACAAAATGTGAAGGACTCTCCACAACTGTCTGATATCTTCAGTTGCCACCCAGTTTAATTCAGTACCTCAGGTTGGTTCTTTTCTTGTTGCCTTAACAAACCTTGATTGCATTTGTTTTGTTTCCCAGCATATAGTCTTAAATTTGCTTTTCAGCAGGTGACTCATGGTTTTACTCAAATGTCACCACTGATAATCCCAATAGTAGATTATCCCAGTTAATAATATAACACTCAAGATTAATCTTAATCTGGATAATTCTTTTTCTTTTTATTATTAATAAATTCTGCCCAGAGGAAGTTTGGGTGAAGAAAAAGAACTTGGTCAGAATTTTGGGTGGATACTGAGGTTCTCTGTCCCATTACCTTTTAATTATCTCTCACTTTGGTACTTTTGTAGAGCAGTGGTTTTAATGAACATTATCACAAGTGAGAGATGTCATTTCTCAGTTTCACTGCACCACCTCTAACCTGTGCTAGTAGGAGGTGTCCCTGCCTATGGCAGGGGGTTGGAACTAGATGATCCTTGAGGTCCCTTCCAACCTTACCATTCTATGATTCTATATTGGACTTGGGGCAGCTGAAAATGCTCAGCACCTGACAGCATTCAACCCTGCTGTGGAGAGTGAGTCCCATAAACCCTTTAAAGTTAAGTGTCTCATTTCACATGTAGAGTTAGACCAGCAAATGTTAGCAGGGTTTCAACAGCTGCGACTAAACCTTGTGTGTGAACAGCTGTGTTTGAAACTGAGTAGCCCACACAATGAGTGCAAGAAAGAGCACACTGAGTTTCCTCATTGATTTTCAAGGTGGCTAGAATCATAGAATCACAGAATGGTCTGGGTTGGAAGGGTCCTCCAAAGGCCATCTAGTTCAGCCTCTTTGCAGTCAGCAGGGACATAACCAACAAGATCAGGTTGCCCAGAGCCCTTTTGAGCCTCACTCTGAATATCTCCAGGGATGGGGGCCCAACCACCTCCCTGGGCAACCTGTTCCTGTGTTCCACGACCCACATGGAGCAGAACCTGTTTCTAACATCCAGTCTCAATCTGCTCTGCTCTAGTTTGAAGCCATTGCCCTCATCCTGTCCCTGCAGGCCTTTGCAAACAGTCTCTTTGAAGCCTTATTGTAGCCCTCTTCAGGCCCTGGCAGGTAGTTCTGAGGTCTCCCCAGAACCTCCTCTTCTCCAGGTTGAAGACCCCCAGCTCCCTCAGTCTGGCTTTGTAGCAGAGCCTCTCCAAATCCCTGATCATTTTTGAGGCCCTCCTCTGGACCTGTTCCATGAGGCAACTGAATTCAGGGAGTATCACAATGTCTAACAAGTTCATGGTTTCTCTCTAAAACAGTTTGGTAAAAATCCCAACTATCATTTGGTGCTGGAGCCAGTGCAAAGGAGGGCAAGGAAGCTGGAGAAGGGCCTGGAGAATAAATCTGATTGAAGAGCAACTGAAGGAGCTGGGGATGGTTAGTGGAGGAGGCTGAGGGGAGACCACATGTCTACAACTACCTGAAAGGAGGTTGTGGAGAGGTTGGTGCTGGTCTCTTCTTACAGGTCATTAGCGACAGAACAAGATGGAATGGCCTCAAGCTGCCACTGGGTAGCTTTAGACTGGACATTAGGAAACATTTTTTTCACAGAGAGAGTGGTCAGGTGGTGGAATGGGCTGCCCAGGGAGGTGGTGGAATTCCCCACCCTAGATGTGTTTCAAGGTGGTTTGTCTTTGGTGCTTGGGGCTATGGTTTAGGGGTTTGGGACTATGCATCTTATAGTAGTAGGAATATGGCTTGGACTTGGTGCTCCTGAGGGGCTTTTCCAGTCTGAATGCTTCTATGATTCTGTGATCTACATACTAAACTGGCAGTAACAGATATTTCATAGGACTTTTTAAGGAAAGAGCAGAATTCAAGTAGCATGAGAACCAGTAATTTTAAATTATGCCTCTGCAATTACGACATCTCCCTTGTTTGAGAAACTGGAGGGATGGAGGAGCTGCACAGGCAAGGTCGAAAGGGCCCACAGAAGAAGAGACAATGACATCATTCATGTTGTTTCCTTCTTTTCTTCTTCCAGATGTTCTCTTTTTTGAGCATGTAAAGAAGGGTGTGCCAACCACTGAAAAGAGTCAGCCACCACCAGGCTTTTCCCCTGACATCAGTTTTATACTAATGCTACTCCCCTGACTCCATCAGCATTGCTTCTGCTGCACAAGACAAGAAAACAGTATCATTACTGCTCCCATCACACAAGCTGGGAGTTTACAGAGAGGACTAAGTCTATTGTTCTAATGAATATTAATGCTCTAAGAATCCAAATGTTGTATAGAAAATGCATCATATAGAAACTCAGAAACATTGTCATGGTGTGGTGAAAAGGGAAAGCATTTTCCTTAACATGCAATTTGCCATCACTGAAATGCAAATGTACTGTGAGATAATCTCTCACGAAATGGCTGTAAAAGCATAAGAATACAATAAAAAAATACAACTTTACTTCTATAAAAGCCTTTGAGGGAGTTTTAAGGATGTTGGGTAGTGATAGGACCAGGGGAATTGGAGCAAAACTAGAAGTGGGTAGATTCATATTGGATGAGGGGACTTGATAGTAGCCTTCCAGTATCTGAAGGGGGCCTACAGGAAGGCTGGGGAAGGATTATTTACAAGGTCCTGCAATGACAGGACAAGGGGCAATGGGCTTAAACTGGCAGAGGGGAGATTTAGACTGGATGTTAGGAGGAAGTTCTTTCCAGTGAGGGTGGTGAGGCACTGGAACAGGTTGCCCAGGGAGGTTGTGGATGCTCTCTCCCTGGATGTGTTCAAGGCCAGATTGGATGAGGCCTTGAGTGAGCTGTACTAGTGGGAGGTGTCCCTGCCTGTTGCAGGGGGTTGGAACTAGATGATCCTTGAGGTCCCTTCCAACCTTACCATTCTATGATTCTATGAGTCTATGTTAGGAAGGAGTTCTTCACCATGAGGGTGGTGAGACACCCTGGAACAGGTTGCACAGGGAGATGGTGGAAGTCTCATCCCTGAAGGTGTTTAAGGCCAGTCTGGATGAGGCTCGGGGTAACCTGATCTAGTGTGAGGTGTCCCTGTCCGTGGCAGGGGGTTTGGAACTGGCTGATCTTTGAGTTCCCTTCCAGCCCTGATAATTTTGCAAGATTCTGTGTATGCTTGCAGCCTCAAGGGATCTCAGACTATCTCTTCAGGGTGTACTTAGTGAGCACTAAAACATCCTTTGTTGTGGCTTAATACTGCAATAGACGTAGTGACTTATGTGCAGAGCAGAAAGTGCAAACCCTTGAAGACAAAATGGAGTTTAGCCTCAGCAGAAGACATACTGGAATAAAGGCCAAGGAATGTCTGAACCTGGCAAGTCAGCTTACCTTCTTACACCCTCATGTCAATACAAACAGGTCCTAGCAAACTGACTTGTGGCAGCAGTTCTCTGAACTCCATTTTTAATGAATAGATAGCTTCATTTCTACTAACTGCAGTGAAATGCAATTTTATTGTCAATTACAGATCAGGATTTACTCTGTTGGGATATATTTGTTTTTTTTCCTGAGGAGGATAGAGAGAGGGTGAAGTTGCAAACCTTCCATGTGTATTACACAGAGAGGTGTAAGTTTGTGAGCAAGTTGAGCTGCGTGCACAACCTGTGTGCTTGCCTTTGTAATGCTGGCATTTGCAGCTTGCTGCGCTTTGAAGTGCCTACACTGTTCTCTGATCTGCTGAAAGACCACAGTGTACTGTACACAGCTCTACTCACACCTGAATTAGCCAAAACATGTTAAGAAGAACCCAGTGCTGATTGTGTTCAGTCCCTGCTGAGGCAACTACAAACTCGGATGTAAGGAGCTCGGTCTCTCAGGATCACAAGATGTAAGGAGTTGGAAGGGATCTTCATAAATCTTCCAGTCCAGTCCCCCTGCCACAGCAGGACCAGAGGATCGGGCGCAGGTCACACAGGAACACACCCAGACAGGGCTGGAAATGCTCCAGACAAGGAGACTCCACAATCTCTCTGGGCAGCCTGTGCCAGGGCTCTGTCACCCTTATAGTCAACAAGTTCTTCCTCATCTTCAGATGAAACTTCCTATGCTGCAGTTTCCATCCCTTGCCCCTTGTCCTATCCCAGGGCACAAGTGAGCAGAGGCTGTCCCTGTCCCTTCCTTCCTGACCCCAGCCTCATTTATTTATATCCATTTATTGATCCCCTCTCAGTCATCTCTTCACCAGACTAAAAAGTCCCAGGTTTACTTTTAAAATATGCCTTACTGACTGATACAACAGTCTTGGACATATCTTTAATTGATGGTGAGACATATCCTAAGTGTTTAAATGTCTCCAGCTCAGCACCTGAGGCCTGTTTCACAAAAACAATGGGAAAAATCATATATATATATTTAACGGCTTAGACCCTAGAACATTTTTAAAAAAGGCTGAGTCTAAGTATAGATTCTCCTTCTTATGCAAACTCTGCTTAGTATGAAAGGATGATTAAAAGGTGGCAGAAAATCACATTTTTACTTTCTTCGTTCTAGGCACAGCTTACCTCTCCTTTTCACAGAGGCATAGAATCACTTGGATTGGAAAAGACTCTTAAGATCATCAAACCCAAGTCCACCATCAAACCACATCCCCAAGCACCACACGTTTTATCCCCATCCTAAGTTTGAGGAGCCTCCTATTTGCAGGCATTATCTACAACCAAACCAGCTTGCTGTGCCCATTGAGAACAGCCAGAGCATAGCAAGGTGCTGAGCAACCTGTCACTGTGGGAGCCCCCGGAACCGTCACCACAGCATTGGACACACAATGGCTTCCCAAGAATTCCCTGCTGCCTGACCACATTAGTGTTTGCTAATAGCACAGTGACAGGGTTGCTGTGTCACTGATTGGCCAGCCACTCTTGCCCTGCAACTACATGCCAAAGCATCCAGTTCTGGAGTCACTATTGCAAGAGGGCTATGGATGTTCTGGAAGGTGTCCAGAGAAGGGCCACAAGGCCCAACCAGAGGGTTGGAGCTGCTCTGCTCTGAGGGGTGACTGAGGGAGTTGGGGTTGTTCAGTCTGGAGAGGAGAAGGCTTCGAGGTGACCTTATTGTGACTTTTCAGTATCTTAAGGGGGTCTACAAGAAAGCTGGGGAGGGACTCTTTTGGATGTCAGGTAGTGATGGGACTGGGGGAGATGGAACAAAGCTAGAAATGGGTAGATTCAGACTGGATGTTAAGAAGTTCTTCATCATGAGGGTGCTGAGAGCCTGGAACGGGTTGCCCACAGAGGTGGTGGAAGCCTCATCCCTGGAAGTCTCTAAGGCCAGGCTGGATGAGGCTCTGGGCAGCCTGATCTAGTGTGAGGTGTTGGCTCACACCAGGCAGGGGGGTTGAAACTGGATGATCCTTGTGGTCCCTTCCAACTCTGACTAATTCTATGATTCAATGATTCTATGATATAATTAAACTGTAACTGACATCCTCTTTGGAGAGATAAGAGGACTGGCATGGGAGATTTCACAGCAGTGCCATGGAGGTACAGTGCCCTAAGAAGACAGTTAGACATGAACCTGACAAAAGAGACCTCAGCAACCCCTCACGGTTTGTTTGTAATTCTGCTCTGTCCTGGTCACAAGGGAGATGACTGAATGGGTCAAGAAATACAACATGCTCTGTATCTCTCCTCACTGCACTAGCAAATTATCTTCAAAAATGCATTTTAATGGACTATGTGGGCAGGAATACTTTTAGACATAGAGTTTACAACTAATGTTTTATTCCAGACTATTCTGGTTCTGGGTTTTAATTTTTTTTTCTCTGTGTTTGGTGTTTTGTTTTTTGTTTTGTTTTGTTTGTTTGTTTGTTTGTTTGTGTTTTAAAAAAAATTTTCACAGAATCACAGAATGTGAGGGGCTGGGACCTCCAAAGCTCATTCAGTCCAAGACCCCTGACAGAGCAGGAGCACCTAGAGTAGATCACACAGGAATACACCCAGGAAGCTCTTCAATATCTCTAGCGAGGGAGACTCCACAACACCCCTCGGCAGCCTGGTCAAGGGTTCTGTCACCAGAACAGGGAAAAAATTCCTCTTCATGTTTCCATGAAACTTCCTATGCCTCAACTCCCACCCATTGCCCCTTGGCCTGGCACTGGGTATCTGCCACCAGAGCCTGGTTTAAGCCTCTTGCCACTCACCTTTCTATCTTTATAACCATTCCTGAGGTCCCCCCTTAGGCTTCTCCTCTCCAAGTGGCACAGAGGCTTTCCTCCTAAGGAAGATCTTCCATTCCCTTAATCATCTTTGTGGACTCTTTCAAGCTGTTCTATGTCCTTCTTGAACTGACGGGCCCAGAATTGGACACTGTACTCCAGAAGTAGCCTCAGCAGGGCAGAGTAGAGGGGGAGGAGAAACTCTCTTGACCTGCTAACCACAGCCCTTCTAATGCACCCCAGAATTTAAATTTTCTCACTCAATGGTTGTGAGTTACCTATTATATTTGTACTAAACAGTTGCTAACTTTCATTCTGGAACACTTTGCACAGCTTATCACAGGTGTACAATATCTGTAATGGTTCAACATAAGCTTCTTCAAGAGAGCTGCAGCAAGCAGCCCTCTGAGCCCCTCTGCACCTCTCACTACTGAGCTCTTCGCCTCTGTTCTGAGGTGGCCACCGTGATGCAGAACCAGGTACTACCTGTGTCACTCTGAGCTGGCAATTTCCAGCCTGAGAGTCTGTTTGGGTACCCACCTGGAATAATTTTTTTTCCTGATATTTCTCTTAAAAGCAAGTGCTTTGATTACATTACCTTACAAGCATCTTGCAAGCACCTGTTGGACCTGTTGAAGCAGGTCCAGAGGAAGGCTCAGAGGAAGTGGACATCCTTCTATGAAGAAAGATTGAGAGGGTTAGGGTTGTTCAGCCTGCAGAAGGTTCTGGAGAGACCTTATTGTGGCCCTTCAATATTTAAAGTGGGCTTACGAGAAAGAGTGGGACAAATTTTTTGGTAGGTGCTGTTGCAACAAGACAAAGGATAATGGTTTTAAACCAAAAGGAGGGACACAGACTAGATACAAGGAAGACATTTTTTAGAATGAGGCTAGTGAGACACCAGAAGGAGTTGCCCTGAGAGGTGGTCGATACCTGGTACAATGCGTGGAAACAAAAAGGGTCAGGTTGGATGGGGCTCTGAGCAACCCGCTCCAGTCGAAGATGTCTCTGTTCATTGCAGAGAGCTCGGACTAGATGATCTTCAAAGGTCCCTTCCAACTCAAACTATTTTGTGATTCTAAGTTATCTGACAGTCATGAACACTCAGTAGATTTGCCTGCAAGAAAGAGAAGACTAATCTTCTGTCATTACAGATTAGTTCTCACTTTGGGGCAAAAAAAAAGCTGAGTGGGCGGGGAAAAGGATCAAGAAAACTTGTTCACTTTGTCCTCTTAATGTCTCAGCACAGTACGCTTCCCCTGTCAGGTGCTTAATACTCATTCTGTCCTAGGAACCTGTGCCTGTTGATCTCATCTTATGTAGTACTGGCCTGGAAAGCTCTGATATGTTCAGTTATCTGAAAGAATGAAGTTTTGTGGACACTCAGCAGGGCATAGTTCAGATTCCTGAGTGCAGAATTAATCTTTGCTTTGTCTTTGAGTATTTAGCCTTTGCTTTCTTCTTTTCTTTGAAGATCTGTGAATATGAATTTGAAGAAGGTTGTTAAGGACAGTGCTATTTGCAGCCAAGGTATTTTACAATTATATTAGCATGTTCCTCCTCTTTATCAACCTCCTCTTTATCAGGAGGAATCAAAATGGATTTGTGGCCTCATCTTGAGTTCCACTTCAGACTCCAGCAGGTGCTATCCTTGACAGCAAGACACCAGGATGGATTGCAGATGGAAGAGACAGGCATCTAGGGAGGCCCAAGGCCATTCTGAAGCTCAAAGGCTTTAAAAAAAAAAAAAAAAAAAAAAGCAAAAGCTTACAAGGCACACAGTTTTAGAAAGGGAAGAGCTGGACAGGTACTGATGCAATGTGTTCCCACTGACTTAATCAGAAGACTGTTTACTATGTGCTACACTAACTGCATCTTCCAGATAGTATTCATAGTGCTCTTAAGATTGTCTAAATCAACTATGGAAGGCATAACCTGAATAGTACAAATGGTTGGAAAGGGATTGAGCCAGGACCACTGAATGGGCTTGCTCTTCATGTTTAGCTGTAACTAACCCTAGAACCTACATGAGGCCATCTATGACTTTGACAGTTAGAGAAGACACACAATTTAAGTTAAAACTGCTGCAAGGCTTATGAAAAGAAAATTGGTATCAGCTTCAGCTTTTCTCACCTAGTTTGAATAGAACCATAGAATTGTGGAATCATGGAATCATAATTCATGTATCACAGAATCATAGAATCAGGGTTGGAAGGGACCACAAGGATCATCCAGTTCGAAACCCCCTGCCATGGGCAGAGACACCTCACACTAGATCAGGCTGTCCACAACCTCATTCAGCCTGACCTTAAACACCTTCAGGGATGAGGCTTCCACCACCTCTGTGGGCAACCTGTTCCAGGCTCTCACCACCCTCATGATGAAGAACTTATTCTTAACATCCAGTCTGAATCTACCCATTTCTAGCTTTGTTCCATCTCCCCCAGTCCCATCACTACCTGACATCCTAAAGAGTCCCTCCCCAGCTTTCTTGTAGGCCACCTTAAGAAAGGTCATAATAAGGTCACCTCAAAGCCGCTCCTCTCCAGACTGAACAACCCCAACTCCCTCAGTCACCCCTCAGAGCAGAGCAGCTCCAGCCCTCTGATCATCTCCGTGGCCCTTCTCTGGGCACTTCCAACACATCCACAGCACTCCTGCAATAGTGGTTCTAGAACTGGATGCAGTACTCCAGGTGGGGTCTCACCAGGGCAGAGCAGAGGGGGAGAATCACCTCCCTCACCCTGTTTGCCGCACTTCTGATGCAGCCCAGGCTCTGGTAGTGTCTCTGGGCTGCAAGAGCACACTGCTGGCTCATGTTGAGCTTCTCATCCACCAGCACCCCAAAATCCCTCTCCTCAGGGCTGCTCTCAAGCCAGTCACTGCCCAGCCTGTATTGGTGCTTGGGATTGCCTCAACCCACATGTAGGACTTTGCATTTGGTCTTACTGAACTTCACGGGGTTGGCTTGGGCCCAATGTGAACAAGCCTTAAGCTAACTTAGAAAAATATCTTTCTCCTGTCATTCTGAAAACCTTTGTTATCTCACAAAAGAACACCAATGCTACCACAGCATTTGCTCTTCAGATACTTTTGATGTGTATGTGCTGTTCGTGAAAACGAAGGGAAGATATCGAGAATAACCAGAAAACAGCATTTATGCACCTGGCTGCCAAGAAGAAGGGACACAGGGAGCGCCTGTGGGCATCTTGCGGGGGAGATACTGAGGAATACAAAGCTTTCTTTCTGCTACAGTGAAGGGAAAAGATGAGACGGGTGTGGGCGGGAGAAGGTATGATTGTTTTCTCTGCATGACAGGAGGGGTTAGGGAAATTGTTTATTTCTTTGTACAGGAAATGTCTTTGTTTATGCCTGTGTCTGTGGGCACTGGAAGAGGCAAAGCCTTTCTCTCTCTGGCAGCAGGGATGGATTTTTTTGTTTGTTTAGCATGGGAAACGGGGAGATTCGGTGTTGGTTTTTCTGTGGACGGGGGCGAAGGGAGGTCTGCCTACACATCTACCAGCCGTTTTAAAAAAAGGAAAACGGCAAAACATGCAAGTTCTGCAGAGACTTCAAAACCGGCTGAGCGTTAGGTAGGAGAGTTCATTTCGGCGCCGTCCCAAGCTGAGCAAATGTTCAGATATCTATTTTAGGCTCTCATGACGCCCAGAACGACAAATCAGGAATTCAAAGCATTGTAGTCCACGTCGTAGTTTGAAACATACGGCAAGTAACATTCCCCGCCCCGGCCTCCTCGGTTTAATTGAGGCACTCACAACTCCAAGGCGATCCCCAAAGCTCCCTTCCCTCGCTGCCATTTTTTAAAGTTTTCATCCCACGACACCTTTCAAATCATTTGTCCTTTTTCCCATGGCGCCACCTTTGCCCTTCAAGTCTGACAGAAGTGAGCCTCCCTGCCCGAGCACTCGCTAATCCTCCGACTTCTCTCCCGCTCCGCTCCACTATGCTTCCCCCCGCGACCATCAACTTCCCTGACGGCATCGCCCCTCTGCCCACCACCCACACCGGCGCCGTGGGGTCGGCCTGTCCCTGCCCTGAACAGGCGGAGGGTGACAGGGGGAAGCGTAGGGCGCCTGCCGGGAGCGGTGTGTGCCGAGGAGAGGCGCAGGCTGCCCGCGGGCCGCCAAGATGGCTGTGACCCCGTGGGGGTGACCAGCGGCCGGGGGCCACGCGCGCCCCCTCCCCGCGCCCAGGGCCCGACATGCGGCTGAGGCCGTTGGGCAGGGAGGCTGGGGCGCGCCGAGCGAACGTGTGGGTGCCCAGGGGAGCGCAGGGCCACACCGCCGCGGCCGCGGAGCGCAGCGCTAGCGGATGGGGCACCAGGGAGGGACGGAGGGAGGGGAAGCGGCTGACGGGGCGGGGACTGCCACTCCTGTGCGCTGTTTGTCCGTGTTCCACCGCGCGAGTAGGAGGAGGGCCCTGTCCGGCAGCCTTCTGCTGCCCCCCTCCTCCGTGTGAAGGGACCGGGGCGACCGAAGCGGGGGCGGGGGAGGTGATGAGCTTGGGCCGGGGGCTGCGGCGGCGGCGCAGCTGCTGCTGCTGCGGCGGCGGGAGGCGACGGCGGGCCGTTGGAGGGTCTGTCCGGCCGGCCCGGGGCCAGGGGGATGCAGCGGAAGACGTGTCTGGGTCTGGGTGTAGCTGATCGGAGAAGAGAGGCAACCGCCGACCAGAGAGGCCGACGAGGAGCGAAGGAGAGCCATCCTGACATGCCTTTTCCTCTCCCTCCTCTCCAGCGGCCATGTTAACCAGAAAACCCTCAGCTAGCGCCGCCGCTGGTGCTGCCTACCCAGCCGGTAAGAGAGGGCCGCCGCGATCGCCACCGCGCCGGGCTGCGGGATCCCCGCGCCGCCCCTGCCGCGCTGGGCTGGGTCGGGTCCTAGGGCTTGGGGAGGGGGGGGGACGACGACAGACAGACAGACGCCCCGCGGCTGTCCCCCGCAGCTGCCGCCGCAGCGGAGCCGTGCGTGACGGAACAATGATCCACCCTCCCCCTCTGGCAACCGAGTCCGGGGGGACGGCGGGGGCTGCGTGTTCAGCTGCGGCGTGCTGTCGTTGTGCGGGTTGGCGGGTTAACCTCGGGGAAGGGGGAAAAGACCCCAGGGAAATCATTTGGGAAAACGACCCAGGAAAAAATTGGTCACTGCCTTTGCCGGAGCGGCCGCGTTTGACAGGGGGCAGCGGTGCTCGTCTCTCCTACCCGCTGCAGACTTGTGAACTCGTGGCGGGTCCCCGGCGCCGCCAGGATTTGGCCGGGCCAGGCGGCTCGGAGAGTCGGTAGTTCGGGCGGCCATCGAGCCCCGAGGGGTGTGCGGGGCAGAGCCGGCTTGTTCTCCCGGTTAAGCGCCTGCTGGTGGCGGGTTAATCTCGGATGAAGGGTTTAGCCGGGCGAGCATGGCCCACCCGCGCTATTAGCCGGATCGGTTCGTGTCCGCGCCGCGGCGGTGATTAGCTTTTAATGGCTTCTGCCTGAAGCTAGACGGTTGGCGGTGCCGGCGAAGCGCCGGGGCCGCTGGCCTCCGCCTCCCCGACGGCCGCCGCCGCTGCTGCCGCCGCCGCCTTCCGCGCTCATCCCTCTGCTCTCCGCAGGCAGGGCAGGGGATAGCGGCCGCCCGCTGCAGTCTTCCCCAGGAGCCGGAGCCGGAGTCTCCCGGGCAGGAGCTGGGACCGGCCCACCATCGCCCCTCGCATTGCCGCCGCTCAGGGCCAGCAACGTTTCCCACACGGTGAGCCCGGGCACGGGAGGGGGATCGGGGACGGGAGGGCAGGTGGGGGAAGCTCCGGGGGCTTGCCACGCCGCCGCCGCTGTCCTTTCGCCGAATGGCCCCGCGGCCGGACTGAGCCCTTGCGGGCACCCCGGGGCGGGAGAGAGCAGGGGCCCCGTTCCACCTAACGAGGCGCTCGGTGCTTGAGCAAAGTGCATTTTATTTCTGCAAACTGAGATCCGATGTACGCGTTTGTTGTGAGGCTGCGACTCTGCGCTGAGAAGCAGCTTTCTCCTTACCGAGCCCTCCTTCAGTCTGATTTTGTATCTCATTTTCAGTGACAAACTCGATCCTTCACGCTCACACAGAGGATCTGTTGTGGTAAATGCATGGGTTTTTTGGGTGATATTATTTTGTCAGTGAGGTTAGCCACTGCGATTAAAGGATCATATGAACTGTGGTGAAAAATAAAGGCTGTTTTCCCTTTATATGTCTGATCAGCTCAGGCCGATAGCTGTCTTCCCTAGAAATAGCTGTCACTGTACTCGGGAACAATGATTGAATGAATCCGACTTTATTGCTGCATAGTTTACCTACAGAAATAAGCACCGATGGTATGAAAAGGATACTATTTTCCGGTTCTGTGATATCTCACATTATCTCCTACTCGAAGTTAATCTATTAGGAATGAAACTTCCCAAGTATGCCACTATATATGGATGAGAGAGGGTATCTGCCCTGAAGGCATGACAGAGTAGAGAGAGGGGTCTGTGTGCTGCCATTTTAACACTGAATATCTGAAATTTTTATTGCATACATTTCCTTTTAAATGCTGAAGGGTTTCATATTGACCCTGAAAGGCATGGGTGGCATACTTCTTAGAATTATTGAGCTATTCATGGATTCTTACATGCTATCTTTGTAAACGTATGGCAGAGCTTTAAATGGCAATGCCATTATGGGCTAGTAGAAGGCAAAACTCCGTTTAGATATTAGTGTTTCAGTGACTTTCTATGTAGTTTCAAAGGTAAAAGCATCCTGTTCAAATCCATTTATAGAAAGAATTTGTTTAAATTAAAAAACTGAAGTGAGTCTGTGCAGGATTTGCTGAAAAGCGATGATGAATGTTCTGCAAATTCAGGGTTGAACTGCATGTTTGAGATTAACATCATTGTATATTTGCATAGCTCGGGTACATATCTGAATTGCTCAATAGTGCTGCTTTAAAGAAGGAACAGAGATTCCTCCTTTAAAGCAGGTAAAACCAAAGAAAATACCTCCCTATTTCAGCCATTGTTTTTTTCACTTTCTTTTAAGTTCTGGTTGGTTTTTGAGTAGAGGCAGGAGCTTAAATTTTGAAAATACAACTAGAAAAGAAGGAATGTAATACAAACACCCTGGGCATTGATCATGAAACTGCATGTACAGGTGGACACACAAATAACAGGAGCCCACATGTAACAGAGTCCATATGTAATTTAAGGTTTGTGAAAGCGTGGGAGTCCAGCTACGTATCAGTGACTACTTTCTAATTTTGGAAGTGCAGAAACTTGATATTTTTATACATAGGTTTGTATGTGTGTATATAGTGCCTGTGTCTATAGACACACATATATATATAAACATGAAGTCTTTATGAAAATATGCAAGAGATATTCAAGCATTAATTTGCTGTGTTTCAAGTATTTTTATACATCTATTGTGTGTTATGTTTGTATGTAGATATATGCATGTATATACACACATATAGAGATGAAGTACTTTGGAAAACTCACAAGCATGATCAAGCATTATATTGCTGTGTTACACGTCCCTCTAGATTCTGAGTGTTTCAGACTGCCTTTTCTTTGTGATAACAGCCTACTTGACAGTATTTAGCCTTGGATGCTATTGTAAAGTAGCTCAGACTGCCTTTCAGAATATTGTTGGTGGTTGTTTTGTGGTTGCCTTACATAACTTTTTGTGGTCAGGATCAGATGTGGCATCAGAATGCTGGATTTTAACCTAAAAAATTTTTAAAAAGACTGTATCTGTTATGTGATCTTTTTATAAACTTCAAGTCTGCTGACCTCAGCTGACACTGACTGATGCAAACCATTCGGTTTGCATCCCTCTACTTTCTCCAGTCTATTTAAAATGAAACATTTGACCTTTCTTAAACGCTTAAACCATTTTTCTTGCATTTATTTGTTTTCATCCCTGTTGTAGCTATGAGACTTGTGTAATAACCAGAGACTGAGAGTATTTCTCTTGGCGTTTCAGGCTTCCAGAAGGTAATGGTTTGATAACATGGTTGAACTTGCCCATGTCTGGATGCAGTAAGCATGTTCGTTGTGTACATGCTAGTTATGAAGAGAGACGGAAATGGAAGATAGGTTATCTATGCAAAGAAGTTTTTAGTTCAGATAGAGCTGAAACCCACTACCTGTCGTATTTCTTGCAGCAGTGAGTTGTTGTGATCTAGACTGTAGTGAAAAGTGTTGACTCCTACTTTGAAGTGAAGAAATTTCATTCTTTGGTAGAGTACAATAGCATGGGTAGAAAGAGGTAAGATGCCGTTTTACACAGGTGTCGTATAACAGGGCAAAGGTTTTGCCTGCAGTCTCTGCAAACCCAGCAACCTTTGTTGCTAAGCAGGCCGTTGTGTGTTGTGTGCAGGCTGTTGTGTGTTGTACCAAGGACAGATTCTGGTTTGCTTTTTTTTTTTTGTTTTAAATTGTGGCTTGTTCGTGTCTGTTGAGCTCTGACTGCTTTTTTTTTTTGTTCATACCAGAAAAAATGAAACTCATTTCCAGGGTCTTCTCTTCATTTTTGCTTTCTCTTTTGAAGCCTTGAGTTCTGTGATGAGCAGAACCTTTTTCTATTCACTCTCTCTTGTTCCATTATGATGTTCTTACATCCACTTGACGTGCTGCAGTAGAGATTATCTTGCTTGTTGGCTACTCTGCTTGTGTAAGTCCCCACCCATCTGTGAGACCCTCTTCTAGACTCTTGCCTCTGTCTTCTGCCTACTTCCAGCTCTGCTCTTCCTTACTTGGCACATATCCCTGCATCCTGCACTCTTGCCATTGTGTGTCTTGCAGTAAAGCAGTCTTGATCTTTTTCTCTTCTAGTGCTGTAACAAGTCATGGACAGTGCATTATTCAGTGCCCTCCCTCTTCCAACCCTTTCTAAGATTTCCCTACAACAAGCTGGTTTTATTTCACAACTGGGGGTGAATATCTATGCATATTCTTTTGTATCAGTCATTCAATCTTAATCCTAAATTTATAAATTTATAGAAATTAATTTACCTTCTAATGGAATAGAGATTCCTGCTTTAAAGCATGAAAAACCAAAGAAAATGCCTCCCTATTGAGGCATTTTAATTTACTAAATAACCACAGAAATACTGTCACATTTGAGTGACAATAACTCTATAGCCATGATCTGGACTTTGCTGTATTTAGGTTTCATTGGATACTTCTACATAAACTTGTGTCTAGTGGGAAATGAAGGTATCTTAACTTTGAAAGGGTGGGAATTTGAAACTTGGGTTCCAATAGTTGGTGACTCTGCTGTATGCTTTGCAGTACATCAGAACACAGCTCCTACATGTGTATACTTAGGCTCAGTTTAGTGTGCACTGGCTGCCCTTTTTGCTTTCAGCTTGTGTAATACAATCAGGGTGTCCCAGAAGTATTCAGCTTTGCTGCACCTGCATAGTCCTGACAGGAGGAAGAGAGTTATGAATGATTATCACTCTGGGGACATAGTTCTGTCTGTGAAAATGTTTGCTGTATAAAGTTAAAAGTTAACTTTCCATAAGCTTATATGTACCATATATGACAGCAGCAAAATATCTAAATGCTATGGTTTTTTCTGCAGCTCTTGTTGAGCCACAAGCTCTCTAGGACAAGGGCTTAGTCTTTTTTGGTGTGTAAAACACATGCTCATAATAAAACCATTATGATAATCCTGCGTTACTGTTATTGTGCTAATTAGCAGCTATTTTTAGTTCTGAACAGAGAATTGCTGTTGAATTCATTTATCAAGATAAAAAAGGTCTTTTGTACATTTGCTCAGGCTGTTGTGAACAAAATAGGCACTGGAGCATGCTATACCTGATACCACAGGGCCCTAGCACGTTAGACACAGTAGGGCTGAAACTGTTGTGCCCAGAAGTGCTGTAAAGAAAGGAGTATGTAGTGCAGCATTTTAATAAAGTTACTACTTTGGAACAGTTTCTCCCTTGTCCTTATCTATGCAAAGAAACGGCAGATAAAGACATCTTATTCCTTTGCAGTGTTCCAGCAGGCCATCACGATTGCTCTCTTAATAAGATTCATTTTATAAACCTTTTAAGATTCTGATTGACATAAAAGTCTGTCTGAGGTTTTACTTAAAATGAAATGATAATGCATAGCTGAAGTGTGCATCTGTCTTAGTTAGTTTTGTGTGAGGTTAATGCCACACCAAGTGACTTCTGTGAAGATGGAATATGGTACAAGTGTGTGTCTCAATGCTTTTGGAGAACACAGTTGAGAAGAGATGTGTGTTTCTGTGGTGTTCAGTGCTATAGTTGTAGTCTCACAGAAGGTTTTCAAACAGATCATGGCATTGGCAGCATGTTGCCTCAAAGGAATTGTCAGTTTGCCTTCTTGCTAGAAAGGGAGACTCAGTTTTATGCTACTTCTCTGTGGTTCGCAGGGGTTGGAAGGGACCTCTGAAGATCCTTGAGATCAACCGCTCTGAGAGAATCTAGCACAGGTCACACAGGAACACATCCAGACAGGGCTGGAAGGGCTCCAGAGAAGGAGACTCCACAACCTCTCTGGACAACCTGTGCCAGGGCTCCCTCACCCTTACACTCAAGAAGTTCCCCCTTGTGTTGAGCTGGAACTTCCTGTGCTGCAGTTTCCATCCCTTGCCCTTTGTCCTATGCCAGGGCCCAAGAGAGCAGGAGCTGTCCCTGTCCCTTCCTTCCTTCCTGATCCCCAGCTCTTGTCTATTCATAGACATTTGTTAGATCCCCTCTCAGGCTTCTCTGCAGACTAAGCAGCCCCAGGGCTCTGTGCCTTTCCTCATCAGGCAGCGCTCAAGTCCGTTTAGCATCCTTGTAGTCCTCTGCTGGACTCTGTTCTGTGCCTCCTGAACTGGGGAGCACAGAACTGGTTGCAGTATTTCAAGTGTGGCCTCACTAGGGCAGAGTAATGGTGAGGGAGAACCTCCTTTGATCTGGTCTGGCCACTCTCTTCTTAATGCACCCTGGGGATCCCATTGGCCTTTTGCCCACAAGGGCACATTGCTGTCCCATGCAGAACTTGTTGTCCACCAGGACTTCCAGGTCCTTCTCCATGGCGGGGGGGCTGCTCTATAGCAGATCACCTCCTATTCTGTACTGTTATGTGTCTGTAGTCCTTATTAAGTTACTCTTCTACTTCTGTCCCTAAACCCTTTTTTGAAAATGAAACAAGTATACCCCAAACATTCTCATTGCCACCTGCGACTCCAAATTGTGTTTTGGGGTTTTTTTTCCCCCCACTTTGTTTTGTGTGGTGTTTCTGCTCCAGAAGTCAGGCTTTCATTATAGCGATTAACTTCCATAGACCTGGCGAACCAAAGTTAAAGCAAAATTGTAGCAGTGCTTTTGGAGTTGTGAAAAACTGAGAAGGGAAGAAACCTAACATTTGCTGGTTTATATCTAATGTTGCCAGGGATTTGTGAACATTAGTTCTTGGAGTTCAAGCTTACTTGTTATTTCAATATTTATGTAGATAAATGTGTAAATCAGTAAGGTTTTGAAGATGTACACTATAAGAACATGTAAGTCTTGAAGGTGCAGCTAGGTCTGAGCACAGGCAGTAAAATATGTAAGAAGTAAGCTGCATAAGTGTATGTAGGTTGTCAGCTATGTAGGTTGTTGGTCCTGAAATTTACAGGCCCATCTGCAGAAGCAAAAGGGAGATGCAATATAAATCTCTTGGGCTTGTAATTTCAGATGAAAGACAGAAGCTCCGTCAGTGTTCTCTGAACAGTTTGTTATTGGACAAAGCAGGTTGTAGTCTTTTATAGCTTTCCAAGCCCATTAGTTGTGGTTCAGAGAACTTAAAGTGTCACTGGTGAAGCTTACAGAGCTTCTAAGCAGTTCAAGTCTGAACTTGACAGCAATCTCAGACACCCAGTAGCCAGAAGCAGATGGGCAGAGCAAACAGCTGGTGAGAATCCAACCGTCATCCAGGTTGGAAGTAGAAGAAAAGGTGGTGATTCTTGTGCTGGCAGTTCCTAAAATGAGGAAGATCCTGTTTTGTTTTGGTTTTTGGTTTTGGTTTTTTTTTAATTGACTTTATGGTTGTGCTGTGTTTGATAGCTCTGAAACTCCTATTGGTTTTTTGTTTCTTTGAGAAAAAGTGAGCTCTCTTCACCCCCTTAGCTTTTGGAACAGTGCCTGTGCTACTTTGGTGTCTTCCACAAAGCTACTGTCTGCATCTACATTTGCATTCCCAAGCAGCAGCTTACTGAAACTGGCGAAACCGGTCCCTTTGGATTTGGGGTGAAGCAAGGATAACGCTGGTGATTTCATTCTGCTCCTTAGTAAGGGAAAAAAACCAACCTGTGAGCAGCAAGAGAAACCACAGGGCTGCCCGGAGGTGCAGGAAGCAGAATTCCATGTTTACACTTCAGAATGTTTGCAAACATGCTTTTAGGAACAAGTCCTTTCTGAGAGCGGATACATGGTTAGGTTTTTCTCCAACCAGGATATGAAGAAAGGGACCTGGGGGTTGTAATTGACAAGCAACTGAATATGAGCCAGCAGTGTGCCCAGGTGGCCAAGAAAGCAAATGGCATCCTGGCTGGGATTAGAAATGCTGTGTCCAACAGGAGCAGGCAGGGGATTGTCCCCTGGTACTCGGTTCTGGTGAGCACACCTCGAGTACTGTGTTCAGTTTTGAGCACCTCAATACAGGGTTGATGTGGAGATGCTGGAGCCAGTGCAGAGAAGGGGAAGGAAGGGAAGGGCCTGGAGAATAAATCTCATGAAGAGCAACTGGAGGAACTGGGGATGGTTAGTTCAAAAAAGAGGAGGCTGAGGGGAAACCTCATGGCTGTCTACAGCTACCTGAAAGGAGGTTGTGGAGAGTTTGGTGCTGGTCTCTTCTCACAGGTCATTAGTGATAGAACAAGAGGGAATGGCCTCAAGCTGCCACCGGGTGGGTTTAGATTGGACAATAGATAGGACCAATTTTTTGCTGTTGAAAGTGGTCAGGGATTGGAATGGGCTGCTCAGGGAGGTGGTGAAGTCACCAAGCCTGGCTGTGTTTCAAGGTGTTTTGTCTGTGGTGCTTTAGGAGTGCACCTTGTAGAGCAGGGATATGGGTTGGACTTGGTGATCCTGAGTGGCTTTGCCAACCTGAGTGTTTCTGTGAGGCAGGTAATCGAAGCCTGAAGAATTCCACAGTACCTCTATTGAAACAAGCAATGCTTTGGACAGGCAGAAAAGAGTTAACTATGAAAACAGGTGATTCAGTTGCAGGCGGCCGAGGAGGAGGGGCACGGGGGACGGGGGAGGGGACACGACGACTAAGAGTACTAAGAGATGTGAAGTGTGGCAATGAGTATTTGAGTTTAGAAATTCTTAAAGATGGCTTTCTCTGTCTCAAAGATGGTATTCTTCCTCATTGTCTCTGCATCAGTATTGTCTGCTTCCAGTTTGATCAGGTATGTTCTGCTTTGTTGTTCAGGCACTGCTGCAGAAGAAATGTTTCTACCTGGAATTCCCTAGCCTGAGTACTTGTAGTATGTAGTTACTCTTCTGATTTCTTGTGCATGTCTTACGCAGTTCTGCAATACTGCATGTGCCAAACGTCAGACACATCTTACTGACTAGATCCACTTCTTCTGAAATGTGTCANTTCTTTTCTTTTCTTTTCTTTTCTTTTCTTTTCTTTTCTTTTCTTTTCTTTTCTTTTCTTTTCTTTTCTTTTCTTTTCTTTTCTTTTCTTTTCTTTTCTTTTCTTTTCTTTTCTTTTCTTTTCTTTTCTTTTCTTTTCTTTTCTTTTCTTTTCTTTTCTTTTCTTTTCTTTTCTTTTCTTTTCTTTTCTTTTCTTTTCTTTTCTTTTCTTTTCTTTTCTTTTCTTTTCTTTTCTTTTCTTTTCTTTTCTTTTCTTTTCTTTTCTTTTCTTTTCTTTTCTTTTCTTTTCTTTTCTTTTCTTTTCTTTTCTTTGTTGCTATAATTTATGTGGAGGATGAGGGTAATCTTCAGGAAACTCTTCAGTGCACTTCAAATCTGAACTGAAGAGATGTCCTGCAGGCATGATAGGCTCATCAAATCCCCTTGATGACTTAATTCCTGGTGCTTTTGAAACATCAGACTAGGAAGGGAATTAGTGTTGATATCCTCTGTATATTCACCTTGTTACAGTTACAGATGTCTCTGAGTTGCATTTGTGTGGTAGTGCTTTCAATGAGATTGATCAAACTTGATAGTGTGAGCCCAGATTGCTCTGTAAATAAACATACACAGTCAAACTGCAATGATCACAGAATTACAGAACCTTAGAGGTTGTAAGGCACCTCCGAGATCACTGAGTCCACCCCCACCCTGCCAAAGCAGGATCCGCTAGGGTAGTCCACACAGGAATGTATCCAAGTGGGTTTGGAAAGTCGCTAGAGAAGGAGACTCCACAACCTCTCTGGGCAGCCTGTGCCAGGGCTCTGGCACCCTCACTCTAAAAGAAGTTTCTCCTCATGTTGAGCTGAAACCTTCTCTGTTGCAGTTTGTATCCATTGCTCCTTGGCTTATTGCTGTGCACTACCAAAAAGAGCTTGGCCCCCTACACTTGACATCCACACCCCAGGTAATTTTGCACATCAGTCAATTCTCCTCTCAGTCTTGTCTCCTCCAGACTAAACAGTCCCAGGGTTCTCTTAAGAGGGGAGATGCTCAAGTCCCCCAGTCATGCTCCCTCCCTCCAGCAGGTTCCTGTCTCTCTTGAACTGGGGAGCCCAAAACTGGACACAGTATTGCAGGTGTGGTGTCAGCAGGGCAGAGTAGAGGGGGAGAAGAACCTCCCCAGATGTGCTGGACACACTTTTCTTGATGCAGCTCAGGACACCATTATCTGTCTTGGCCACAAGGGCACATTGGTGGCCCATGCAGAACTTGCTGTCCCCCAAGGACATGACATCAAATGGATCAGTTACTCAATGGGAGTCAAAATAGGATTGATCAGTACAATAGTGAACTCAAAAAGCAATCCTTGAGACCTCTTGTTTCAGAGCTGGAAATTGCAAAATATCCAAAGATGAAGCTGGTGTGCAACTTGTAAATCAGTAGCATGTTCCCAAGGAGTCAAAAAACATGCTTCTACCACATGATACTGTAACAGAAGCACAGAGTATGCTAGAGTCTGGGTTGCATGTCTTGGTTTTCTCCTTGGAAGCACTTGTGTGATTGCTGCACAGATTTTATCGCTTCATATCACAGCACACAACTGTTCTTTTCTGATTTCATTGCAGCAACCTTAAATGACCAGGGAATGTAGTATTATCCTTAGCTGTCTAGAAAAAATAAGTTTCAGATTAAAAGTGCTCTCAACCCTGACTTGATCATCTGTCTGAGAGTATTGTGGAGTTTTGGTTAGAAATTTGGCACACATCCTAAGGCTGGTGAATCAGCTGGAGAGACAGCAGGGGAGTTCTTCCCACGTTTGTCTAAAGCCAAGCAGAAAACAAACTAATTATCATCTACTTTAGAGCAAACCAGGAATTCTAAGGACAGCTATTTTAGTGGCAAGGATATGCTTGTAAATTTCTTATTTCTCCTTAAGAATGACAGATTTTGAGCAGTAGTTGTTTTACCACCCTGGTATGACTGGCTTGAAAATGCTGAATGTTGCTGATTATTCCCTTGTGAAAACTGTCAAGACTGAATGTAATTTCTTAAATCAGCTATTCCTTTTTTCCCTGTTCCTTTAAAATAAAGTTACTTTTGTGTTCTTCTAGGCAAAGATTGCTTTCCACTCTGGTCTGTGCCAGGTCCCAGATTACAGCTTGGTTTATAACCAGGGCTTGAATGATATATATTATATCTTTTATATATATATGAAAATATATAATTGTCAGGGCTGGAAGGGACCTCAAAGAGCGACACCTTACTCTAGATCAAGTTGCTCAGAGCCACATCCAGCCTGGCCTTAAGCACCTGCAGGGATAAGGCTTCCACTGCCTCCCTGGGCAACCTCTTCCAGTGTCTCACCACCCTCATGCTGAAGAACTTCTTCCTAAGATACAATCTGAATCTACCCACTTCTAGTTTTGCTCCATTCCCCCCAGTCCTATCACTACCTGACACCCCAAAAAGTCCCTCCCCTGCTTTCTTGTAGCCCCCTGCAGATACTGGAAGGCCACAATGAGGTCTCCTTGGAGCCTCCTCCTCTCCAGCCTTAACAAACCAAACTCTGAGCCTGTCCTCATGGCAGAGCAGCTGCAGCCCTCTGATCATCCTCGTGGCCCTTCTCTGGACACCTTCCAGCACCTCCTGTTCTGTCTTGTAATAAGGACTCCAGAACTGGACACAGCACTCCAGGTGGGGTCTCACCAGAGTGGTTAAGAGGGTGAGAATCACCTCCCTTGCCCTGCTGGCCAAATTTTCTTGATGCAGTGCAGGATCTGGTTGTGTCTCTGGGCTGCAGGTGCACACTGTTGACTCATGTTGAGCTTCTAACTCACCTGCACCCCCAAGTCCTTTCCTCAGGGCTGCTCTCAAGCCTGTCTCTGCCCAGCCTATATCCGTGCTTGGGATTGCCCTGACCCAGATGCAGGACCTTGCAATTCTTCTTCTTGAACCTCATGAGGCTGGCTTGGGCCCAGCTCTGCAGCCTGTCAGGGTCCCTGTGCAAGAATCCTTTCCCTCCAGCATCTCAGCCACACCACACCAGCTTGGTGTTGTCAGTGAGTTTCCCGAGGCTGCCTCAATGCCACTGTCCCTGCCACCAACGAAGATGTTGAACAAGATTGGTCCGAGTACTGATCCTTGAGGCTCTCCACTTATCACTGGGCTCCCTTGGGACATAGACTGAATTAGCATAAGATTGGTTTGGAGAGGTGCTAATTGATGTGCTTTTGCTTCATCGGTCCGAATGCTGCACTGAATAGTGGCTGTGTCTATTGCAAGCAGTGCATGGCATCTCTTGAACGTCAGAATTGTGCAGGCCCATTCCTCTCACTGCATATCACAGCATCCTCCTCATTGCTTAAAATTGCATCCGGAGCTTTTGATACAAAGCAAATTTAGGGACAAGATAAAATGTCTTTTTCTGAGAAGAGGTGACCAGGTGAGCCTTAGCCATGTAAATTCTAGCAGGTATTACATATTGATCTCCAGCATAAATAAAACTGCTGCTACATTCTGTAAATTCTGCTGTCCTTTGAGCATGCTTCTTGATGGATTGTTGTCTTGAAGATTCCTTGGAGGAATTGTTACCTTATGGTAGTACAATTATGATTGTCTCCTTGCAAACATAGAATCATAGAATGGATTAGGTTGGAAGGGACCTCAAAGCTCAGCCAGTTCCAACCCCCCTGTGCCATAGGCAGGGACACCTCCCACTAGAACAGGTCGCTCAAGGCCTCATCCAGCCTGGCCTTGAACAACTCCAGGGTGGTTGTGCCAGTGTCTCACCACCCCCACTGTAAAGAACTTCTTCCTAACAGCCGGTCTAAATCTACCCCCTGCCGGTTTAAACCCATTACTCCTCATCCTGTCATTTACAAGACCTTGTCAATAGTGTCTCCCCAGCCCTCCTGTAGCCCACTTCAGATCCTGGAAGGCCACTCCAAGGTCTCCTGAAAACCACCTGTTCTCCAGGCTGCAGAGCCCCAACTCTCCATAGCCTGTCCTCATAGCAGAGCTGCTCCAGCCATCTGAATATCTTCGTGGCCTTTCTCTGGACTCAGTCCAGCAGTTTCATGTCTTTCTTGTGTTTAGAGGGTCGTGAAAGAGGCATTTGTGAGAAACTAAAGATCTGGCAAACTCGTTAGCACGTAGCATCACAGTGTAAGTGCTGTATTTTTTTGATCCTCTGCAGGTGACTGACTTCAACAAAAAGACTTCTGAAGCGATTTAGGCAGTGTGACAAGTTGCAGAATTAATGGTGAAGCAGAGTTCCTGCCTTTCTTGTTAACCGGGTGTATATTTTCAATTGTAGGTTGGAGGCAGTAAGCACGCAATGAATGAGCTCCTCCATGTTGGCAGCCATGGACAAATTCAGGTTCAGCAGCTGTTTGAAGATAACAGTAACAAGAGGACGGTTCTGACGACACAACCGAACGGACTTACAACGCTGGGCAAATCTGGATTGCCGGCGGTTCAGGACAGACAGACAGAGAGTGCTCACAGGCGGCAAGGGAGCTCTAGCTCTTTGAAATCTGCTGATGGAACAGGGAAGGTGAAAGCCTCTGTTATGACACCAGAGCAGGCGATGAAGCAATACATGCAAAAATTAACGGCTTTTGAGCACCACGAGATTTTTAGCTATCCTGAGATATACTTTTTGGGTCCAAACGCAAAGAAACGGCAAGGCGTGATAGGTGGTTCAAACAACTGTGGGTATGATGATGACCAAGGGTCTTATATACAAGTACCCCATGATCATATTGCTTACAGGTATGAAGTCCTGAAAGTTATAGGGAAGGGAAGCTTTGGGCAGGTGGTGAAGGCCTATGATCATAAGATGCATCAACACGTGGCGCTAAAAATGGTGAGAAATGAAAAACGTTTCCACCGCCAGGCTGCAGAAGAAATCAAGATCCTGGAGCATCTCCGGAAACAAGATAAGGATAACAACATGAATGTTATTCACATGTTGGAAAACTTCACGTTCCGCAGTCACATCTGCATGACATTTGAGTTGCTGAGCATGAACTTGTATGAATTGATCAAGAAAAACAAGTTTCAGGGCTTCAGCCTGCCTTTGGTCCGCAAGTTTGCCCACTCCATTTTACAGTGCTTGGATGCTTTGCACAAAAACCGAATCATCCACTGTGACCTTAAACCTGAGAACATTTTGTTGAAGCAGCAGGGCAGAAGTGGTATAAAAGTGATTGATTTTGGCTCAAGTTGTTACGAGCATCAGCGCGTCTACACTTACATTCAGTCGCGTTTTTACCGTGCGCCCGAAGTCATCCTCGGCGCGCGGTATGGGATGCCCATAGATATGTGGAGCTTGGGCTGTATTCTGGCAGAGCTTCTCACCGGTTATCCTCTTTTACCTGGAGAAGATGAAGGAGACCAGCTGGCTTGTATGATCGAGCTATTGGGCATGCCTTCTCCAAAACTCTTAGATTCATCCAAGCGGGCTAAAAACTTTGTGAGCTCTAAGGGTTATCCCCGCTATTGTAGCATCACCACCTTGTCTGACGGCTCTGTAATACTTAACGGTGGACGTTCTCGGAGGGGAAAACTACGTGGCCCACCAGAGAGCAGAGAATGGGGTAATGCATTAAAGGGATGCGATGATCCACTCTTCCTTGACTTCTTAAAACAGTGTTTGGAATGGGATCCTGCCATCCGCATGACGCCCAGCCAGGCTTTGCGGCACCCCTGGCTGAGGAGGCGGTTGCCAAAGCCTCCGACTGGGGAAAAGGCCTCGGGGAAGAGAATCACAGAGAGCACTGGTGCTATAACGTCCATTTCCAAGTTACCTCCCGCTTCGAGCTCAGCTTCCAAACTGAGGACTAATTTGGCACAGATGACGGATGCCAATGGGAATATCCAGCAAAGAACAGTGTTGCCAAAACTTGTTAGCTGAGTTGGAAAAGAAAAAAACCCAACAAAACCAAGAAACCCTAATGCTGTTAATTTGAGAGATACGATATGGCTGAGCCTTATTTGTATTAAAAAGTAGCTCAGATAATACATTTTTTTATTTGCTCAATAACTCTTCATTTGTATCTTTCAGCACTCATTTTAAATGTAAATGTTGGGTTTTGTTTTGTTTTTATAAAAAGGGGGGGTGGGACACGACACACACAATGCTTTAAGTTTTTATACTTACTTTTTAAAATACTTGTCTTCTACAGTACAGTTTAGCCTTACTGTAACTAGTGTGACGCAGTAATAAACATCAGTGGCAGGCCACTGGTTACACATGACTTGTCCTGCATTGCAGTGTAGTGTCAAAGGTATCAATACCTTTCTCTTCCATGGTTCACGTTAGGTTTCACCTGGGGTAAATTTCTAGGACTGCCTTTTGAATTTTGTGGCTGTGGGTCTTGATTCTGTGAACACTCACACCTCTTCCTGACTAGACTCCAGGGAAGATAATAAAAAAGAAATACAGTTAAGCACCTGTAAAGATTTAAAGTGGAGCCATAGTGTGCCGTGTTGTCATTTTCAGTGTGGTAGCCCAGAGAAAATAGTGGTATGGCTGATGAGACAGTTGCCTTCTATGGAGTGCTGTAACTATTTAGAAGCAATGGGTTTTATTAAAATGAGCATTTAAATGTCGTACAAAAAATACGAGCTTCCAGGGCTACAATGACTCTCTTGCCTTGTGTGCTGTGTGGTGGAGTGAGAGGAATGGGAGAGGAATGGAGTCAGAAAGAATGAGGCTGGGAGTATGTCTGTTCCTCTCAACCTGAAAGTAGCTGGTAAAGCTAAATGTTCTGGGCTTCATTTCAGGTACATAACATTGAGCATTCACATTAGGCTTCTCTTCCTTTTTTTTTTTTTCTTTTTCTCCCCTTCTGTCCTAATGTGCAGCTTGGTCTCCCTAAATCAGCTAGGCAGAAGTACTCCTTCTGTCAGTTACACTGTAACTTCCAGACTGTTATGCTACTGGACGTCATGGATTGCTTTAATTTCTTCTAACAATGTCTGTCTCAGCAACTGTGACCTCTCTAGTACATGTTACGCTTCAGATCAAATCTGCACTTAGGAGCAAAGGCTTTGTTACTACATTGCTTTCTGTAGAAAAGTACTTCACCTTTGACAGCATCACTGCAGATGAAAAGATCCTCAGTGGAAACCTTTTCAGTTGTAAGGCATCATCCTAGGTACCTTCTAATAAGGCAGAATTATCAAAAGAAAGTTTAAATGATTGGAATTTGGTTTAGTCTTTGGCATTTGGAGCTGAAAATTAACTTTGAAGGAGCGGTTAGGGAAATGTGTAGATTTGTTCGTGTGTGTGTGTGTGTGTGTGTGTTAATGGTTAGGTTTTCTTTTGTGCATTTTTAAACTGCATTTGTGGAAGCAAAAAAAAAAAGATCTTTCCTGAGGAATGACATCTAGACCTATGTGACAAACATCCACACGTCGTAGCATGGTTTCAACAAGGAACAGCCCAAAACATTAATATGGGAGTTTAACAGTGGCTGTGGTCTGCGTTGGGTGCAAAAACACCACAGGGAAAGGGAATTTTTGAAGAGCAGAACATAACTCGAAAGGGTTTGCATCTATAAGAACAAGACATGCTAGAATGGATTGCATTAAACCTCAATAACTTTACTATGAGCAACATTTATATGCACAGGTTTTTGTTGGTTGGGCTTTGCTTTTTTTTCTGAGTTACTTGTATAGATGATGAAAAATACTTAAAGCATGGCCCCCTGAGAGGCCAAGAAAGTTTCCGGTTAAGTTCTTCTTCATTACTTCACCACTTACAGCTTCGGTTTTTTGTTTGTTGGTTGGGTTGGGTTTGTTTTTTTTTTTGTGTGTGTTTTTTTGTTTTGTTTTGTTTTTTGGTTGATTGATTGTTTGGTCAATTGGTTCCTTTTCCATTTAATGTAAGACTGGGGGAGAGCTATAAATGCAAAAGGAACAGAATTCTCAGGAAACACAGCGCTTAACTTCTTGCCAAAATGTCAACAACCTAAAGAAACCTCCCCCCCCCCAAAAAAAAGTCATTTCTGAGTAGCGAATTGTACGTGCTGATTGAGAACTGTAGAAATTTAGAGCATCAATCAACCATTTTTTCTTACTTAAAAAAAAAAAAAATCAAAGTATCGTTTCCTGCCTCTAGTCAAATTATTTAGTGTTAAGTGTTCATGGCTTTATGTAAGTGCAATATGTAAACATGTATGAAATTGTGGTAAAAAGGACATAAATACAGCTAAGAAAAGTGGCTTCTAGAATATGAGCATCCAGGAAGTTATGGGCAGTAAATCTTAAGTCCTGAAAAAGAGATCTATTAATTATCACATAAAATGAAGTGACTCTCATGACCATGGGAATACAATACCATGTATTTTCCTACAGTAACTGCGATCTTGACTTCCTGCCCCACGTGTTTGGCTTCACCACTCCTTTTAACCTTAACTCTTTCTGCAGAAAGTGAAGAAGAAACGGGAATGCTTATGTTAGGGGCAGAAGAAGAATCACCTCTTTTAATATACTTTAAAGGGAACACGGATACAGGTTCTTGCCTTCCGTGGCAACTGAAGGTGGATATGATCATTAACGTTCATGGGTCATTAACAGGCTAAACCCACTAAGTTTTCTCTTCCATGTAACCAGTTCTTCATGCCAAGAAATAAATGCATTTATGATCCATCTTCTTTCATAAATGCTACCGGAAACTTTGAAGGCCAAAATAATAGTGTGCAGAGCTATTTTTTTAACCCAGATACAGTGGAACTTCCTCTATACTAAAGGAGCAGCTATATCAAGGTTTTTAGGTGATGTTGCTGCCTTTTATAGTAGCTTATTTATACCTGTTTAAAAAAAAAAAAAAAAAAAGAAGGAGAGAGGGGGGGGAAAGGACTTGCCTCTTGCTTTTGATGTGATTTTATTCTAAGGGCTCTGATAATTAGGCTGATAGAAGTTGGCTTGGAAACAGTGCTTACGCTCACATGTTACCATTGTCCGGGGCTGTCTGAGCTGTTTTGGGATTTAGTAATAGCACAGTGCTGTCTTGTCTTTGGTTGCAGTCTCACTTGGCTCAATTTCTTGCATCGCTGGGGTGTGTTCATTACTACTTAAGTGTATTGGAACAACAGAGTGATGCAAGATGTGTAGATTAACAATAGAGGATGGATTGTGCCCTTGGTGTTAACAATGTGCCTTTTGTTACAAATGCCGTGGTGTAGGGCATGCATCTTGGCCTCTTTAACCCTTTGAACGCTGGAGAGTAGGGAAGAAATGATTTTTAAACCCTATAATACCTATCTTAAAACATCCTGTAGATGGACGAAGCCTTAACAGAAACAATAAGGCAATGACACTGCTAAGGGGAGAGGACATTAAAGGGTTAAAGGTGGCCTTTCTTCATTGGTTGGATTTTTCACATCAAATTGATTTCTATTTTTATTTTGAAATGATTTTTGTTGTTTGTTGTTGTTAGGGCGACACTAGACAGAAAACAGCTGTGTTTGTAAAAAGTTACCTCAAACTCTTTAGTTTTCTAGTGTGATTTAATCCCAGGGCATTTGGTATGAACCAAAGTGCATTCCTTTTATATGTGCCTGGCTCTTAGAAAGGCAGCCAGGGGTTTTTACAATTTGGGTGCAAGGCACTTAAGCCACTTTTAACTTGCTGGGTGGTTCGGAGTTCTAAAACGACTTCATGGGAACGTCAAAAAAACACTTTAGACACAAGTAACATCAGGCAATACTGGAATCTTTTGGGAAGGATGTGTATTATTTAATGCTCTCCACTTTTTTAGTTCTTTTCCGTCAGTAACATTTGTGATAAGTACAAAAAAAAAGAACTTTTTTTTTCCTTCCAGTCAGCAAAGATTAGACTATTGCCCAGCTTAATGCTATGGTAGCATTGAAATCAAACAAGATTTGGTGAATTGTTTCTAGGGGCTTGTACATTTTTGCTGCAAGTTGTAAGGCACTTAAACCACTTTTAACTTGCTGGGTGGCTTGGATTTCTAAAGAACTTATAGAATCATAGAATCAACCAGGCTGGAAGAGACCTCCAAGCTCATCCAGTCCAACCTATCACCCAGCCCTAACCAATCCACTACACCATGGCACTAAGTGCCTCATGCATGGAAATATCAAAAACACTTTAGACACAAGTAGCATCAGGCAATATTAGAATCTTTTGGGAAGGATGTGTATTATTTAATGCTCTCCACTTTTTTAGTCTGTTCTTTTCCATCAGTATTTGTGATAAGTACAAAAAAGCCCCACATTTTTTAAAAACTTTTTTTTCCTTCCAGTCAGCAAAGATTAGACTATTGCCCAGCGTAATGCTGTGGTGGCATTGAAATCAAACAAGATTTGGGGAATTAATAGTTTCTAGGGGCCTGTACATCTCTCTNATTAACAATAGAGGATGGATTGTGCCCTTGGTGTTAACAATGTGCCTTTTGTTAAAAATGCCGTGGTGTAGGGCATGCATCTTGGCCTCTTTAACCCTTTGAACGCTGGAGAGTAGGGAAGAAATGATTTTTAAACCCTATAATACCTATCTTAAAACATCCTGTAGATGGACGAAGCCTTAACAGAAACAATAAGGCAATGACACTGCTAAGGGGAGAGGACATTAAAGGGTTAAAGGTGGCCTTTCTTCATTGGTTGGATTTTTCACATCAAATTGATTTCTATTTTTATTTTGAAATGATTTTTGTTGTTTGTTGTTGTTAGGGCGACACTAGACAGAAAACAGCTGTGTTTGTAAAAAGTTACCTCAAACTCTTTAGTTTTCTAGTGTGATTTAATCCCAGGGCATTTGGTATGAACCAAAGTGCATTCCTTTTATATGTGCCTGGCTCTTAGAAAGGCAGCCAGGGGTTTTTACAATTTGGGTGCAAGGCACTTAAGCCACTTTTAACTTGCTGGGTGGTTCGGAGTTCTAAAACGACTTCATGGGAACGTCAAAAAAACACTTTAGACACAAGTAACATCAGGCAATACTGGAATCTTTTGGGAAGGATGTGTATTATTTAATGCTCTCCACTTTTTTAGTTCTTTTCCGTCAGTAACATTTGTGATAAGTACAAAAAAAAAGAACTTTTTTTTTCCTTCCAGTCAGCAAAGATTAGACTATTGCCCAGCTTAATGCTATGGTAGCATTGAAATCAAACAAGATTTGGTGAATTGTTTCTAGGGGCTTGTACATTTTTGCTGCAAGTTGTAAGGCACTTAAACCACTTTTAACTTGCTGGGTGGCTTGGATTTCTAAAGAACTTATAGAATCATAGAATCAACCAGGCTGGAAGAGACCTCCAAGCTCATCCAGTCCAACCTATCACCCAGCCCTAACCAATCCACTACACCATGGCACTAAGTGCCTCATGCATGGAAATATCAAAAACACTTTAGACACAAGTAGCATCAGGCAATATTAGAATCTTTTGGGAAGGATGTGTATTATTTAATGCTCTCCACTTTTTTAGTCTGTTCTTTTCCATCAGTATTTGTGATAAGTACAAAAAAGCCCCACATTTTTTAAAAACTTTTTTTTCCTTCCAGTCAGCAAAGATTAGACTATTGCCCAGCGTAATGCTGTGGTGGCATTGAAATCAAACAAGATTTGGGGAATTAATAGTTTCTAGGGGCCTGTACATCTCTCTGCTGCAAGTTGCGAGGCACTTAAGCCACTTTTAACTTACTGGGTGGCTTGGAGTTCTAAAGGACTTCATAGAATCATGGAATCAGCCAGGTTGGAAGAGACCTCCAAGCTCATCCAGTCCAACCTATCACTCAGCCCTAGCAATCCACTACACCATGGCACTAAGTGCCTCATACATGGGAATATCAAAAACACTTTAGACACAAGTAGCATCAGGCAATATTAGAATCTTTTGGGAAGGATGTGTATTATTTAGTGCTCTCCACTTTTTTAGTCTATTCCATCAATATTTGTGATAAGTAAAAAAAAAAA
>VWZE01019295.1:1267-11643 GCA_013396675.1 Eubucco bourcierii | reverse complement strand
GCCATTCCGTTCTGTTGCGTTCCATCCCATGCCATTCTGTTCTGTTGTGTTCCATCCCATGCCATTCCATTTCTGGTGCTTCCTCCCCCCTGTCGTTCCGGTTGTATTTCCTGCCTGTGTAGCCGTGGTTCCTGAGGCCGTGGGCAGGTCAGCAGCAGAGCAGCAGCTGTTGTCTCTAGGACAGCTGCTGATGGATTCATGTTAGAGCTGCCATGATCCAATGGCTACTTTAGCAGGAGGGAGATGTGAGTTTGCTGTTAGAAGCACGTGGTGGGCAACAGCGCTTCTGACGTGGGTCTGTGGACAGGTCTGGTTGCTGGCTGCCGTGGGAAAGGCAGGTTTAGTGTGGCACATGGGAGGCAAGTGAAGGGTTGGTGCTTTTTCTAGCTGACTAGGCTGGCAGCAGATACTTCATTAGTGGAGAGTGTCCCTGCTGACTGCAGGGCAGTTGGACTGGATGGCCTGTGGAGGCCCCATCCAACCCGAACCGTTCTGTGATTCTATGGTCGTTCACACATTAAGAGTGAAAAGTATTTCCCCTTGTGTGTCCCGAGCCATTCTGTGATTGTATGATTCTATGATTTCTCTCACTGGTTTGAGTTTTAACTGTCTGAACCCATTCTTGGCCACAAAGTGTGTCTTTGGAGAAAACAAATCTGAGATGAATTCCTTAACTGCTCGATAGCATCAGACAGGATTCACAACAGAGTGACTGTACGGGCTTGCATCAGAGAAGGAAGTGTGTGTAGAATCCCCCCTCAGAGATGTCCTTTCTAAAAGCATAACAGATGGGAAGAGGGCACCAGCAAAGCTGTGAGAGACAGTGTGGAAAATAAAAGAGGGCAGGGAGGATGAAGGTGGAGCTGTGTGACAAGACATGTTTGGGGCAGAAATGGTCTATCCAGTTCAGTTATGCTTAATGAAAGGGCAGGGCAACTCTTGTGTTGTCGGAGGCCACCCGCACGATGCTGGAATGATTTAAAATCAGTGAGGTGCAGCAGGTTTGGTGGAACATCTCAGCAGATAGACTGCTTTTATTAATTTACCATTAATGAATCTCATTTTCCAATTTGTGGTTGCTGCTCTCCAGCACAACTTGCTGGCTGTGTGCAGGTCCCACTCCTCTGGTTTAGGCTGCTGGCTGTCTGCATCCATTATGGAAAGAGTGCAAACAAGCCAAGTCCTTTGTGTGAGTCAAATAGCTGTCATCCAGTAAAAGCTCCTGGCTCTATAGCATCAGACAAATATTTGAGGAGGAAAATGATAGGTTGTAAAGGATGGGTGATCCATGTTTGCTTAGAAAATGAAATGTGTATGTCAATTTAGTTCAGATAGAAATCTAAACCAAACAGATCCCACATAATCAGCCTTGGCTCCAGCTCCACAGCTCCCATTTCCACTTGCCTTGAGGGAAGTCTCCTGGTTTGCATGCTGCCTGGGGCTTCGGGTGTCAGAGATTTAAGGACTGGGCTAGGGCCTAGAAAGCCACAACACAGGCTCCAGCCAAAAGCATTTATTCTCTTCCTGCCCACGGAGGTGTGAAAGGCAGAGAAATAAGGCAGAGAGCCCCGGGGAAATGGGCAGGTTTAGACAGAGGATGGCTTATCAGCTCCTCCTCAGCCTGCAGCCTGTGCAGGATTACAGAGCTGTGGGCAATGCCCTGAGCTGGTTGTGTGAAACCTGGCTGGCTTTAGAATGGATGCATTACACAGAGCAGGGAGGGGGTGCCAGCCACATCCACTTTTCTCCCAAAATTCCATCTTTGTTTTGTATCCAGCAGATGTTCCACAATCCAAGCCCCAGGGCCAAGATGCCAATGCAGGCTCTTCTTCACATTCACATCAATTCTACCCTAAAGCAGAACTTGATGAATTCTGATGAGATGGATTAAAACTGCCCACCTACTAAACTACAAATTGCTGCTTTTCATTAGGACATACTCAACTATTAGAGTCAACCCTGTACCAGAACTTCTCGGTGTCCATTGCAGGCTATTTTCTGATCCTTCTGCATATATGTGAAGATATGAAAAATATTTTCACATCAGTACCTGAAGCTGTTTTCCTCAATCCTTTTCTTATTTTCCTATAGGGAAAAAAAAAAAAAAAAAAAAAAAAGTTGTTGCTCATTAAAATACCCTGCCTTTGATTAGCAAAATTACTGATACACTTCACACAGCCACACAGCTTGGGGCTGAGAAGTGTTGTAGATTTTAAGCCAGTAGTAACCTCCTGGAGCCCAGCAGGCAGCTGTGTGCTGGCTGCAGCCAGAGCAGTGTGGGCAGCAGGGCAAGAGAGGAGATTCTGCCCCTTGGCTCTGCTCTGCTCAGACCTCACCTCCAATCCTGCCTCCAGGGCTGCTGTCCCCAGCAGAAGGGGGACACAGAGCTGTGGAGGGAGGCCAGAGGAGGCCACAAAGATGCTGCAAGGGCTGGAGCAGCTCTGCTGTGAGCACAGGCTGAGGGAGCTGGGGGGGTGCAGCCTGCAGAGGAGAAGGCTCCAGGGGCACCTCAGAGCTGCCTGCCAGTGCCTGAAGGGATCCTGCAGGAAGGCTGCAGAGGGACTTGTGCTGAGGGGGTCTGAGACAGGCCAAGGGGCAATGGTTTGGAGCTGAGGCAGAGCAGGGTTAGAGTGGAGCTGAGGAAGAAAACCATTCCAGTGTACCACAGCCTTTCCTCTGTTGTTAGCAGGACACCTGGTGCTGATGGTATATACTTAAGCAACAGATTCTATAAAGCAGGGATGGCACAGACTGTGTCCACTGCTCATCCAGTATTATGTGTCCAACATTAAATTATGGAGGCAGAAGGTATTCCCATGGATTGCTCTGAAGGTTATTTGTATATCAGTAAATCAAAAGAAGCTCTGAAAAGACAGAAAATCAATTGATATGAGGAATAGGAAGGACAGAGATATTGGAGGCTTTTCTGCTAACCTTGGCTGGTTTTCACAACTATCATCTAGCTCCTTGGGCTTTGGTGTTTGTTAGTTTCTTTTTTTGCAAGCCCTTGCTTTGAGTGGAAGTGACTGATGTGCAAAAACGAATGTCTAAGCAGGGCAGCAGTCTACCTGCAGAACAAACTTGGGAGCAACTTTTGCTGGAAATGCTGAAATGCTGATTTCTGTTTGAGAGCTCTCTGAAATGCAGTCAGCAATGCAAGCACTCTGCAGGGTGTGCTGTGCCCCGCTAACACCAGCGGAGCTCTTCCCTCCCTCAGACACACACAAGCAGACACAGAGCAGTTTCTAACCTTTGCAGTTCAGCAATCACAACAATCTTTAATAACATCTTGCTCTAACTAATCTAATTTGCAGAACTGCTGCCCAGATGCCAGCAGCTGAACTGCCAGTACAGATGTGCCATCACCAGGAACGGCACCAGGTGTTACTGCAGCGATGGACGTGAGCTGAGCGGCGATGGAAGGAGCTGCACAGGTAAGTAGAAATCCACCGCAGCATGAGCAGCCAGATAGTGCTGCTGCCCACACTGCTGGTGGAGCAGCAGGTAGTGGTGGGCTGCCACACCATGGCAACAATGCTCTTCTGAGTAGCTCTGAAGAACCTCTCTGCCCTCTTGACATGAGGGCCGCTGTCAGCTGCATGGGGTTCAGCTAGTCAAAGGGCAGCATCTAGGCTGGGACATTCCCAGGCACAAATGCAGGCTGGCTCCAGAGTGGGTTGTTGCAGTGAGGGTCTGGTGAGCGGAAGATCTCGCGTTGTACGGAAAGACAAGGCCCCTTCCTATTGCTCAGTAGTGCTTAGTTAGGATGTAAGCAGGCGGAAGTGACGTCAGTTTAGGCTGTATAATGCTGTGTCACCTACCGATGAACGCCATTTGCCGTCCACCACATTGGTGTTTGCTGGCGGACCGTATGACCAGGAGTCGGCTGCCGAGTCGTTCATGAACCAGGTCGCCATGCTAGGCGGTAGGCAACAGTGGCTTGAGAGTAGCTCGGAAGAAAGACACTTGGGGAGGTTGCTGAACAGCTATCCAGGAGCCAGCAGTGCCCTCATGCTGCCCAGCAGGCAGCGGTGTGCTGGCTGCAGCCAGAGGAGTGTGAGCAGAGGGCCATCCTCTGCTATGAGGACAGGCTGAGAGAGTTGGGGCTCTGCAGCCTGGAGAAGAGAAGGCTTCCAGGAGACCTTAGAGTAGCCTTCCAGGATCTGAAGGGGGCCTCCAGGAAGGCTGGGGAGGGACTATTGACAAGGGCTTGGAATGCCAGGACAAGGGGCAATGGGTNTGCTCCCTCCCTGGAGGTGTTCAAGGCCAGGTTGGAGGAGGCCTTGAGTGAGCTGTGCTAGTGGGAGGTGTCCCTGCCTATGGCAGGGGGTTGGAACTGGATGATCCTTGAGGTCCCTTCCAACCTTACCATTCTATGATCTTGCCCCTTTGCTCTGCTCTGCTCAGACCTCACCTCCAATCCTGCCTCCAGTCACACAGAGCTGTGGAGAGAGGCCAGAGGAGGCCAGCTGAGACTAGTTGAGAGGTGTCCCTGCCCACGGTGGGGAGGTTGGAACAGGACTGCAGAGAGACTTTTCCTGAGAGTGTCTGAGACAGGCCAAGGGGCAATGGTTTGGAGCTGAGGCAGAGCAGGGTTAGTGTGGAGCTGAGGAAGAAGTTGTTGAGTGTGAGGGTGGTGAGAGTGTGGCACAGGCTGCCCAGGGAGGCTGTGGCTGTGGCTGCCTCCTTGCTGGGGGTGTTGCAGGTCAGGCTGGATGGTTCCTTGAGCAGCTGAGTGTGGCTGAGAGGTGTCCCTGGGCATGGTGGGGAGGGTGGAGCAGATGGGCTCTGAGCTCCCTTCCAAGCTGAGTCATTCCAGGTTTCTGTGGTCTTTTAAAGAGATTTGTCAGAGAATGAGCATGGGCTTGTGGGGCAGGTGAGGGGAAAGTACCCTTCAGCAGTATGAGAGGCTGCTGCCTTGGTGCTCCTGTGTGGTAGCTGCTTTTAAGTGAGTGGAAGGAATCTATGCCCAGGCAGACTGGAGGAGGTGAGGAGGGTTTTGACAGGCTTGTACTCAGTTCTCCAAACCTGACTGCCAGGAGACTGTAAGCCTTGTCGTGTTTCACCTCGTGCCCATAAAGCCACAGCAGCATGAGGAGTTGCTGAGAAGACTTCCAGCTCACAGAAGGTAGCCAGGAATGGGATTTCATGTGGGTAGCTGCAGGGTGGAATTGGTGATCTTTTCCAGTTTGAAGTGTGTGGCTTCTTAATTCTCAACCCAGGCAGTTTCTTGTTTGATTTTTTTTCCTCCTTTTGTAGCCATATTGAAGTCGTGTTGCCTTATGTTCTGTTCTCACTACCAATCACTCCTCTCTCTATAGTGCTAATCCAGATCATTCAGAAATTTAATTTGCTCTATATATACATATTCTCCAGTTGTCATATTTAGTGATTATAAATATGTCTGAGGAAATAAGTTCAAGAGCTGCTTTTTTAAATGTCAGTTTATTACCTAAACCCTCAAGCACTGTTGAGTAGCCTCTCTTGATTTGATGGCCTTCTGCCTGCAGACCCTAGTTGAGAAAATTGCTCTTTCTGTTCTTCAGAGGAATCTGTAGGTTTTGATGCAGTGGGTGATAGTTTAATGCAGAAGTTGTGACAGCTCATTTAAGGAACTGTAAGACACTGCCAGCATGTATAGGTTGAAAAGGATAATCAATTATTTCCTCTCTTGAAATGTTTCTTCATTCATCAGCTCTGATAAGTGGTGACCTCTGCTGCTAGCAAGAACCCAACTGTCCCTAACAAGATGCAGACATTGGATACTACTTGAAAAAACAAAACTTTTGCATTTCAGAGGTAGTAGCTATTAAACTTGAAATCTCCTGGCTTCTGTTTGCTTACTGGAGGAACAGCCAACACCTGTGATAAGGTCATGGCTTCAGAAGGGACTCATAGAATCCTAGAATGGCTCAGGTGGAAGGGACCTCAGGGCTCATCTACTCCCCGCTGTCCTGTCTCTAGACAGCCTCATGCAAAGTCCCTCTGCAGCCTTCCTGTGGGATCTCTGCAGGTGCTGGACAGCAGAAAGCAGCACAAGGAGTCGGTGACTTTAGTTCTCTGACGGTTGTGGGGTTTTGTTTGTTGGTTTTTTCCCCTAATCCTTCACTAAAATGTGGTTCCTGTGCCTCCAGATGTGAATGAATGTGATGTCTATGGAAGCTGTAGCCAGATGTGTGCAAATACAGAGGGCTCCTACACTTGCAGCTGTGTGGAGGGTTACGTCCTGCAGCCTGATAACAAATCCTGCAAGGCCAAAAACGGTGAGTTTGGACATCTTTTTACCTTCATGGAAACCTCTCTGCATTTTGGTTCTACCCAGAGGATAAACATGAAATGGCAGAGAAGACTCAGAGGAGATGGACTTGCCTACTACAGCCAGTCTAGAAAAACTTTTCACAGGTTGTGCCAGTGCTGCAAGGGAGACAGCAGCAGTTACTGTCTGGTTATTATTAATTAATGGAGATACTCATTTCAGCCAAGATTAGAACAGTTCCCACTTTCCCTGTTCATAAATAAATCAAGTCTTTTCCTCAGACAAACAAACCAGGCTGTTTATTCTGGGAAGGCAGCTGAGGTAGTGAGAAGACAGAGGAAGCGATCATGAGGTAATTGTACCCTTAGGGCAAAAAAAAAAGACAGGAGAGTGTTTTGTCCCTGCAGCACCCCAGGAGGTGAATTTCATGCCATACTTATTCACACTGAGGCTTTCTCTTGCTCCTTGCATGTTTGCATTAGTGATACTGAGCAGGGCGTTGGGGAGGAGCAGTGAACTGTCCACACTGAAGGTTTTCTTCCTCAGCTTACTGAACTCACAACAGGTTTGTAGTAAAGACCCCCAAAAGCTCCTTCAGCAATCATTCAATATTCACAGTGAGTCAACACCCAAGGACAAAGCTGGATGTCTGTGAGATATTTTTTCTCTGTAGTTATTTTGTCACCAAGAAATAGGAAGATCTCCCAGTTTTTTTTGAGGCTGCCTCATGTGAAGAGCATTGCTAAATCTGCTCTGACTTGAGCACCAGGAAGAGTTCCAGGTATTTTACTGCCTGTACCAATGCTTGTATTGATCCATACGAGGCAGCTGAGTAATTTTTTAGCAGTCCACAGCCAGGTGCTGTGAGATAAGAAAGTTCACACAGAGTGAAAATATTTTAATATTCTTCCATCTGCACTGCATGACAATCAGTAACACAACTCTGGACTGGGAAATGCTCTTGGTACCATTATGGACTGCAGATTCCATCTTACCTCTAGCAGACTGTGACAAGTGGTGATTGTCAGTGTGCTGCTGGTCTTGATGAAATGCATGGGCTTAGCAGAGAAGAACTGTTCCCCTGGAGCAGCAGAGCAGCAGCTCTTTGTTAAACTCTGCAGGGGACTTCAGAGCTGCCTTCCAACACCTGAAGGGATCCTGCAGGAAGGCTGCAGAGGGACTTGTGCTGAGGGGGTCTGAGACAGGCCAAGGGGCAATGGTTTGGAGCTGAGGCAGAGCAGGATGAAACTGGAGCTGAGGAAGAAGTTGATGAGTGTGAGGGTGGTGAAAGTGCAGCACAGGCTGCCCAGGGAGGCTGTGGCTGCCTCCTTGCTGGGGGTGTTGCAGGTCAGGCTGGATGGTTCCTTGAGCAGCTGAGTGTGGCTGAGAGGTGTCCCTGGGCATGGTGGGGAGGGTGGAGGGGATGAGCTCTGAGGTCCCTTCCAAGCTGAGCCATTCTAGGATTCTGTGACATCTCCTGAGATGAAAAAGAAGCAAACCATAGTTTTCCTGAGCGAAGTTTCAGACCTGCTTTGTTTACCAAGTTTGTGCAAGGAGTTAATGAAACTTCATATAAAGAATATTTAAGGACACAAAATGACAGAGCTGGAAATCTTTAGCTGAAGGAAAAAGAAAAGCTATCATCTTTCTTCCCAAAGTTCCTGCTATGTTTTCTATCTGCATAGCCTGTCTGGAGAGAAATGGCATGTGGTAAGAGACAGTTGTCATGGAGAGGAAGGGCAATGAAACCAAAGAGCTTTTCCTGGTGTTTAAAAAATGTTCATCACTCTTCACAGTTCGCTTGCAGAATCTCACACCAGTACGTTTTGAGGCTTCTGAAATAAAGCAACCCATTTAGGGGGCAGATTGTGGAAAACCACTGCAAATACAGTTCAGAGCAGAGCTGGGCTGCATTTCACTGATGAAGTTCAGAGCAGAGCTGGGCTGCATTTCACTGATGAAGCTCAGAGCAGAGCTGGGCTGCATTTCACTGATGAAGCTCAGAGCAGAGCTGGGCTGCATTTCACTGATGAAGTTCAGAGCAGAGCTGGGCTGCATTTCACTGATGACACTCAGAACAGAGCTGGGCTGCATTTCACTGATGAAGCTCAGAGCAGAGCTGGGCTGCATTTCACTGATGAAGCTCAGAGCAGAGCTGGGCTGCATTTCACTGATGAAGCTCAGAGCAGAGCTGGGCTGCATTTCACTGATGAAGCTCAGAGCAGAGCTGGGCTGTGTTTCAGTGAGCACTGCTGCCTGGCTTGTGCAGCATGGGTGCAGTGCATGTGTTGGGAAGAGCAGAGTCCCTCTAACTCACCCTGCAGCAGAAGCAGCTCCAAGCTGCTTGCAAGCAGTGGATGCTGATGTTTATCTGTTTCCTGTCGTTGTATCAGGAAAATAAAAGACTTGCTGGTATTTCTGAAGCTGTTCTTCCAGAGGAGAAGGGGGACTGTTGGCAGAGCAAGACGCCTTCGCTTCTGATTTGTTGTGACATCACTTATTGATCTGGATCCTAGGCAGGATCAGGGAACCAGGGAAACGCAGGACTTTCATCTCTGCCTCTGCTCTATCTTAAACATAATTCAAAGGAAGATGCTTTCATTTTAGTCAAGAGGGATGACTCATAAAGCTGTTCTGGATTAGAGAGCCACTCACTTGTCTTTCCTGGACAAGGAGAAAATGGTAACAAACAGGGGAAAAAAAAAAAAAAAGAAAAAGAAAGAAGAAAACTTGTTGAAGAGTCACACACGTGAGGTCCAGTCCTTGGAAAAGCTGCTGTCACCTCACTGTGGCTCATCCTAGTCCTGTCCACTCACCTCCTGAGCTTTGTGGCTTCTGTTCTTGAGCAGTTTGTGTGAGGGAGAAGACAGGAATGTTTATCTTCCCATTTCCTAACTTGCACAGTTCAATCCAGTCAGAGGCTTTCAGTATTTAAAAAATATTTTTATATGAACTTTTAATAGATTTTCTGTAGTTTTAACATTAAACCAATCTTACCTCTTTTGTAATTATTTTTAATAAATAGCTGTGAAATCAGCCTTTATCTGAGCACCACCTGAAATAGGCAGGTTACCTGCCCTGCTGGGAGAAACACCATTAACTGATGCAATCCTTTGAGTTATTTCATGTATGGGCTGCTTGAGAAAGACCATTTCAAGCTCAGTAATCTGGTTTGTGGATAAGTTGTGCCAGCAAGCAGATGTGTTTTTAATGTTTAATAGTGCCTGCTGAGCAGAACCTCTTAGTGGTGCCACGAGTCCTTACCATGCCTTTGTCTGCAGCCACCTTTGATTACAGCTCTTGCTCAGGAGGTTCCATGCTAATTCCTTTGCACAATTCCCTTATGTCTTAGGCATTAATACTAAAAAGCAGCCTTTCTCCAGAGCCTGGTGAGGTATTAAATCCCCATTTCTGTTTTCAGTTGGTCAGTCAACGCAGCTCAAGAGAGGAGATGGTTCTCTGTGGCAGCCTGTGGACAGCCAACCAACTATGCTGGCTTTGTAGCTGCACACAGCTCCTCTGGGGCTGCCTTCCCTTGAAGGCTTCAGCAGTGGCACTCTTACTCAACACAAAGTAGGAAAGCATAAAATTATGACTCTTCATGCTCCTGCTGGTTGGGTAAGGAGTGCCTGAAGCCAGAATTAGGCAGCGATATTCCTGCATAGTAAGAGAGGAGATAAGCACAGAACTGTTAGATGCAGCAAAGATAGAATTATAGAATCATAGAATCATAGAATGGTAAGGTTGGAAGGGACCTCAAGGATCATCCAGTTCCAACCCCCTGCCATAGGCAGGGACACCTCCCACTAGTACAGGTTACTCAAGGCCTCCTCCAATCTGGCCTTGAACACCTCCAGGGAGGGAGCATCCACAACCTCCCTGGGCAACCTGTTCCAGTGCCTCACCACCCTTACTGTAAAGAACTTCCTCCTAACATCCAGTCTAAATCTCCCCTCTGCCAGTTTAAACCCATTGCTCCTTGTCCTGTCATTGCAGGACCTTGTAAATAATCCTTCCCCAGCCTTCCTGTAGGCCCCCTTCAGATACTGGAAGGCTACTATCAGGTCCCCTCGAAGCCTTCTCTTCTCCAGGCTGCAGAGCCCCAACTCTCTCAGCCTGT
>VWZE01019292.1:50267-60893 GCA_013396675.1 Eubucco bourcierii | reverse complement strand
CCTTCCTAAATCCATGTTGGCTGGACCTGAGCCCTTATCCTCATCCAGCAAATGGTTCACCCCTCAGGTGTGGAAGCTCTCGGACAAAGCTGTACGCAGACCAATATGATCTAACCAATGGCTGTTTATTGAGTATGAGTATACACTTAGGTACTTTATAACAGACTATGCGGGTTAGTTCATTGTTAAGCAATTAGTCCAGATCATTAAGGTATAATCTCTGTCGCATTAAGCAATTGGTTAGACTTATCTATTCAAACACTTCATGTGAATCTTTGTTTCTCTTTGATCCTCCTGTTGTTGACTGTTTCTCCTGGTGGCAGCTGGCATCCTTGCCCTTCAGATGAACCCTCATGCAGGCTGTGAAACTTTTCAGTTCACAATTAGCAGTTAACACAAGTTGGACTGCCCACATGTCCGTTTAATGCAAGGTATTCCCCTACACCTCAGGTCCATGCTTTTCTCATTATGGTGACCAGAATGTCATTCTTGACAGTGCCAAATACTTACACGAGTCCAGGTAGATGACATTGGCTGGTCTTCCCTTATCCACTTATGCTGTAACTGAATTATAAAAGGCCACCAGATTCAGGCATGATCTGTCCTTGGTGAAGCCATGCTGGTTACCACCAATCGCCCTTTCTTTATTTTCTATACTTTCATAAAGCCTTTCGGATGATAGCCTCATGATCTTGCCAGGAACAGAGGTGAGACTGACTCACCTGTAGTTTCTGGGATCTTCCTTTTTTTTTCCCCTTTTTGAAGAAGGAGGTTATGTTTCCCCTTTTCCAGCCAGCAGAGACTTCACCAGAGAGATCATATTTAAAAAACCATTGGCATTCTGCATATCTAGTATGTAACAGCTAGAATACTTTTTCCAATTTAAATGGTATATACAAAGCACAGATACTAAATTTTTAAACAAAAATCAGTGAGAATGAACCAGTCCATGATGCCAAGCTAGTTTAGATTTTGAAAGAAAGCATAGAAGATATTTTTACAAAGAGGGTATCAAACAGTATTTCAGAGTATTTACTCTGAGAAATATAAAAGATGCTTATTTAATCAGAAAATACAGAAGATGCAGAATGCACAGTTCAACACTCAGGGAGCTGCTGCATTGCTTTCAGTGGAGAATTTAAAGACTAAATAACAGTCAGGAACCAGAGAAACCTCATTATCTGTTATTGCATCAAGATGACACAGTTTCTTGAGATACTATCCATGACTCCATTTTGGGATGATAGAGATCACTCTAACCATAAAAATTGGAATTTTGATTCTAAGAACACAACTGCATTTTAATCCTGATAATCTGTACTTGAAACGAAACCCACAACAATCATTGTATGATCTGGATTGGAAGTGACCTTTGAAGGTCATCTAGTCCAAACCCCCCCTGTAGTCAGCAGGGACATCCTCAACTAGACCACATTTCAGGGGGGACCTTATTGCAGTCTACAACTACCTGAAGGGTGCTTGTAGCCAGGGGGAAGTTACCTTCTTCTCTCAGGCAAGCAGCACCAGAACAAGAGGACACAGTCTCAAGCTGTGCCAGGGGAAGTTTAGGCTGGAGGTGAGGAGAAAGTTCTTGCCTGAGAGAGTCATTGACTGCTGGAATGGGCTGCCCAGAGAGGTGGTGGAGTCACCATCCCTGGAGGTGTTCAAGGCAGGTTTGGACGTGGGACTTGGTGCCATGGTCTGGTCTTGAGGGCTGTGGTGACGGGTTGGACTTGATGAGCTTTGAGGTCTCTTCCAACCCTGGTGATACTGTGAGACTGTGATACATTGCCCAAAGCCCCGTTGAGCCTCAATGCATGTATATACCTATAATTTACAAGCCTGCACCACAGCATCACTCAAAAGCTCTATTAACCACATAAATGGTATTATATATCTACCAGTTTTATAGACAAACTCTCAAGTTTTTTGAATTTTCTGTTCTCTCATTACACAGGTGCATACTTCATGTTAGGTTTTCAAGATGCTAGATTGCGGCTATGAATAGCCACCTTTCAAATATTCCTTTGAGCAGGAGTCTAGTTTATTTATTTTTACTTTCTTTTTAGAACTCCAGCAATATTTTAGTTTCTTTGAAGTGTCCCATATGACCAGTTTCACAGTAATCACTGAAAAGCTCCAGTCTACTGCACTTAGTAACCTACTACTTGCTAAGATGTGAAGTTACTTCTTTTTGTAATCTGTTCTTATGAAACCCAGAAAACAAACTTCATTTGAAGATACAAAAATGCTTTTAAGTGTAGGACATTCAGAAGCATTTTTCATTTTGTTTTGGGGGGTTGGGGTTTTTTGTTGTTGTTGTGCCCTCTTTCGGGAAGGGGAAAGGAAATAGTACTGTTTGGGTTTTTTGTGGGTTTTTTCAATTTAGAAAACAGATTTCCTTGCTTAATTGGTTTAAGATACTTTTCTGTACCACTGAAAAGAAGTTAAGAAGCTAGCCTGAATATAAGGCACCATGACAGTGTGAGCCTCAAAACTTAAGCATTCAGCATAACTGTAAGGACCACAGATGCCCCTGTTCAATTCCACCAAGACCTCTCAAGCTCTTGTGAAGCCATAATGCACGGTGATTGTGTTTCTAAATTTATCGTTTCCTGCAGCCAGGCCTACAGCACTGCATTTTCACTGCACAGATTGTATTATCCCTGCTCTCAAACAGGCAACAACAGAAACACAGCCATCTCCCTCTTCACAATCTGCTCTCTCCTAAAGTATTTACTGATGATGGCTACTTGGTTAACTTTCTTCATCTTCATAAAATCACAGAAAGAGTGGGAAATCAAGTGGGTGGGGGCTCCTATCAACTAAATCACCATAGAAAATTAAGTATCCACAAGGAGGATTTTTTTTCTTTCTAACAGAGGTAGAGAAAGAAGCTCAGGTGTTGATTTTTCAGAGATGATGGCCCTTAGCCATTTTGTAAAAAAATCTTTCTCTTAAATTTTCAGTGATTTTTAAGGGACTAGACTTGCCTTGTATCCAGGCACTAAGGAAATTTTCATTATACTTAATTCGCATTTTCCAACATGAAGCTTTGTGATTAAACAATGACAAAGATTAAGGACTTTTTGGCACTATTTAGGTGGATTTATATAATCATAGAATTGTTTTGGTTGAAAGAAACCTCCAAGACCACTGAGTCCAAGTGTCAACCTAACACCACCATGACCAGTAAACCATGAACCATATTGCCATGTCCACATGTTTCTTAATTACCTCAAGGGACACTGACTTCGCCACTCCCCCGAGCAGCCTATTCCAACACTTGACTACTCTTTCAGTGTAGAAGGTTTTCCTAACATCCAATCTAAACCTCCCTTGTCATAATTGCAGGCCATTTCCTCTTGTTCTGGTCACCTGATACCAGGGAGTAGATTCCCCATCTCACTCCAACCTGCTTTCAGGGAGTTATAGAGAGCAATGAGGTCTCCCCTCAGCCTCCCCTTCTCCAGACTAAACAACCCAAGTTTCCCCAACTGTTCCTCAATAAGACACTTTGTTGCCCTGCAACATATCAGAGAACCTTTTTCTATCACGGAGTATCTGCGGATGACAAAGAGCACTCAGTTTGAAGTGCTACAGGCATCCATTACTACCAGATCATCAGCTCATCTACTCAAACATAGAAAATGGTGACTGCAGAACTGTACAGAGCACAGATCAATGCAAGACTACTATAAAGAAGCCTGAACATCCATGGCAGCATTCAAGGACAGCATGTCCCAGCACAACAGGCAGGAGAAGTATGGCCAGAGGCACCACAACAGCTCCTGGCCAACAACTGGCCATGAGTGCAAGCATCCCACAGCCAATGTTGAAGCATGAGGCAGTGATTAGGGAGTGGAAGAGAGAGTGGGATTAGGCCTGTTAAAGGGATCAGATGCTTTTGGAGAGAGTGTGTGGGATCGTTGATGTTATATTCATTTTGATGACTGTTTTGTTCTCCCTTTTTTCACTAAACCCATTTTCCAGAGCCTCTCTGTGCCTGCCTGGGATGAGAAGGGAGGGCAAGATACACCAGAAAATAGAACCAAAGAGCTGCCAAAGTATCACTGATGCCTACATCAGACCTACCAATCTCCAAGGACAATAAGCCATTCCCAGTCCTCAGTCACTTACAGCACTGCAGCACTCAAGAAGGGTCACTGCCCTGGCCACTGCCCCAGAGCAATCAGTCTTACGGTGGGACAGACAGGACTCAGACATGGCCCCATGCAGAAAGCAGCACTGACCCCTATTGCTCTGTCCTCCAGCCTCCCAACCCAGGGCTCTAGCAGGGTGCTCCACCTGCTACTAACCACATGTCTCTGTGCATCCCACTGTAGACCCAGACAGAGACCCTCTAAGCCACAAGGTCTTCATACTCAAAAAGAGAGCAGAGAATACTGAGGGGGGCCAGGTAAAAGGCCTCACAAGGTCAAGGTAGATGATATACATCAATATTCCCTTATCCAGTGGTGAAAGAGTAATGAAATGGTTTAGCATGGGAAAAAAACTTTAAGATCATCAAGTCCAATCACTAGCCCAGTGCTGCCAGATCACCACTACAAACCATGTCCCTCAGCACTAAACCTAGATGACTTTTCAATCCCTCCAGGGATGGGGACTCCACCACTATCCTGAACAGCCTGTTTTAGGCCTTTACAAGCATTTCTGGGAAGAAATTCTTCCTCATGTCAAACTCAAGACCTCCCCTGGTGCACCTTGAGGCCATTTCCTCTTGCCCTATTACTTGTTAACTGGGAGAAGCGACTGACACCACCTGGTTCCAGCCTCTTTCCAGGGAGTTGTAGAGAGTGAGAAGCCTCCTCTTCTCCAGGGTGAACAACTCCAGTTCCCTCAGTTGTTCCTCTGAAGAGCTGTTATCTAGACCCTTCACCAGCTTAGTTGCTCTTCTCTGGAACACTATGTCCAGGAGAACAGTGACCCTGCTCAACGTAATTCTCAGTTCCTACAGGTTTATCTTTCACACAAGTAGGGAAAAGCAGAGGAAAAAAACTTTACAAGCAGAGTCAGCAGTGTGGTAGATAATTACATTCTGGTTCATCTTGAATTTATTTCTCCATATATTAAATATAAGATCAACACTGTGTAATCCAGCACACAGGGTGCCCATCTGCTACATCAAAAACTCTTACTCTGAATATACTCATGTGACAAAAACAAGAGTGGGGAAAGTCTTCAGAAAGCCATCTACTTCCCACCAGCAACTTCAAGCAACTCTATGATAGAGTCACAGAAGCATGTACTTGTCAGGGTTGGAAAGGACTTCAAAGATGGTCTAGTACAAATCCCTCTGCCACGGACACACCAGATTAGGCTGTCGAGAGCCACACTGAGCCTGCCTTTAAAAATAACCAGAGATGGGGCTTCCACCACCTTCCTGGGCAACCTGTTCCAGTGTCTCACCACCCTTGTGGTGAAGAACTTCTTCTAACATCTCATCTAAGTCTACCCTTCTCCAGTTTGGATCCATTCCCCCTAGTCTTACCACTACCCAACATCCTAAAAAGTACCTCACCAGCTTTCTTGTAGCCACTCATCAGATACTGGAAGGCCACAATAAAGTCTCCTCAGATCCTTCTCCTCTCTACACTGAACAGTCTCAACTCTCTCACCTGTCTTCAAAGGAGGGGTGATCCAGCCTTCTGATTATCCTCACGGCCCTTCTCTGGACATCTTCCAAAACATTCACGTCTTTCTTATAATAAAGGCTCCAGAACTGGATGCAGTACTCCAGTTGGGGTCTCACAAGAGCATTGTAGAGGGGAAGAATCACCTCCCATGACCTGCTGGACACACCTCTCTTGATGCAGCCCAAGACAGTTGGCTTTCCAGGCTGCAAATGTACACTGTTGGCTCATATTGAGCTTCTCATCCATCAGCACCCCCAAGTCCTTTTCTTCAAGGTTGGTGTAAAGTCAGTCACTGCCCAGCCTATATTGGTGCCTGGGATTGCCCTGACCCAGACACAGGGTCCTGCACTTGGTCTGGTTGAACCTCATGAGGTTGGCATGGGCCCAACTAGTTTCCCTTGTTGAAGCTCTGTTGACTGCACCCAAACACCTCTTCATTATTATTCTGCCTCAGCAGTGGTTCCTATATGCTCCATAATCTTACTGGGTGCAGAGGTGAAACTGACTGGCCTACTTTCCTGGATCATCCTTCTTTCCCTTTTTGAAAATGGGGGTTATGTTTCCTCTTTTCCACTCAGTGGGGACTTCACTGGACTGCCATGACTCCTGGAATTCAATACACTGGCCACAACAAACTCTGTTGTCCTCCCAGATTTCTCACAAAAGCCACTCTCCCTCCTCTCACAAGTATTTAGGAGAACAATACCTTCAGTTTCAGTGTTCTCAAATTTACTGCACAGAATCCCAGCATAGTGATGTAAGGGAAATCTGAGGACCATCCAGTTCAACCCTGCTGCTAAAGCAGGGACACCCACAAAGTTACCCAGGATCACAACATCCAAGTGAACATTTGAACCCACGCAGAGAAGACTCCACACCCTTTCTGGACAGCCTGCTCCAGGGCTCTGGCATCCTCAAAGCAAAGAAGGTTCTCCTCACACTGAAGTGAAACTTCCCGTGTTCCAGTTTGTGTTCACTGCCCCATGTCTTGTCACTGGGTACCACTGAAAAGAGCCTGACTCTATCCTCTTAACTCCTGCAATTTAGTTCGTGCTGAGCATTGAGAAGGTCCCCTCTCAGGCTGTTCTTCTCCAGAATAACCAGCCCCAGGCCTCTCAGCCTTTTCTCCTCAGACAAATATTGGACTCTCTGCAGTACTTCAGCTGGGGAGCCCAGAACTGCACTAAGTACTCCAGCTGTGGGTCCAGCAGAGCAGAAAGGGAGGCCACACCTTCATCTGCTGGCCACACTCCTCTTCAATTCACCACAGGACACCACTGGCATTCTTGGCCATAAGGGCATGTTGCTGGCTCATGGTGAAGGTTTTGTCCACCAGCAGTACCAGGTTACCCTCTGCAGAGCTACTCCCCAGCAGGTCAGCCCCCTCACCTGTACTGGTGCATGGTGTTGTTCCTGCCTAGGTGCAGGACCCTACACCTGCCCTTGTTGAACTTCATGAGGTTTCCTGCTGCCCAGCTATCCAGCCTGTCCAGGTCTGGCTGAATGGCAGCACAGCCTGATGGGATGTCAGCCACTCCTGCCAGTTCTGTATTACTGTGGTATTAATGGTTTGGTTTGCTTACTTGCTATATGGCAGTAAAGACTACTATTGTTTATCTTCAGTAACCACCAGTCTTTGAAATTACTTTTGCATATATAAACTCCAACATTCACTTATTTGTCTTTAAAACTGATACCCATAGACAGAACTCCAGAGTGATGTAATGATTACATACTCTTAAGCCAAATGGTGTTGGCTTTGTCTGGTAGTATTTTGGTAGCAGGGTAGGCACCAGTGAGGTGGTTCGTGTAGAGAGCTTCCAGAAGCACTTCTGAATCCAAGTTAGACCCATTTCTGGCCACGGTTGAGCCAATCAGCTCCTCTTCCGAGAGGTGGTGCTCAACGGTTTGAAGCCCAGATGGAGAGCAGTGACAAGTGGTGTCCCTCAGGGGTCCATGTTGGGACCTGTGCTATTTAGTATTTTTATCAACAACACAGACAGTGGGATTGAGGGCACCATCAGCAAGTTTGCAGATGACACCACACTGTGTAGTGGTGTCGACACACCAGCGGGATGGGAAGTCATCCACAGGGACCTGGACAGGCTGGAGAGACTGGCCCAGGTGAACCTCATGAAGTTCAGCAACAGCAAGTGCAGGGTCCTTCACCTGGGATGGAACAATCCTCACTACAGGCTGGGGGATGAGCTGTGATACAGCAGCCCCGTGGAAAGGGACTTGGGGGTGCCAGTGGACGAGAAGCTGGAAGTGAGCAGACAGTGCATGCTTGCAGCGCAGAAGCCAAATCATATCCTGGGCTGCATCAAAAGAAGTGTGGCCAGTAGATCCAGAGTAGTCATTCTTCCACTTTGCTCTGCTCTGGTGAGACCTCACCTGAAGTACTGTATCCAGTTTTGGAGCCCTCATTACAGTAAGGGCATGGACCTTCCAATACGGGCCATGAAAATGATCAGTGCTGGAGCACCTCTGCTATTAGGACAGGTTGAGGGAGCAGGGTTGGATGAGGAGGCAGCTCCAGGAGGACCTAATAGCAGCCTTCCAGTACCTGAAGGGGGCCTACAGGAAGGATGGAGCAAAGTTGTTTACAAAGACCTGCAGTGACAGAATGAGGGGCAATGGGTTCAGCTTGAGAAGAGCAGATTTAGATTGGATGTTAGGAACAAGTTCTTTACTGTGAGGGTAGTGGAACACTGGAACAAGTTGCCCAGGGAGATGGCTGAGGCCCCTTCCCTGGCGACATTCAAGGTGAGGTTTGATGGGGCCCTGGGTGACCTGGGCTAGTGGGGATGTCCCTGCTGACTGCAGGGGGGCCAGACTAGATAACCTCTAGCGGTCCCTTCTGGCCTCAACCGTTCTATAATATTTAAAAGAACGAAAACCTGCTGGGCAAGTTGTTGGAGAGGAGTGGGATGTGAGGAAAAAACCACAAAAAAACCTACATGGACATCAGGGTGAATGAGGAAGGATGGGTGGAGGTGTGCTGGAGTATCAGTTTCCTGACATTCTTGGTGAGGTGGCAGGCTGACCCTCTGCAGCCCATGGAGATCAACAGTTCATCAGAATCCTACCTGCAGCCTGTGGAGGACAACAGTGGTGTAGATGGACATCCACCTGTAGTCCACAGAGGACACAACTCCAAAACAGGCAACTGTGCCCAAAGGACATGACTCTGAGGGAAGTCTGCACTGGTACAGTCTGTTGCTAGGAGGACTAAACTCAGCAGAAGGGACTGATACTGGAGCAGTTTGTGAAGAGCAGCCCTTGGGAAGAACTAGTATTGAGGAGTTTGTGGAGGACTGCCTCTGGTGGCAGAGACAATGTGTTGAATGTTGAAACAGAGGAAAAGTATGAGGAGTTCTCCCCTGAAGGATGAGGAGAAGGCAAAAGACAAAGTGTGATGAACAGACTGCAACCTCTATTTTCAGTGTCCCACTCACACCATGCTGCTGCAGGAAGGGAAGCAGACAAAACTGAGAGTGAAGCTGAGCCAGTGAAGAAGGCAGGGGTGGGGCACTGGGGTTTTAAGATGTGCTGTGTTTCTCATTACCTCCACTGATGTGACTGGTAAATTGCTGGTATTGTTGTTTAAATTAAATTGATACTGTTACCTCAAGTCAAGTCTGCTCTTTGCTCAGAACTCTAGCTGGTGAACGTGCCCTCCTCCAGAGGGAGAAAGGACTGTGTGGCTGCATGGTCCTTTGTTGCCAGCTGGGTGGGCCTAAACCACGACACAAATTTTTGAGGATGTAGCACCATAAAATAAGTTCAAAAGATTCACTAATATCCACCAAGTTCTTGTTTGCCATCTTCTCAGTCTCATTCTTCTTTCTAGGGCTTTCAATAATGGATTTAATGCATCTTTATCTGAAGTTTTATCATAGAAACTGCAAAAAATTACCTGTAAAGATCCACCTGATTTAAGGCTTAAAGTAGACATCACTGTATTTATCAATCTTTTAAGTCAGTTGTACAACTAAAGTCACAGCTCATTATAAATCTGTACTACTTCCCAAGAACTAGTTCTACCCCCTTCTTGTTCTCACCTTATTGCTTGTGTCAGTAGTCTCACTCAAACCCCACCTGATGACAAGATCAAGAAAGTGATTTGAGTAGAAACTACACAGATCAAACCAATGAATTAGTTTTAAGCCACAAATGTTATGTGACAAGGCTGCACAAATGATAGTAAGAACCCAAGAGAGATTTTGGTAACCTCTCCACAAACACAGGAATATCCTTGTTAGCTGCAGCACAGACTGAAGTCTTCCCCCTTCAGAACACAGCTTGAACATACAAAGATGATTCACAAATCAAAACCCATAAAGTTTTAAGGAGGTTTTATCTTCCCAAAAATTCTGAGGATGGACCTGGTGTGAGGAAAAAGAAAGGCTAATCTGAGAGGCAGAAGCTACGGAAACCAGTGCTGCTTGGGGAATTTTTAAGTTTTCCTTTAAAAACTTGGGATTTCCAAGTTGAACCTGCTGCTGTTATTCGTATCATGCTTGTCGTGGGTTTAGAGAGTCAACAGAGTAAAGTTCTCAAAGGAATTGGGAGAGAAAAACAGAATTATATTTGGAGAGTTACAGATAGAAATTACAAGGCAGATACAGAATCCACAAGTGAACCCCCTGAATTCTCCCCCAACCCAAAACTAAATCTATCATCCCCAGTGCTCCAATCCTCCCTGCTCCAAGCCTCTGCCATCCAAGAGGTCTAAGCACAGCCTCTGGAGGCCCCAAACCAGGCCTATCCTTACATGTTTGTCCCAATAACACAGCTCCTGCCTGGCACAAGGCTGGAGGGGGAGGAAAGGAGCACAAACTGGGTTTGCCATGAGCTAATGAAGAGATAGCAGAATTATGGGATTGAATAACAATCTTCCAGTCCCCAGAGGACTCTTTTTAACCTTATAGTTCCCAATCTGGGACAATGCTGCAGTCATGAAGTA
>VWZE01019292.1:35507-49677 GCA_013396675.1 Eubucco bourcierii | reverse complement strand
TGGGACAATGCTGCAGTCATGAAGTATTGCGGGGCTTGAAGTTCAGATTGCAAGATGGGAGGCTTCCTGTTCCAGTTGCTGTTTTTGGGTTCTGGCATTTGGGTCTTGGCTCTTTCCTGCAGGCATGGCAGTGGAATGGGTGGGAGCTGGGTAACTGCTAGTTTTGGGTTTCTGCTTTATGCTGGGGTTTTTTCCCCCCTGTATTTCACCCTGCTGCTTCTGCAAACAGGCTAAGCTAAGAAAATCATGTATTGTATTACTAATTAAATTATTAGCTAAGGTAATTATGGACTATGATACCTCATGTTATATTAAACTCTCATCTCTTTATTTCAACTCTGAATTTTACATGTTACTTTTTACCCTCACTTTTGTGTTGGGGGAGCAGGCAGGTTAGCCCTTGTGGTAATGCGCCATAAGAAAACTTATCCATGGAAGATGGACAACATTTGACCATGTTTTCAATAAGTTTACTTTGAAAGTAACCTCTAATGCTGACTAAGTAAAATAATTTTGAGCAGTTGACTCTGCACATTTTGTAGAAAGGAAAAACCCAGCAGACGAAGTAATAATTTACAGTCTCAAATCTTCTGTGTAACTCAATAAAGGCCCTTAAAAGTGTGCCCAAAGATCATCGAGTATAGCAAATTTAATATACTGCTGGCATTCTTAAACTAGATGTGGTTTTGTGTTCTCAGGGGCCTATAGTACAAGAATCACTTCCTTTCTACACACTGCAAGCACAAATTGCAACGCAGCATTCCGGAAAATTAAACTGAAGTTTGCAGGATGCACCTGGCAGGCTCTTAGCCATTCCTTTCACTCTCAGCCTGCACCTCACCATGGCTGCAAAAGTTCCTTCTGCAGATACTACTGGTGCTACCAGCTCTCAGCAGTAACTGTTGACACCGCACCCTGGCCGGAGGTACTGCCAACTGTTTGTGCAAGGTTCCTAACAGCTGGAGGAACCCGTCAAGGGAACAAAGAGAGCAGAGAACAAGTACAGAAGATTTTTCCAAGTAACTTGAGCTGATCATTTAAACACTTGTCCACATATTGCCTGTATTCAGGGTTAAACTACAGCAACTGCTCTATCACTCAGTGACCCCTTCACAGGTAGGAAGGCAAAATCAGGAAAAGGAAAGGAGACTCTTGGGTTGACATGAAAAGAGTTCCCATAAAACAGCAAAATAAGTGCTAATTCTAATACCAATATTAAGTATGCAGAGTTATACCCAGCCTGGTGAATGAAATGGGAAGGCAGCCCTCAGGGGCAGAACAGCAAGCGAGCCCCTTCAGAGACTGGGATAAGCAGCAGGAGAAAGAAGAGGAAGAGCAGGATGAGTCTTCATCCTCAGCAAATTTGTCCCTTTACAGTGTACACGGTTTTTGTGGTATATGATATACCTGTGAACCATCTTGGGTCTGCTGCCGTGGTTGGTGTCATCGTCATCATTGTTGCTGTGTTCCCCTGAGTCCCATGCCCAGCTTAAACTTGTGGCTAACTCAAAGCTACTAACAGCCTGCATACCTGCCTGGCCTATGATTCTATCCCACGAAAACCAGGACAACACTTTTAACTCTGTGTATCCACAGCCTGGGCTGCAACTCAGAATCCTTATCCCCATGTAAAGAAAAAAAACCAAACCACCCTTTCTCCTGCAATCAGCTGCAATTCTGAACTACTGTATTCATGGACCATGACACAGAAGTAAATGTGTTAGTTTTCCTCCACTTACCTTTCTTGTTAATAGACTTTTGCGCCTCATTCCACAAGCCTCTAACTGAAGACGCCCTCGTAATGCCAATTCAATTAACATACAGCCACGCAATCCCGAGGAGATGCAATCATTCCAGAACGATGTGTAACCCTGTGAAGAATGAAAAGCAGTAAGATATCTCCATCTCCACCTGAACACAAGTAGAAAAAGAAGCTTACTGCATTCTGTATATACTTCTGAAGTAGCCTCGCCAGTCAATTACCATTCTTCTACTGAAAATATGGAAGAAGAATAGACTCACTCACTACTAGTTCTGACATTTAGAGTCTGCTTTTTCAAGAACAGGGAAGCATCAGGAAAACTAAACAGTGATATATCCTACATATTTGAAAAGTCATGTCAATCTGGTGAAATTCCAGTTGACTGGAAATGGGGAAACACAACCTACTTCTTCAAAAAGGGAAAAAAGGAAAACTCCAAAAACTATAGGCCAGTCAGTCTCACCCGTGTACCTTGCAAAATCATGGAGTGGATCACCCTGAAGGCTTTGCAAAAGCATATGGAAAAGCATGAAGTTGAGGGATGGACCATTCACTGGATAAGGAATGGCCATACTCAGAGGGTTGTGGTCAACGGCTCAATAACCAGGTGGAGACCAGTGACAAGTGGCACCTCTCAAGAAGCAGTACTGAGACCAGAGTAGTAACCTCTTTGTTGGTGATATGGACAGTGGAATTGAATGCACACTCAGCAGGTTTGTGCATTACACCAAGCTGTATGGTTTGGCTGACATGATGGAGGAAGGGATGCTGTCCACAGGGATTTGAACAGGCTGAAGAGTTGGAGACAAGTCTGCCTCATGAAGTCAAGCAAGAGCAAGTGCAAGGTATGATACCTGGGTTGAGGTGATTCCAAGCACAAGTACAGGCTGGGTGAGAAGAGCAATCTCAAAGAGAAGGACTATGCTGTGTCAGAAAGAGTTGACAAAAAGCTCAACATGCGCTGGCAATGTGCACTGGGCCAGAAGGCCAACCATATCCTGGGCTGCACCAAAAGTAGTGTGACCAGCAGGACAAGAGACATGATTCTCCCCCCCCTACTCTCCTCTCCTAAGACCCCATCTGGAGTACAGTATCCAGTTCTGGTGCCCCCAGCATAAGGACACTGAACTGTTGGAACAGGTCCAGAGAAGGGCCATGAAGATGTTCAGAGTGCTGGTGCACCTCCCCTATGAAGACAGGCTGTTAAGTGTTGGGGTTGTTCAGCCTGGAGAAGAGGGAGACCTTGTAGTAGCCTTCTAGTGCCTGGAAGGGGGCCTACAAGAAAGATGAAGAGGGACTTTTCACTAGGGTTTTGTAGTGGTAGGATGAGTGGGAATGGATTGAAGCTTGAGGTTCAGAGATTTGGAAGTTCAGAGATTTGGAAGTTCTTTACATAAGGGTGGTGAGACACTGGAACAGGTTTCCCAGGGAGGTCATGGGTGCCCTGCCCTGGAGTTGTTCAAGGTCAGGTTGGATAAGGCCTTCAGGAACCTAGTGTCCCTGCCCATGGCAGAGTGGTTGGAACTAGATGATCTTCAAGGTCCCTTCCAATCCAAACCACTCTATGAATATCAACAACTGTAAGATATAAAAGTACAGTCTCTATACAGTCAAAATACACTTACTACATTTTTAGGACCTCAAGAGACTGGCATTACCATCATCACACAAGCTTACTTCAGTCTTCCATAAAATATTTGGTACTAACTATTTTGTCATTTAAATTATTTGAATACATGCATTTTAAAAGCTCCTATCATAGAATGGTAAGGTTGGAAGGGATCTCAAGGATCACCTAGTTCCAACCCCCTGCCATAGGCAGGGACACCTCCCACTAGTACAGCTCATCCAACCTGGCCTTGAACACCTGCAGGGAGGGAGCAGCCACAACCTCCCTGGGCAACCTGTTCCGGTGCCTCACCACCCTCACTGTAAAGAACTTCCTCCTGACATCCAGTCTAAATCTTCCCCCTCTGCCAGTTTAATCCCATTGCCCCTTATCCTGTCGTTGCAAGACCTTGTCAATAGTCCCTCCCCAGCCTTCCTCTAGGCCCCTTCAGATACTGGAAGGCTACTATCAGGTCTCCTCGAAGCCTCCTCTTCTCCAGGCTGAAGAAGACTATAGATCTTACATAGACTCAGAATGGTAAACCACATGCTTAAGTGGCAGAACACTGCATTTCATACTACATTTGCTTACTACCTGGAAACACACTGCTTTTATTAAAACAACAAACTTAGAAAAATCATTCCATTTTACCAACAAAGTAGCCAACACACCTCTTGCATATTTTTTAAAATATTTCATTATCCAAGACAAACCAAACTAATTCTGAAAAATATTTTGGCTTTTTTGACTGCAAAAACACCTGGCATGATCCAGAAAGACCTTCCAAAATACACCTCCTTAGTGATGCACCTCTCTGAAAATACCCAATTTAGGACACTTTAGAGGAAACTACTGCAAACAAAAGAAAATAAAAAACTAAGAGAGAAAAAGCACTTCCTTTTATAACACTTAACCAATACAGAGACTATCTTAAACCAAATACAATTCAATATTATTGTATTTGCAAATAAAAACTGCCAAAGTATAGAGATAAAAGATCCACGCAGTCCACAAACCTTACAAACCAGTCCCTAACTAATGCATGCCATTAAATACAGATTTTTCAGAGACTTGGATTTGATTCCATTTAGCATTTCGCTCTTTTCAAAAGCTGTATTATATAGGTGATCAGCACTTCCTGCAAAGTCTACAAAAGCTCTAAATCTCTAGAGAGTAATTGCTGAAATATGTCACAGATATGATTCTGTGTTATTTATTTTAAATGCCATAAATATAATGTTGGAATGGCATTTGAGAAGTTATCTAATCAGCCTTCTACTCAGAACTGATATCTTGCAAGTATCAGCTACTCTCATAAGTTAGCCATTCTGTAACTGAAGATTTTGACTGGCACTAGACATTTCCTTGCTAAAGAACAAACAAGATAAGGCGCAATGTTTGCTTGATTACCAAAAAAAGGAAAAGAAGGAGGTTACTCCTACATTCTCCTTCTTAAAATCAAACAATCTCTTTACACGGTATTTTTGTACATCAAGTAACACATACAAAAACTAAAAAAACTCTCCCACAAATTTATAGCTGTGGCATGACAAATATACACTACTTTCTAGTCACAGGAAGTGTTATAACCATTTGTGCTCATTTGAGGCTAATTGGAACACTTTACTGAAATTAAATCTTTAGCCGTGAGAAGAAAGAAAAAAACCAACAGTAACCTATGTCACTCATTCTTCTGCTGAGAAATGCAATGAGTCAAAATATAGATAAGACATTCGCTTCTCAGAGACTTCTCAGTTAGTTTCCAATTCTGCTGCTTCTCCCTGGAGGTCTGCAGTTGCTTCTGCCTTAACTCTAATCTGACCTAACCCTTTATTTCTTCTAACCTCCCTGTCATCTTTTTTGACATCTCACCTCTGATCTCTCCAGGTTATTTCTGGAGGGAAGGAAAGAGGGGGAAGGGGGGGAGGTTTGGATTGGAAGCCTCCTGGCAATCTGATTGTTCTGGAGGGATTTGGTGTTTCTGTATTACTTTTAACTTCTATATAACTGTAAATATTTGTGTATATATGTGCTTGTAAATTATGCTAAACCATAAATATCGCTTCATTCCTTAACTTCCAGCTGGTTGAGTCTCGTCTGGGTGATTTCACAGAGTAAGGGGGGGGTGGGGGGGGGTAACTCCCAAACCCATCACACCATTATGCAAACAACTGAACCGATTTTCCCCCCACTTTGTTTAGCAATGAAAACTAAGTTTATTTTTAAAGTACCTGTTTATCAATGAAGTGACCCTAGCTACACTGTTCCTGGCAGTATTTACCACATGTAAGATCCTCTGCTCCAGCAGTTATTCAACATACACAGCTACAAGCTGTGGGTTGCACAGAAATGGGATCATAGGATAACTCAGGTTGGAAGGGAACCCAGGAGACCTCTAATTCCTTTTGCTAAAAATGTATTCAGTTATGAAGTCATGTCAAGATACTCAGGGTTCTATTCAGGCAAGCCTTGGAAGTCTCCAAGGATGTAGAATATGCAAAAATTCATAAATTTTTATTTAAGTGATCATGAAAGACTGCATTTTTCATTTATGGAACTGCTTGCTGTAGTGGGTTAGATGACATTGAAGTCATGAGAATGCATACTGTGTCACCACATTTCAAGTTTGAAGGTGATTCAATAGAGAAAGAACATTTTGATACACTGAGATTATACTGCTACAGACAGAGTGAGAAGGGAGATATTTTATAATACTTAGTGTTAGGCTGAACATCTTTCAATCCATTAAATAGGTCTTTCCAGGTAGCTAAAGTAGATGTACTGATTGTTTTTGGCACTTACTACAAAAACCTCAGACAAATGAGGGAACGTTCACAGAAGGTTAGTTTAGTATACGGCAATAGTCTAAAACATCTTTTAAATTAGCCCAAACTTCCTGGCGTAACTGAAAATGTGCAGAAGCAGATAATTATCTTCAACATTGCAAACAGCTTCTCGACACCTATTTTAAATAGCATAAACCATAACCAGAAAAAGGTGCACAAAAGAGCAGCAATACTGTTCAGCATTATAAAGCTATTGTCTGTGAAAGAGGCTATATAGATGGACAACGAAGAAAAGGAGTGAAAGGAGCAGAGAGAATAATAATAGACAGAGAGGGAGAATTGCAATATGGAATAATGTACTACTTGCACAGAAAGCATTTTTTTCTTTTTTCCACAGACATGGACTAAAAGGTGATAAACAGTGAGCTCAATATGTTAGAAACGTCAAAAGCCAAGCCCTTTTCTATGTTTCTATTATCATATTTTAACATGGAAGCAATTAAAAAAAAACCAAAAACATTGGTAAGAAAATAATATGAATATTTACATTCATAGGAGATTGATAATGCAGTCTGACAGACAGCAATGGATCTATAAACCACACAAGGCCCAGGAAGTCAGTGTACTCTAGAAGGAGTTGTAATTCTCCATTCCCTGGATATGGCTTGGCCATTGCTTGTTAAAGGTTATGGAACAAGGGAAGAACTTGATTTGACCTGTTCTCGCTGTCATTCCACACACCTAATAGTCTCAAAACATTAAAATTGAAGATAAAAGACCATGTTTACAGATAGAAGTCACTGCACTATCTAATGCTCTTAAATCACACTGGTTCTCTCACAAATACAACAAATATTTTTAACTTTATCCATCTTCCTACAGGTCTTTCATAAATCTGCAACTATCCTAATTCAATTCAGTACTTATGAAAGTTGCTAAGCAGCAGGGGGTAAAAAGTTTCACAAGGCAGGGAATTATTTTTAAGCTATGAATAGCTTGGAAGGTAAGATGGAAAGAATGTTTACAATTGTCATGTTTATTTACACAAACACATTACAAAGGCATTTTTCATCAGAGATGACCTAGATATTTTCAAGTAAAAACCAGTTTTGCTAGACAAGCATAAAGGGAAACGAAAATAAAGTTCATAACAGAAACTTAAAACTAAGTTAACTTTGAGAGTTCAGGCTTCCCACCAGGGCATAACAAAGCATAGAGTTAAGATGAAGATCCTCTTTCTGTTAAGAACAAATTATCCAAAATCCACATGCATTGCGCCATTTCTCTCCCACCACCTCCTGCAGCACTTATTCTTTCTCCTCTTCCCATGTCCCCTACCCAGCTCCCAGCTCACACAGGCCCTTCTGTTCAGTTAGCCATTAATTAATCTGAAACTCCACGTCCTTACAACGGCTTTGTGCTACCCAATCTACCCTGTCTTTCAGTCCTTGCTTTTACTTTGCCCTTTTAATTATCCTTGTTAACAAACCATGACACCCTCTCTCCCCTACAGTGCCATTTCCCTCAACTCACTTTACTGTGACATACAATCCATTAACTTACCACTTCCAGATTTACAAAGATCTGCATTTCTGCGACCCTCATGGACTTCCTCAGATCTGTTCAAATAGATGGTGCAGACAAGATAGCATATATAAGGTGAAGAGCTATCTTATTCTTGTTTCTGCTCTAAGAGATGGACAAAGCCACATGAAGGGTGAAGATGCACCAGCAAGTAACTGATAGGCCAGGTCCGGCTCTGCTGAGCAAAATCCAAGTTCTTGCAGCTTCTTTTCTACTTACTCTAGGAATACCTCAGCTCAGATCTGCATACAAAACAGCAAGAACAAATACTGTCTCCTACAGATGCTGGCATGCAGAATGTTAACAGAAGGCAAGATGTATGCATGTACCCTGCAAAGAAAGAACAGGGAAAAGACCCTGAGTGAAAACACCCAAACTAAGTCCCTTAAAACCAAACCGGAACTTAAAATTATTCCCTAACAATGCCTTTTCCGAGCCTGCCTTCAAGACCCCAACTCTCAAACTTGACAAAGTTGTACTTACAAAGGAATAGGGTTCCTAGAACTTGCAAAAAGTATTTGTAAGGTTGGCTGGAAATGATGAAAACTCCTCACAGGCAAAGAAATAATGTCATCCAGCAGATGAAAAATTATTACACCAGCTGCAAAAAAATCTAATGGGATTATCTGTTTATACTATAACAAAGACATAATCAGATGGGAAAACCAGAAAGAAGAAGCATATACACATTAGTGTGGACAATAAAATAGCATTTTGAATTCAAAACGTCCATTCCAGTATTTTGTTGAAGCACTCGATACTAAGTATGGTAGAATAAAAGCTGCTGCAGAAGAACTAATATACACTTAAGATAGAACACAATGATAGCAAACTTTTCAAGACACTCAAAATTTAAGTTTCTGAATATTTAAAATCATAAGCTATCCAAAAGACTTTACTATTCAAAGATCATTTGTAAAAACCTGTCAAGATAACTACTTAAAATAAAAAAAAACTACACCAGCACTACTCCCACACTCCCACTGCCCCTCCCCAGCAAACAAACAAGAAGACCTCAAACATCAGTATTTTGTTTCTAAATTATGAATTAAAGCCATCAAGTAGGAACAGTGCAAGAAAATTACAGATGCATTTCAACATTTGTAGACACTACCTCAAATTTTTGATGAAATAATCTTTAATGGATTATCGAGTGAAGTTTAAAGCAAATGAAAACTCACGGTATGNGGGGGTTGGAACTAGATGATCCTTGAGGTCCCTTCCAACCTTACCATTCTATGATTCTATGGTATTGAGTACAACAGATTCACAGAACAGCAGGTAATTTTTTACTTAGAATATTTTGAGGTTTGCAGAAGAGCTACTAAAAACCTCTTCCCGCTACAGAAATAAATATTCTTGTCACTTCTTGGAATAACTTGGAATAGAAAAGTAGCAGTTCCACTATACTTGGCATAGACCAGTAGGCAGTGGGGAAGAGCAAAAAACCCCCAAACATTCAAATCTCTCATATTCAGAAAGAGAGGAAACAAAACTAAGTGCTTCTAAAGTTCCAATTCTGAGGCTGCAAGATAGATATGTGGTAATCAAAAATAAAGTAATAAGATTAACTTCACTATTTACGGCCAACTGTTAAACAATGTTGTGCAGCACAACATAGACTGGAGTTGCCAATTTATCCTCTGATTGAACACAGTGAATAATAAGCTATTACAAATTACTTAGCAGGCCATAAAGTCATGGCAAAAAGAAGTCAGCTTTATGATCTCTTTTAAAAGCATCATAAAGCCATGTTATAGCCTGTTAAGAAGACTGAGGATTAAGAGGCCCTGCTGACCAGGAAAAAAAAAAATAATTCTTTATTTTAGCAACAAAATGGCACCTCAAGCCCATCTTCAGATTCACACAGACTCCTATTCAGCATAAGAGGTTAGCATTAGGTCAAAGTTTTGGTCCTGACTCAGACCAAATTTACATTTATGAAGAACCACAACAACAGAGCCTCTCTGTGATAAAGCATATAACATTGCTTAGTTTATACTTCTCTGACTAAAAACCTTTTCACTTTATATTCAGTGACTTAATAACATACCTTAAGCCCTCACCTAGAACCTGCTACATAAAAACAAGTGATCAGATCTATGGCAAACAAACTGAAATAAATGAACAATTAACCCAAAATCTTCTCAAGAAGAAACATCAGAATGGTTGTCCAAAGCCCTGAATGACAATTCTCAGGAAATTCCAGTTTTTTTCTTTTATGAAAGACTTCCAAATTTAGTAAAAGAATACAATTTCTGAAACTTCACATAGAGACAGGAGAAATAAAATGTTGGTTTAACTCCTCCAGACACGGTAGCTCCAGCAGAAGGGGAGCTGGCCAAGCTGAAAAGTAACAGAAAACCAAGATGAATAGCATTACATCTACCAAGGAGTCTGAAGTCCTGGCTTCAAGGCAATACATCTGACACTCTACCAAGAAGACACGGAACCCTCCCAACTTCAGATTTCTCATCTAGCAGGCACAATTGAGGTTAAAAATACCTTTGCCTTTGGCAAAATTATATATTGAATCTACAGGTAATTTTCCATTAGAAGAATGTTTCAGAGGAAACATTTCTATCAGCTCTACCTGGATGATGAAAGATAGGAAAACAAGAATTTCCGAATATAGTATTTTATTTATATTTTTTAAAGTGTTTAGATTTTCCAAACAGGTCATCTTCCTTGCCATCTGTTCTTTCCAGGATGCAGAAGATTACTTTTACAGTATGCTCTCAAAATCACAGATTAACAAACATAATGGAAAATATTCCATGCTTGTTGGGACTATAGGAAGTTACTGAGAATAGGATATCTCCAGGTCTGTCACCCTCACAGAGTAATAAAAATGTAATTTGGAAATCTGTACAACATAGACTGTTCAGTTTTAATGAGAAGAAACAATTGTCAGAGGGACTAACTAAAGCAAATGTGAAACTTGTTTTTCCAAGAACTTGGGAAGTCAGCTCTAGGTCATCTGTAGGAACCACCAAAGCAAACTGAGCAGTCTGCTGGTATAAAGTACATGTTTGGGTTGATTTTTCATGACACAGAGAATGATTAGCAAAGACCTTCCTTATTTTTAACATTCACACAGCAGGTGTCATGAGGGGAGAGTAACTACTGAAAGCGAGCATACAGGTATATCTCAATATTAAGAAAGAGATTTGTGCTATGTATATACATAAATTTCTTAGAGGTATTTAATGCAGCAGAAATAAACACAAGGAAAAAAAAAAAAACCAACCAACAAACCAAAACAACTAACTCCAGAGAAAGAAACTGAGGACAGAAGTACATCCCTGTGTTTAATTACTTTCCTAGCACAACTACCTTTTAAAACCAGCACTTTCTGCACACAGTTCTATTATTTTTTCCTTTGAGACACCAATTTAAGTTTTTCTTTTGACAGACTAATTTCACTTTTACTGACCTTTCAAATGAATGTCACAGCATCTCATTTTAACCCTATATAACTGGAGAAAGCACATCCTCCTTTATGCCTTCATTTTTAGCTATGTGAGAACACTAAGCTCAAAAATGCAGACCCAACAAAGCCTGACCTGTGGTCATTCAGCCACTTCACACTGTTCTGGTGAGACCTCAACTGGAGTACTGCATCCCGATCTGGAGCCCTCAATGCATGAAGGGCATAGATCTGCTGGAGTGGGTCCCAGAGGAGGGCCAAAAAATGAACAGGGGGTTAGAGCACCTCTGTAATGAGGACAGGCTGAGGGAAATCGAGTTGTTCAGCCTGGAGAAGAAGAGGCTCTGGGGAGACCTAAGAGTAGCCTTCCATTAGTTGAAGGGGACCTACAAGAAGGATGGAGAGAGAGAGTTTACAAAGGCCTGGAGTGATAGGACAAGGACAATAGCTTCAAACTAGTGAAGAGAATATCTGGATTGGATATTAGGAACAGGTTCTTCACTATCAGGGTGATGGAATGTTGGAAGAGATTTGTCCATGGAGGTGTTTGGGGCATCGACTCTGGAGATACTCAAAGTGAGGCTTGACAGGGCTCTCAGCAGCCTGATCTGGTTGAGGATCTCCCTGCTTACTGCAGTGGGGAGCTGTACCATATGACCTCCGGAGGTCCTTTCCAATCTAGACCATTCTACAATTCTTCAGAGGAAAGACTGAGAAATCTGTGTCTATTTAGTCCGGAAATCAGAAGACTGGGAGGGGATAAATACTGAGAGGGTTGAGGTCATGAGGATGGGGCTAGGTTCTTCGCAGTGGGGTCCAGCAGTAGGACAAAGGACAATGGGTACAAACTAGAACACAAGGAGGTTCACTTGAACTTAAGGAGAAGCTTGTTTACTTTGACTGATGGAGCACTGGGCAAGGCTACCCAGAGAGGTTGCGGAGTCTTCTTCTCTGCTGCCTTTGAAAACCCCTGTCTAAGTATACCTGCATTAGCAGGGACAGTTGGATTAGATCATCTCCAGAGGTCTCTTCCAACCCCCTACTATTCTGCAATTACTGGGCTTCATGTACTGTGTTTAGTCTGGAGAAGAGGAGGTTTAGGGAGACGTTGTTGCACTTTGCAACTACCCGAAGAGAGGCTGTAGCCAGGTGGGGATGGTCTCTTCACCCAGGCAACCAGTGACAGAACAAGAGGACACAGCCTCAAGCTGCAACAGGGCAGGTTTAGGCTGGATGTCAGGAAGAAGTTATTCACAGCAAGAGTGATTGGAATGGGTTGCCCAGGGAGGTAGTAGAGTCACCGTCCCTGAAGGTGTTTAAAAGATCGGATGAGGCACTTAATGACATTGTTTAGTTAATCATAAGGTGTTAGGTGATGGATTGGAGTCGATGATCTCCAAGGTCTTTTCTAGCCTGGTTAACTCTGTGATTCTGTACTGAAGCCATTCACGAGCACAACTTGCTTAGAAAAAATAAACTGCTTGAAGGTACCATGCACTCTATTAATAACTGTCCTAATCTCTCCATTTTGGACCTCAGCAATGATTACTCTGATCATGATAAATTTGAAGTTACATTGTCTAAGTATGACAGGACAGCAATAGTATCCCTTTCAAATTTTCTGAAGTAACAGTAAGTTCTTTCAGACATACCAACTAGCCTATTGTTAGCCAACACAAAACACTGACAGAAAATAATAATCCAGGATTGTAATCTGTCATCCATTTGAAGCTCAGTGAAAAAAACAGGCAAAAGAATTTATCTTGAATATGTGGTGAGTTTTACATCATAATGAACTTAATCACAACTACAACAGAACTCCACTTTAGTTGAAGAGTTTCCCGATGAAGTAGTGATTTTGGGATGTACAAAAAGACTGCTGGGGAGTAGAGAGGGGAAGGAAGCAACAGTATGTAGTTTCCAGATGCACCCCAAGGATCCCCTCAATGCACTGTTTCCTTTGTGTAGCTTTTACAAATACCAATACAACTTTGGAATTTTTGGAAGCAGCTGAAATCACCTGAAGAACTTCTACAGCACATCTCCTTAAAGCTGTTCACAAATGTAAAGAGGTAAAACAAAATGTAAGTGGTAGGTATATAAAAAGGATAATCAAAGTACCTGATTATCTAACAGAAATTAAATTCTTTCTGTTCACTTAAAAGCTTTACTTTATTAATTTCAAATGCATCTATCACCCTCTACAATAAATATTCTACATTCTCTTGGATATTCACATTCCAGTCATAAAATTAAATAGATATACCAGCATGAAGTGTTAGGAGAGAAAAAAGAAAAAATAGAGGTGCCAGAAGCTGACATTCAATTCATTGTTCTGTGGTTCCAGTTCTTACAGCTGAAAGTAAAATTGTTGAACAAAATGAAAGAAAAAATACCTGCTTTGTTGCAGGTATGTATCTTCTTTGTGGTAATGCAAGTATAAGCAAAAGCCTCAGGCAGATCAAAGTCAGTAACCAACATATTACAGTAAGTTTAAGTATTCTTTAGATAAGAAAACTCTTTAAAGCATTTTATTTAGGGACATCATTCTAAAAGGAACAATTAATACTATTTCTGAATCTCCTGAAGGAGGTGGAAGTCAACAAGACTAATGCTATATATGCTTAATTTCTTCTTGTGCATACTTTACAAAATATTTGCCCAACAGATTTAATACCCGATTTTTTTCAGTCAAATGTAAAAACTTCAGTCATGTGGTTTTTCAGAGTAGGAAATTCTTAAATTAGAAATAAAGTACATTTTTAAAAGTTTATCCAAGTTTTTTTCTTCTTTTGAGAAGCAAGAAGCTTCTCCACATAAAATAAGCAAACGGGTCCTGTACAAAAGAACATAAAACAGTAGTAATTTTTAAAAATCCACAAATTTGTCCAAGTTCTCAATACACAGAAATGTTGAGCAACACGAAGAGAACTAACCACATATTTATCCTGGAAATCTGAAGCCTTTACATCTCCTTGTGAAGCCAGGCAGCATTTGTT
>VWZE01019292.1:14067-31129 GCA_013396675.1 Eubucco bourcierii | reverse complement strand
GGGATCTGCATACTTAATGTGGTCAGATTTTCAAAGTTAAAAAAAAAAAATGATACATAGGAGATAGGGATTCATCTCTCCTTTGTCTACAGTCTCCCTGGTTTCCTTTCAGTTTGTTCTTTTCAGATCTCTCACCTGTCTCACTTATCCAAGCGCAAAAAATTTTCAAGAAACAGACTAAAAAATGAAAGCCAGACCTAAAAAATTTACACTCACTGCACTGTTCTCACGTTAAAAGGAAGAAATTCTCCCACTTACACTTAACATGTACTAACTGTAAACCGTCTCAGCTGCAGACTGCAGATGCTCCTAAAGCTGAAGTCTTGTTTAAATATCCATCACAGGCAAAATAGTTTTAATCAGCACTTCCTAAGTGATTAGCATAGATAGAACATTTATCTCAACCTATTCAGTAAGTGCTATACCTGTCTTCTCCATTGGGAAATGTAGGAAACTGAAACAGCAATGGGATACATGGAGAATACTTCTCTCATGGTAGAGAATGTCAAGTGCATAAACGCCAATGAAAAATCAAGTGTCTAATGAAGTAAAAAAGAATGCTGTACAGGAATTACTGGCTGAACAGAAACTTCATAGTACAGACCATGCACATAAGACACCTAGCCTGGCAATTAAGGACTAAATAGTATTATTACATGATCCTATCTAGGAAAGACAGTATATCCTATCAGTAAAGACAGATGACTAGGAGGTGTATAGCAATAAGCAGCTTACAAGTGCTTAAAAGAATGTCAGCAATAGAAGGATGCGGAAAAAGCCCCACAGACTAATTTGCCAGTGTGATGAACAAATCCTGTAGCATACAGAAATAATTAAAGGACTAGCAGCGTAACATCTCCAATTACAAAGATCGAGCTTACAAGGCATACTATTTTACTGTCTTTATGGCCCATCACACACAGGAGGAAAAAAAACTGAAACCATTGAAATGCAGCAGTTTAGCATACTGAGGGAGGTAGAAAAAACATGCATGCATATGAGTGGTCTGTATTCAGACTAACAACTAAGTCATACTACCACACAACCTTATGCTTCTACCCATCCAGGTTTGTATACAATGCACTCATAGGGTAAAGACAGCCATGTGCTATTTTATGTGTAACTCTGTAAATTTTATGTCTGAAAATGTATGTGAATTTATGCTACAGCAATGCTTTACAAATATTCCTGAAAGAAAATAAATAATTTACTAAAGAATTTTTCAGAGGTGTTTGCAAGCCAGGAAAAAACCAGTAAAAAGTGGTACATGATAAAGTTGACTAGTGTTTTTTAATTTAGATTTTGAGAATGAAGATTGAGAATGCTGTCTACTGCAGACTAGTCTCTCTTTCCACCAGTAATGCAACACAGAAGAAGCATGTTACCCTTACAATAAATAATTACTACAGCACAAAGTCATTCTTGAATGTACCGTCTTCCACACTTAGCCTGGTCACTTTCACGGAATCACAGAATGTGTCAGCGGCTGGAAAGGACCTTGAAAGATCATCCAGTCCAACCTCCCTGCAGAGTAGGATCACCTATACCAGATCACACAGGAACGCATCCAGATAGGTTTTGAATACCTCTGGAGAGGGAGACTCCACAACCCCTCCCTGGGCAGCCTGTTTCAGTGTTCTGTCACCCTCAGAGGGGAAAAAAATATCCTCCCCATGTTTACATAGAACTTTCTATGCCTCAAATTCCACCCAGTGCCCCTTGTCCTGTCACTGGGCATCTCTGAGCAAAGCCTGGCTCCATCCTCCTGGTACTCACCCTTTACATATTTATAAACATGAATGAGGTCACCTTTCAGTCTCCTCCAAGTTAAACAGCCCCAACTCCCTCAGTCTCTCCTCATAAGAGAGATGTTCCATTCCCTTAATCAACTTTGTGGCTCTGCGGTGAACTCTCTCCAGCAGTTCCCTATCCTGCTTGAACTGTGGGGTCCAGAACTAGACACAGTACTCCAGATGTGGCCTCAATAGGGCAGAGTAGAGGGGTGGAGAACCTCACTCAACCTACTACACCCGTTCTAATACACCCCAGAATGGCACTGGCCTTTTTGGCCACAACAGCACATTGCCAGCTCATGGTCAACCTTCCATCCACTAGGACCCCCAGATCCTTTTCCCCTTCACTTCCTTCCAATAGGTCAGTCCCCAACCTATACTGATACCTGGGGTCTTTCTTTTCCAGGTGCAAAGTCTTGCAAAAAAGTCCTGTTAACATGTAGTTTTAACTCATCCAAATAAATGCTGCAGTACTTGAACTACTTTAGGATCAAAGAACAGCTGGAATAACACTTTAATATACTAGTTTTCAGTTTTGTGATTACTTTCCTTCTAGCAATTATGACAATACTTTCTTATATATACTTCATGCAAATTCTTAAATAAAGCCGGGTTGCTATAAGGAGAAAAGCTCGAGAAAATCTTTGACAATGTTTTTGTTTCTGCCCTACAGTAGACAGGCTCAACATGAAAGAAGGGACTAGTCTAAACTCAAAGCTATCCATGAATAACTAATATAGATTACAGATTAGCCATGCTGTAGGAGCAGGGACAACTGCACTAGCTGCATGCACAACCATGAAATACAAACACTACTTCAACACATAAAGTCAACTTGAATCAAAAATGCTGCTTCCAAATCAGCATGTCCTCCAAAAAAGCCCAAAAGCAGAATACACTCAGCAGCACAGTAGAGAGGCACTTTACTGCCTCTTGTAACGCAAAGAATTGGGATACTCTTGCATACTCCTCCTCCCACACCACCCTATCTTCTCCTAGCCTGTAATTTACGTATGGACATGAAATAAAACTAAAATAAAATGTAAAAGATCACAGAACTGTGTGCACTAGGAAAGAATTTTCAGCACAGACATTACACACTTTGTTATTAAGCTCTGAGCATTTGAGAAAAAAGCACGTCTTTGTCAAAGTTTCAACACATTCATACATCATTCCTCAACTGAAATGTGAATTCCCAGTAGATGCTTTTTCGTGTTTCACTACTTGTCTCAGAAATTTTCCAGTAAAACTTGGAAGCTTTCGAGTTGGCATTCAGACAGTTGCTGAAATTTAACGAGGAGAACCAAAGGAAAAAAAACCAAACAACTTAAATATTTGTTACATAGGCAAAACCCCTCACAATTCTGTATCATAACATGAATTTTACACAGCCAAACCTTAGTATCACAGCAAATGTCACCTACATTTTCAATGTTTTTCAAATTAATCTTTCAGGAATAGATCTCTTTAGGGTTAAAATATAAAATCAGTAATAAATCAATACCTTACATTTTTAAGAAGGAAAAATAAAACACATTTTAACACTAACCTGATTCACAAAAGAAAGCATGTCTAAATCAGCCAAACTAACTCTCTATTAATGTATTTCATATGCAACAAAAAATACTATAAGCTAGAGACCTTCACATGAACTATTCAGACAAAAAGTTATGCTGCAACACTAAATCTTCAGCAACAAATGAAACTTCTGAAGGACAAACATGAGTATCAAAGATCCAAGATAATTTCCATACCTAACAAAGTGGTTTAACATTCCTTGCCTCTCACAAATAGTATTTTAATGTTCACCAAAGAAAGAATAAATAAACCCAGAAATATTTACTGTTGCAGTAAGACTATGGTACATGACAGTTATTCCTGAATACTTTGCCTGAGTTCATTTTCAGCAAGTAAGGATTAGTTACAGATCAAATAAATGTTTTATGTTAGTAGATGCCATGTCTCTATAGCTACTTCCATTTGTTTAGTTGTAGCACATCATACAGACTAGGAGTAGCTGCGCCCATTGCTGTATTTGAATAGATCGCTAACATGTATAGACAGAGCTCCAAAAAAGAGAAAGAAAAACAAAGCAACAAGTACCAAAACCCACAAACGCAAAAAAAAAAAGAAAAAAAAAGAAAAAAAAAAGAAATTCATACAGGTACGAAAACTTAATTGAATTTTAACAGAGCAACAGTTAAAGTGCACAGATACCTAACAAGCTCTCAGTTTTCTGTGTGTCTGAGTTACATGATGCTTTAAAGAGTTGTAAAGAACAAACTGACCTGCACCCATCTCTTAGTTGTTGTTTTTTTAAGTATGCCAACTTAATATTCCTCTCTCTCTCTTCTGCTGGGAGTGCGGACTTCAAGTACTTCAGGAGTTCTACTGAATAGCGTCCCTCTTGCTGTGGCTTCAACCTATCCCACTGTAATGCTATTTCTAATGTAATACAGGAAAGTATTTGGTTTCAGCAAGCATTTTTCATTCCTACAGCAACAAGCTGTTGCTCTGCTCCAAATGGATGAACAAGTCTCTTTCCCAGCTATGTTACTGAAGGGTTTTTGAGTAAGTGTTGGTGTTCTTGTGATGCTCCCTGAAGAATTCTTGTAATGTATTTTGTTACAGTTTATTACCTGCTCCTCCAAGGACATCACATGTCATGTTATGCAAGCACGCACATATTACAGCACACATCCCTTCTAACCTATCTTGACCTTGGAATACAGAAATAGTTACCTGTACAGAGAAGATATCAACAGAAAAAGAACCAGCAGTGGAAAAGAGTAACCAGTACATGTACAACTTAATTAAGTCATCTCCATGAATATGTGCAAATGCAGTTCATGACATTCAAGCATGAAGAATGGGACTGAATAACCAGACATTCCCATCACTAAATCCATACTGCAATGACAACCAGGTTGCAAACAATTAAAAAACTTTTGGTGTGGTGGTTAACAATCATCACACTTTTCTGAAAGCAGAATTCACATGAATATCTAAGAAACTCCTAGAAAAACTGAACTTGTTGATCCGTCACTGTCTGTAGTTTTCCGAAAAATCTCTCTCCTAAGATTAAAGACTCTGCCACCTACACTTATAAATCATAAATGATAGTTCTGTATATTTGAGGCATTTTGTATACAGTTTACATGGTGCTAAGACATTCACCAGCCTTTACTTTAAAAAAACAAACAAACAAACAAACAATTACTGCAAAATTCAAAAGCTAACTTATCAATGCACGTACCAGTCCCTTTTCTGAGAGAGCTGTCATTGTTAGGGCAAGATGTTCTTTGGCCAATTGAATCTTTCTTAAATATTTTTTACTTAAATTAGCCTGTTGGAATAATAGGAAGGATGTTACTGCTTCAAGTTTACTGACTTTCAGTTGAACTTATGGTTCAGACACCTGCTTTTGAGTTTCCCTTAAGAGTTCTTGTGGCTTCACAACTGAATTTTGAAGATCCTACATTGCTTTTCTCTACTTGCTCTCATGAGAGTCTCACACAAATGTCATGGGAAATCAATTCTATTAGAAGTAAAAACTTTGTGAAAAGCATTTCCAGATGAGTAAAGAAGTTTTCTTGACTAACCAGAAGAACACTAGATAATCACAACAGCAACAAAAATCAATGGGACATGGGTCTATAGTTTTACTTTCAGTTTTAAATTATAAATAGTGTGATGAAGTGGTTCATACAGCGTAGGCTGTACTTAGGGATACAAGCAGACCCAAATCCAAAGTACAAACTCTAGTAACTCATGTATAATGAAGTCCAAAACCAAGAGTATGATACAGTTCTGAACCTAAGACCCCTACTCTAGATACAACATTATCATTTTTATTGTCTCTGTTGCAAAATCCCCAGGGAGTTACGGATATCCAAGTCACTGCAAGCACTCAGTTCCTTTTCCATACAAAGGAATATTAGATCTTCTGCACTGTGTGCTACTGCTGCACTTAGTGAAGTTAGATGACTTGCAACCTTGATGCATACCAAAAGCTTGGTATGCATCAATTTTTAGGCCCAACACTAACAGTTTTGATATTCTAGGACGATTTTGCACCCTATATTCTTTCTATGCACACAGGATGCTTTCTTGAAATATTTATCACTAAAAATTCAGTAGATCTGGGACACAAAGGACTAAAAACTAGAGCTGAAAGATCACCTATCTCATCCCACCTTCCTCAAGGCTAGATTTCCTAGGCAATCTTCTCAGGTATCTGTACTGTCACACATAACTTACTTTCCCACAACTATTCAGGTGTGTAGAAAGGAAATTATGCACACATGCACAAGTTTTCAACTCAACAGCATACATCCCTGTGAATATCTACTGATTTTACTAGGCTGCCACAACAAGGTCCATTTGAAGAAGTGGGGTTTCAGGAATATTGCCCAAAACATGCAATCTGAGGGAAAACTACTATGTTATTTTAGCAGGTACAAATACAGATATATCTTTATGTATTAAAAAAAAATCTTAACCAAGAAAACTACCCATTCATTATCAAGCAGCAAGTTTATTTTATATGTAACACATTGTAAAAAAATATAATGGCTTCCCTCCGTTATTCCGTCTTCATGAGTATGAATAGTTTTAAGAGACTTCCCCCCCTAAATCAATGAACTGACTTTAACTTACCACTAAAACAAAAAATCCAGGTTGTTTAATCAAATTCACATTATAACTCATAACAAAAAGGAAGGGGTAACACATTTCACCATATACCACATCTTGTTTCTCCAACATGACCGACTTTCTGCAGCATCCATGGCTTTTATATTGATAATCTCTTTCAAATTAAACAAAAGTCTGACACACTGGTGAAAGTACACAATCCTCTGTGTCTGTTATTCACAGTATCATGACAAACTATTGAGCTATAAATTCAGCAAAACGATAAATTATATGATGATGACATTCCATCCTTTTCACACGCTTATTACTCAAGATCCGTGTTATGTCTTATGTATCTACCAATTTTAACCCATTTTTTCACATCCATTAGTCTGGAAGTCTTATCTGAAAGGGCTGCTAAGCATCCTAAAGCACCTGAAGTCCTTAAGTACAACAGAGTTCGGTATGGTAAAACGCGTAAGAGACAAATCTTTCATATCAGAGCCATGAGTAAGTTGTGGAGGCCTGTAAACATCGTGTATTTATCTATGCCTCCAGGTCAAACCATCATTGTTGAAGAGAGGCCCTGGCCTCACATCGGTTGTCCTGGTCTTGCCCTGACCGCTAGGCTGCCTTCCTTCGAGACGCTGCAAGTAACAGAGCCCCTCCGCTACAACAACACCCAAAAGGCGATTTTTAACTCTCTGACAGGTTTCCCCTCTCTAAAGACCAAGCACCTTCCTCACCTCATCCAAAACACCGAGCCTATTCCAGGTATATGCCACTCGCCACCGTCACAATCCCCGTCNNCCCTATCCCACCACCGCGGCCCTGGCCGCACCTCACGGTCCTTGAGGCCCAGGAGCAGCACCTCCTCCATAAGGGTGAGCCGCGTTTCCTTGGAGTCGCCCTTCTCGTCGTCGCCGGACTCGTCCCGGCGGCCTTCATCCTCCGGACCGCCCCCCGCCCCTCGCTCCTTTTCGGCGGTGGCGCTGCGGGAGGCCTCGGTCCGACGCTGCACCAGGCCGGAGCTGCGCTGGGTCAGGGAAGTCATGGCTGGAGGCGGCGGGAGGGCAGAGGCCCGCCGCAGGGAGAGGGTCTCGGAGACAGCTCGGGACAGGGGGTAACGGAGGCAGAAAAATGAACAGGACCCGCTTTCGTCTCTGCCCTACCCGCACCGGGGCTGTAGCGGGCCGGAGGGAGTCATGGAGAACGACGCTGGACCGCAGCGACGGAGGAGGAGGAAGCAGCAGAGTCCAGCGTCCCCGCTCCCTGCGGCTGGGGAACTGGCGGAGGCCGCTTCCCCTTCAATATGGCGGCGAAGGCTGATGTCAGCGGAGGATGTGGCAGCGCCGGGCGCGGGGGGGCACCGGAAAGGGCCGCGGGCAGGAGCGGCACCCAGTGGGGTAGGACCGGCCAGGGCAGCGCAGCGCAGCGCAGCGGAGCGGTTGTTGCTGTGGCAGGTCAAGCCGAAGCAGAGGGTGTCAGTGCGCTGTTAGCTTTGTCAAATCAGCGTTTGTCTCAAGAGGCAGACCCAGGTCTGGGTTTTTAAGTGCCTTTTCTGGCCGGTAATTCTACAATAATTGGGTATTAATTTAGTCATTTAGGAACCACTTGAATATTTTGCCGAGGGTTTCGATTAAAATGACAGTCATGTAATTAACCTGGGTCATCCCTTTTATCTCCTTTTAACATAGTCACTATATTAATTTTCCTCCTACTCTTTGGAACTCAACAAAGATTTAAGAGTCATAACAAGAGATCAAAGAAGAGGTTCCAAAGAGCTCTTTTTAAACCCCCCCTATGCGGATTATCCGGTTTTACTGACACAAATTACCTAGCTTTAAAGCTGTTGTTTAAAGTACACCATTTGTGGTAAGTATTTAATCTTTGTCCTCTGTGATAGCATTTACCAATTTCCCCAGCTAGTTATTGAATGCGTTTTTTTTAAAGCATTAACAGTACTTTAATTTTTGTTTAGTAATACCATTGCTGGAGTTTGCCCTGTGTCTATATTCTGTTCGTGTTGCCAAACATGTCTCAAAAATCACATTTTCTTTAATTCCCAGATTTAATTAATAAAGCAATGTTCTCTTCTCCTTTCTTACCAACAGAATGCACTGTCTGGGATGTTAGCAATTATTTGCACTTTTCTATTACACTAGTATGACATTTTAACTAGGTTTGGATTTTGTCCTGACTGCCCTTTAGAGGCTAATTGATTGATGTTCATTAGTAACTCCTCATTTGTACCGTTAAAACTTGGGTCCTTTCCTGAAAGGTGTCAAAGGATTTGTCATTATTTTCACTTTTGTGAAAATAGACATTTTTTAAAGTTATTGATTTGCCCACTTTTCTATTTTTTTTCAGCATAAAAGCAATAAAAACAGGATCTCTTGTAAGTTGATAACATTTTTAATTTAGTTGGTCAATTCCATTTTTATTTGGATGAGGTGTACTATGAAGTCCTTTGTATCTTACAGTCGTCTTTCTAACAAGACCTCACAAATTGAATGGTTTTGTTTCAAGCAGTTTTGCTTTACAGTTCATGTCATTTCTGATTCTTTGTCTGATGAGACTAAACTAATGAGCTCAATGTGAGCTCAAATTACAAATGCGTATAATTGAGTTTCGAGCCAGTTAGATTTTATTTTTTTTAAAACCAGTGCAAAACCAACAGACAAAACCAAAATTTGAATTAAAAGTTAGCTGGGTTGTTTGTTTTTTTTTTCACACCAGTGCAAAGCAAATAGGCAAAACCAAAATGTGAGTGAAAAGGGTGGCAAACAACACATCAGTGTTGATGCTTTCTATGCAGCCAACAACTCCTGTGTGAACAGGGACAACTTGGCTTGTTGGGTTTTTACCTAGGAAGACCTAATGTATTGCACCACAACCTTCTTACTTGCAATTTATTTTACAGAACCAAGCTGCATTTGAAAATTATTTCAGAGTCATATGTGGCTTTATCAGGACTTCAGAAGGCCGTAACCTCCAACACTGTGTTTGGCACTGACTGTGCAGTGTGTGATTAGTATTGCTGGGTTATCACTGGGCACGTCACTGGTTGCAGTACACTGGGTACAGACCTTCCCCAATCCCGATGTGAGTGGTGTCCAGCCTGACAGCTGAAGCCCTACATCTTTGAAACATTCCATTAAGAAGTAACAATGCAAAGGCAGGGACTGTAGGCTGTAATTTTATTTGACTTGCAGTAAATTGACCATATAATGTATCCTTTTCTGTTCTGAAGCCCATATATGGCAGAATTTCTATTAATGGTTGCTGATGAGTCTACAGCTATCTTTACGCCTTTACCAAAGACATAGTGGACAAGTCTTAGTGTTACTTTCTTGCCATCATAATGAGATAGTGCTGGAAAGATTTTTCTCTTGAAAGATGGTTAGCATGTCCATGCCTTTACATTGACAGCAAGAGTACAGAAGTGGTTCTCTAGAAGATGGTGCTGACTGTGGCACAGCTCCACTATTGTTTCACCAGTCCAACTTGTTTACATTCCTGCCTGTATCCTCTCAGTGAAAGTTTGTCACTCCCAGTTACACCATTAAAGACAAGTGCCAGGTGGAACTATGTCTTGAATCACTGTAGGCATCTAATGTAAAAACAAGAGTTAAAAAAAAAAGTTTACCTATATAATTTCAGGGATCTGTTCATGGGATAGCCTCACAAACAGGTACTGTGTCATTACTGAAGGAGCGCTGGAGTACAAAACAGGGAACTCAATGTCCAGCAGCAAAGTGGGACAGGAATTTCTTAAGGCCAAACCATCTTTAAACCCATGCTGATTCACAAGCATACTGTTTGAGTGACACAGTAGGCTTTAGTGCTAGAAAACAACTGGAAGTAACAAACTATCTTGAGATTCCAGTGTCCAAGAACAGAATTTTCACTTCCAGTAAGAATTGAGGTACTAAAAGGTACAGTGAGACAAGAGAAAGAGGAACTCAGAGATACAGTGCAAGAGAACTGAGTGGACTAATGTGTGAAGTGTTAAGTCAGAAGAAGTCAATGACAGATGACTGGTGCAGACCAGCTGGGATTTTCTGACTGTTCTTAGGAGTGATGTTACAGGCTGGAGAGCTGCCTGGCAGAGAAGAATCACAGAATCGCAGAGGCTGGAAGGGACCTTGAAAGCTCACCCAGTCCAACTCTCCTGCCAGAGCAGGATCACCTACATCAGATCACACGGGAATGTGTCCAGGCAGGTTTTGAATCTCCAGAGAGGAAGACTCCACAACACCTCTGGGTAGCCTGTTCCAGTGTTCTGTCACCCTCACAGGGAAAAATTTCCTCCTCGTGCTTACATGAAACTTCCTATGCCTCAAATTCCACTCAGTGCCCCTTGTCCTGTCATCAGGCATCTCCAAGCAGAGCCTGGCTCCATCCTCCTGGTACTCACCATTTACATACTTATAAACATTGATGAGGTCACCTCTCAGTCTTCTCTTCTCCAAGCAGTACAGCCCCAGCTCCCTCAGTTTCTCCTCATATGAGAGATGTTACATTCCCTTAATCATCTTTGTGTCTCTGTGCTGGACTCTCTCAAGCAGTTCCATGTCCTTCCTGCACTGGAAGGCCCAGAACCTGGTGGTGCTGACTGACAGCCAGCTGAATATGTCGGCAGTGTGCTCAGGTGGCCAAGAAGCCAATGGCATCCTGACCTGTACCAAGAGTAGTGTGGCCAGCAGGTCTAGGGATGTGATCATTCCCCTTTACTGTGTTCACTATTGGGCACCTCACTACAAGAAGGACACTGAGGTGCTGGACCATGTCCAAAGAAGTGCAACTAAGCTGGCGAAGGACCTTGAGCAGAAGCTTTATGAAAAACAGCTGAGGGAACTGGGGTTGTTCACCCTGGAGAAGAGGAGGCTGAGGGGAAACCTCATTGCTCTCTACACCCACCTCAAAGGAGGTTGGAGTGAAGTAGCAGTTGGTCTCTTCTCACATGCTACAAGTGACAGGACAAGAGTAAACGACCTCAAGTTGTGCCAGGGGTGGTTCAGATTTGATATTAAGAAAAATTTTCTCACAGAAGGGATTATCAAGCATTGGAACAGGCTGCCTAGGGAAGAAGTGCAGTCACCATCCCCAGATGGTAGATGTGGTGCTCAGAGACGTGGTTTGGTGAGTGTCTTAGCTGTAGTGCTGGGATTGCAAGCTCTAGGCAAGTGGTCGGACTTGATGATCCTTAATGTTTCTTCCAGCCTCAACAGTTCTATGATTCTATAATTCCATGACCTTTCCAGCACTAGCAGCATTTTTTTCCAAGTAGAATTAATTTACAAATACATCTCTTTCTGTCCATATGACAAATTCTTGGGCAGATTGTAATCTCTAATAGTTAGATATTGTTTAAATTGTCAGTTTACAAATACAGGATTTACAAGTAGGTTTTTGTTGGGTTTTTGTTTGTTTGTTTGTTTGTTTTGCTTTTTTTTTTTTTTCCCTCCAATAAACCTCTTTTAAAGCTTCTACCTTGGGATCTTTTAGGCTTTTCAAAAATACAAGGAAAGACTAGTTTCAGTGGCATTGCACCAGCTCTTAAGACCTAACTCATATTCAATGAAATGTAGCCACTAAGGAGGAATAAGATTTAACTTATGTGGCTTAGAGTTAAAAATGCTTTTCATTTTTGAATATACAGACCAAACAAATTGTAGGGTTTTTTTTAGGGACAGGGTGACAGCTTAAGATGACTAAAGACATGTTAAGGTATTATTCACAGTTGCTCATTTTGAAATGGTTTTCTTTATTGCAGTATTTTCAGGTCCTCTTGTTTCCTCATCTCCTGCGGAGTTTGTATGATTTCTAGATCCTGAAAGCTTTGCAGTGTAATTGCATCTTCCTCCTTATGTCTACATGATATATTCAGCAGCAAGAATCTGCACTGGTTATTTTAATATTACCATTGTTGTAACGAAATCATAAGGACAAAAGCATTAGTCAAGGTGCTGTTTGTAATGAAGGTGTGCTTTCATTTCTACAGAGGTCCAAGTCAAGCAGCATCAGTAGGAAAAATGCTTTCATAACAGATATTCATTGAGTGAAATGAGTCCCTATGAAGCCTCAACCAGATCTGTCATTGATATTTTGGCAAAATCTAAGATGTTTAATGCAGTGAATTTCATACTAATTCAGTTTTGCCGAATCTTTGTTTCGCTTCCTAGTGTAACAAATGCTTTACTATCTGTTCCTTCTAAAGTATAGAGATACTTATCACAGCATTAAAAAAAAAAAAGGAGAACAGATGGTACAAAGAAAATGTTTCCATGCAGTTGCAATGCACAAGATAAAAATAGTAATTAGAAGAGTATTCTTGTTGTCTAACTAGAAAGTACTTGTGCCCATTCGGAAGTGTGTGAAGAAAAAAATGTTGATTACTTTTGGCGTCTTTATGCTCTCTTGTTACGACCAAAGACACACACAAAGAGAATCAAACAACAAGTAGTAGTTTTAGAGCAGTAAATGTTAGGCAAACAGAGCCATGGGGGTCAGTCAAGGATTCCAGGTCAGAGCGACTCAGCAAAGATGTGTGAGCAGCTGGGACAGGCGAAACAGAAGAAAAATCTAGAGATAATTGGCAGCAGCCGTCTCTTAGCCTCCAAAAAGACTGTTGTAGAGGGTGCAAAGATGTATTTTCTAGTTATCTTGTTGCTGATAAATGAGGCAAGTGTGTTGCAACACCTATTCTGCTCCTGGCAGAGCTTGCATACCCTGCTTGTGCTTTGTAGTTCCTATGGTAGCCAGGAGGTTGTGATCACAATGAGCACCGGGAAACTTTTAAGTTTGGCACAGATGGTAGAACCCTCCCTAATGCCTTCTATCTAAGAAGTAAAAAACGTTGCTAAATATACAACCATCTCCCTAGTTCATTCAGAAGCCAAAGCTGGATGGAAGCATGCCTGGTAAGCTTGTTACATTTAAAATTGGCTGTGAAAGGATGGAAGAATAGAATCCTGTACAAGTTAGTTCTTAGAGAGCACTATGTTCATCTTCTGCAGTTTCATCTTTGCACAGTTGTTGCCATGATGACTTGCTAGACACCAGACATGGGTGTGATTATGACAAGAAGGAGAGAATTCCAGAGAACACTTTTTGCAGGGGATACACCTGCTCTTAACTGGGGTTCAGAAGTGAGACTGCTCACTCTACAGCAGTACACTCCTTCAACACAGCTACATTTCTGGTTTGACCCTTGTCCCAGGGGCACATTGACTGCAAGGCAGAAATACTGAGAGTATTGTCCTGTGGATGTTTTCACATAGGGTTAAAACAAGCCAAATGTGGACTGGTATTTTGGAGGGGTTAACTTCTCATTGGGTTGTATCTTGTGCAGCAACATCTATCTTTGACATTGTAAACTGGTATCGTTGCTAGATCATTTCTATGTGGTGGCTTTTAATGAGATTTCACTGAGTAAATGTTTACCATCCATGCAAACATTTATTAATCATAGAATCATAGAATGGAAAGGTTGGAAAGGCCCTCAAAGATCATTCAGTTCCAATCCCCTGCCATAGGCAGGGACACCTCCCACTACTACAGCTCACTCAAGGCCTCCTCCAACCTGGCCTTCAACACCTCCAGGGAGGGAGCAGCCACAACCTCCCTGGGCAACTTACACCGGTGTCTCACCAAACTCACTGGAAAGAACTTCCTAACATCCAGTCTAAATCTCCCCTCTGCCAGTTTAAACCCATTGCCCCTTGTCCTGTCATTGCAAGCCCTTGTCAATAGTCCCTCCCCAGCCTTCCTGTAGGCCCCCTTCAGATACTGGAAGGCTACCATAAGGTCTCCTCGAAGCCTTCTCTTCTCCAGGATGCAGAACCCCAACTCTAGTAGCCTGTCCTCCTAGCAGAGCTGCTCCAGCCCTCTGAGCATCTTCATGTCCTTCCTCTAAACCTGCTCCAACAGTTCAATGTCCTTCCTGTGCTGGGGGAAGCATTTGATGAAAATGTTAGTCATACTAATGATAGTCATACAAATCTCTTCTATGAGGATATGCAAGAATTTGTAAAATTTAAATCTACATGGAAAACCACACTAATAGTTGAAAATAAAGTGCTAGTCTGAGTAGTAGGGGCGAAGGCTATAGAGAATATTACCTGTGTAGTACAGACTGCTGAGAATTTAAGCACAGAACACAATGTTGTCTCTCAGGTTATCCAGCTATTTTAAAACTTATTGTAATCCAGTTGCAAGGCCTTTCACACGATATGCCCTCCCCAACATTCTTCTAAGTTGGAGAGATATGGATTCCATATCCACAGACCAGTCAACCTCGCCTCTGTGCCTGGCAAGATCGTGGAGCAGATCCTGCTGAAAGTTCTGCTAAGGCAAATGGAAAACAAAGCAGAGGTGATTGGTGGGAACCAGCAATGGCTGCACCAAGGGCAGATCTTACCTGACAAATTTAGTGGCTTTTTATGATGAAGTCACAGCGACAGTGGACAAGGGAAGGGCAGCTGATGGCATCTACCTGGACCTGAGTAAAGCATTTGACTCTGTCCTACATGACATCCTGGTCACCAAACTGGAAAAGCATGGACTTGATGGATGGACCACTCACTGGATAAGGAATTGGCTGGATGGTCGAACCCAGAGAGTGGCGATCAAGGGCACAATGTCCACCTGGAGACCAGTGACAAGTGGTGTCCCTCAGGGGTCAGTGCTGGGACCAGTGCTGTTTAACATCTTTGTCAGTGACATGGACAGAGGAATGGAGTGCACCCTCAGCAAGTTTGCAGATGACACCAAGCTGTGTGGCACAGTCGACTTGCTAGAGGGCAGGGATGCCATCCAGAGGGACCTGGACAGGCTGGAGAGTTGGGCCCAGGCCAACCTGATGAAATTCAATAAGGCCAAGTGTAAGGTCCTGCACCTGGGTAGGCACAATCCCAAGCACAAATACAGGCTGGGTGGTGAATGGCTGGAGAGCAGCCCTGAGGAAAAGGACCTGGGGGTCTGGGGTGATGAAAAGCTCAACATGAGCCTGCAGTGTGAGTGCAGCCCAGACAGCAACTGAGTGCTGGGCTGCAGCAAGAGCAGTGTGGGCAGCAGGGCAAGGGAGGGGATTCTGCCCCTTTACTCTGCTCTCGTCAGACCCCACCTGGAGTACTGTGTGCAGTTCTGGAGCCCTCAGCACAGGAAGGACATGGAAGTGTTGGAGCGGGTCCAGAGGAGGGCCACAAAGATGATCAGAGGGCTGGAGCAGCTCTCCTATGAGGACAGGCTGAGAGAGTTGGGGCTCTTCAGCCTGGAGAAGAGAAGGCTTCGAGGGGACCTGATAGTAGCCTTCCAGTATCTGAAGGGGGCCTACAGGAAGGCTGGGGAAGGATTATTTACAAGGTCCTGCAACGACAGGACAAGGGGCAATGGGTTTGAACTGGCAGAGGGGAGATTTAGACTGGATGTTAGGAGGAAGTTGTTTGCAGTGAGGGTGGTGAGACACTGGCACAGGTTGCCCAGGGAGGTTGTGGCTGCTCCCTCCCTGGAGGTGTTCAAGGCCAAATTGGAGGAGGCCTTGAGTGAGCTGTAGTAGTGGGAGGTGTCCCTGCCTATGGCAGGGGGTTGGAACTGGATGATCCTTGAGGTCCCTTCCAACCTTACCATTCTATGATTCTATGATTCTATAAGATGACAGGAAATTTAGAGCTTTATTGTTTAAGCCCAAAAGTGCTAGGACAGCCCCAGAAGTACACAAGATAGTTGGAAAGGTTATATGTGGGTTTTGGTGGGGTTTTTTTGTTTGTTTTCCTTGGGATCCTGGAATGAGGAAGAGGATCTCACTAGACAAATGACTGACTCCATAATGAGCTGGCATCTGAGTACATTTTCTACATGGCCAGTCATGCAGAAGAACTAGGAGAGAGGTGGTGAGTGTGAAAAAAAATAGCATCAACAAACTGTGTGAGAAAAGCTCCCCAAAATACTTTTTGGGGAAGAAGTGTTCCTCCAAGGAAAGAAAGTGAAATGCAAAAAGTAGTAGAGAAAGCATCAAGAGGTACTTGCATTGCTTCTTCAGTTGTATGAACAGGTGTCTTGCTGATGCTCCCTTCCTTTTGCATTACTTTGGGGATTTTTTTAAAGGTATGAAGTCATCCCAGAAGTTAGCTTTGAACAGGGCAGAAGCAGCTATTTTTTTTCCCCCTCTTAAGTCCATTTATCACAGTGTCACAATATCACCAAGGTTGAAAGAGACTTCAAAGCTCATCAAGTCCAACCCATCACCACAGACCTCAAGACCAGACCATGGCACCAAGTGCCACGTCCAAACCTACCTTGAACACCTCCAGGGACGCTGACTCCACCACCTCCCTGGGCAGCCCATTCCAGCAGTCAATGACTCTCTCAGGCAAGAACTTTCTCCTCACCTCCAGCCTAAACTTCCCTTGGCACAGCTTGAGACTGTGTCCTCTTGTTCTGGTGCTGCTTGCCTGAGAGAAGAAGGTAACCTCCCCCTGGCTACAACCACCCTTCAGGTAGCTGTAGACAGCAAGAAGGTCTCCCCTGAGCCTCCTCTTCTCCAGGCTAACCAATCCCAGCTCCCTCAGCCTCTCTCCATAGGGCTGTGCTCCAGGCCTCTCCCCAGCCTCGTTGCCCTTCTCTGGACA
>VWZE01019290.1:22868-33571 GCA_013396675.1 Eubucco bourcierii | reverse complement strand
TCTGAGTGCCTTAGGAGACCTCATCCTGCCCAGAGCTCTTGCGTCAGGGTTGTGCTGAGCTTGAAATCTGTCCAAGATGACCTGCGCACCTGGGCATCGCCTTCCTTACACAGGGATCTGGTTAGGTCCCAGGCATGTTGGAGATCAGTCTGACCTGTTTTCCCATGGCTTCATCCCTACAATGCTATCTGAGCAGTGGTGCACAGCCTGGGCACCCCAGCCAGCTCAGGGTTCTGCAATGCATAGAGAGGGTAGTAGAAACCTGACTGAGACAGAGCTTTTGAGTCAGACTTCCTGAAAGGCTTAACTAAGATAGAACACATCAGAACTATGCATTAAACTAAAAATCAAGGGTGATTTGTGCAGGAATGATAACATCTAAAATCTGCTGGATGAGACAAAGTAAGAGATTTATGAATTGGTCTTCCTCTGTATGCTGAGTCTCTGCAGGTGGGCCTTCTCCTCCAGGCTCAGTTGCACACCATCAGCCCGATGACAGCTACAACAACACATATCCTGCCCATATCATGACAGTAAGCTCCATCCATCCATCCATCCATCCATCCATCCATCCATCCATCCATCCATCCATCCATCCATCCATCCGTCTTCCATCCTCTATCTCTGGTGCCTGCTGCAAGCTGCTCACAGCACATTCTCAAATGTGGCTTTGCAAAGCACCAGCACTTAGGGAATACCAGTCCATGGCTCTCCTGTTCTCCTGACTGCCACATGGTGTGCTTTTCACATGTGCTGGTGCTCCCAAGAGGGCATGGGCTTCCCTTGATTACCTGAGCCCCACACAACGTCCAAGGCAATGAGCCACTTTGTTTCTTTCACCCAACCAGAGCTTTTTAAAAGAAGTAAACCACATATAACAGGACTGTCCTCTACAGCTAACAAAATAAAATGCCCACAAAGAAAACGACTTTATTCTTGATAATGACAGAAATATGTGATGACAGAGGTGTCTAGCAACACAGATTTGTGGTTTGAAAACTCTTACAGATCCAGGATTACTACCAGCTTGTGAGACATGAGACTCAGGGTCTCTTACACAGGTAGATCTGCAGCTACATTAAAATGGCTTACCGAGGCTTCTTGATATAAGTTCACAGTAATTTTGAAATAATTTAACACTCAAAGTAAGTGTTCTGCCCTAAAGACAGTTTTCTCTGCTCTTCCTTCTGTGTCTCATCTCCTTCCTCTCTAAATACAAACTAAAACTGAACCAAACAACAACAGCAACTGGAATAAAATAAAAAAATCTCATCCTATTTCCTGATTAACCCCCCACAGCCCCTCTCTTTCGCTGAAATGACATGAGGGAAGAATAGAGTGCACTCTTGCCTAATTAATTTTTCTTCCGTAGATATTTTCTGAAAATTTTGCATTATTTTACACAGTGAATTGAGCCTCTCTTCCTGGGTTTCTTAGTGCCACTTTTCTCCTTGCGTGACACCAATGCTTTTCTGTTACGCATGAGAAACCTGCTACATGAGTGATAAATGAGTCAGCCAAGAAAGTAAGAGATGTCCTGACCTCAGATAACTGCTATAAAATATTTTTCAAGATTAAAAAAAACCCCCAAACCACCACCAAGAAAAAACCCAAACAGCTTTTAATCCACATTTCAGGGAATGAAAAGTGTGGCCTCCCATGAACAGATCTGATTTTGGGGAATATAAAGTAAGACCTCCCATGAACAGGTTTGAATGTAGCAGTTTTCTAGGTAAGCTGTCTATGCATTTTAGCTTTGAATTATTTATTTACCCTCCGGTTCTTTAACCAAAGATACTTTCCATAGCAGCCTTCTATGTCACGTTACTGGTAATATACAGCAACTTGGAAATAACACATACCTACGCACAACTCATGGGGTGTGTGGGCTTGACATTGTTTTAAAGGTCATGTCTATTTACCGCTGAACATATTTTCCTGCTTATTTAATAATGGCATTTTTGGACAACAACATGTAAAACATTTCCATGCCGTAGTCAGTAAACAGCTTTTCTAATTAAAAAAGGTGAGGAAGGTTTATATTTGGGGGAGAAGGGAAATAATGGATACAAGACACAGCTGCTGATATTTGGATACTACTTTGTGAGTGTAATGTAATACTAACTACTCAGACATAAATCCCGTGCGCTCAGCAGTCCACCAGGCAACTGCTTGCCTCATGTCCATATTTTAATTTTTCTTGGAAGTGTGTGCACGCTGAGAACCTGGTCATTCAGCAGCTGGATTATGGCATCGGTGTTTTTTAAATTCTTGAAATTTATCCCCCATTTAATGGCAATTCCTGTACTTTCCTGGTGAGCACTGTCCCATCACTTCTTGACCACTTCCAGTTGTCCCTGACAGGTTTATGTGTGTGAGAATGGGCCTGGATCCAGTAAAATATTTAAGCATGTGCTTAACTCTGAGTACTTGATAAAAGAGAGGGCTTGGGAAGTGCTGATACAAACACTCTTCTAAGTGCCCGTCAGTTATGTCTGAGAGCTGTTTGACTGAATGGTTCCAAAGATGAGAGGAAGAAATGGTGTTGTGATAGACAGAGTCTGCCACAGAGGATCCTGAAATAAGGAGCACAAGCGGAAAGTAACTTATTCTTGAGGCAGCAATGACCCACATTCCTACAGTGACTCAGAGTGCCACTGACTCAGTCACAGTGCCCACTATAAATGCTGGTGACCATGTTTCCCATAGCTGGAGACAGGACCTCTTTAGCAGTCCCCACACTGTTAAGAAGAGAGTCTCTCCTATCCATGCGAGATGCCTTCCAGCATCATGCCAGGAGTGAATTTCCTTTCTGTACTGAAGCCATGCTTAGCACTGCGGCACAGAAATGCATTCCAAAGGTAGTTCTTCCAAAGCTCCACTCATCTCTCAGCATTTCCATGAGCCTCTTCTCCACCCATCTCAAGGGTTTTTGGCTCATTACCATTTGCACAGGACCTCCAGTGGAGCACTCCACCAGGTGTCTCAGTAGAAACCAGGCAGAAGGAATAAAACACATTTTCTTTGTGCAATGTCATCGTTAAATAATCACTAAATTTGTGATTCAGTGCAAGATTTGCTTTCATTAGCTTTCAAATTCATGTTGTATTAATCTGTTTCTCCCACTGTTTTCAATGCAGTCCTTTCAATAGAACTGTGACATGATTTTTCTCTCATTTTAACCACTGTCAGTACTCCCACTTGAAGTAAATCATGGTAAGATCCTGGTGAAACCTATTAAAAGAAAACAAACTTGTATGTCAGGCCTCATTCACTGTGACTGATTCAAGATAAGCTGACGACATTCACTCGGGCAAATGAATCTTCTTCATAACCTTTTCCATTGAAAAATAAAATTGTCTTTTATTGAGGACATCCAGTATAACATCACCTATCAAGTTCTTCCCTGTATGCACATATTCAGTGATTTTTCTCTCAGTTTTATGCAGTTTAAACTCATATTCAAACTGGTTAGACAAAAATGCTTTAAAACAAAGAAAGAGAACACTTTCCACGTGAACTTCTGCACTTTCTTCGGTCTACAAATACAGAAAAACTGGACAGTACCTTTAAGAATCAGAAAGAATTTTATATAAAACCTGCAATTTTACTTTTGAAGAGAACATTGTTTGACAGTGGTTACACAGATTTTCCTTCCAAACCATTTAATTTAAGGCACATTTTATTACATTTACTATATTACAGTGATTTAATAAGGTACGACTTTAACTTTAATATCCACCAAAATATTAAACTTTTAATAGAGAAGAACTCTAATCTCACTAAAGAAAAGCACTGTTTGCCAGAAATACAGATGCTCTCAAGCAACATCTCTGAAATGCTGCTGGAAATTTTGTCATTAACCACTCTGAGTTATAATAAAGTGAGTCTGAATTCAGTTTTTATAATTGGACTTACAGGCACCTAAATATAGTGAATTTCATAAGCAAAAGGTTTTGTTTCTGTCAATGTGTATTATATAGCTAGCATATTAGTTTCTAAGAAATGAATAATTGTTTACAAGCATTGTTTTTTTTTTTTTTTGGTCCCTTCAGTCTTTTGAGGTATTCTGTGACCTGAGTTTTTCTTCTATATCCTAACTGACTCTGCTTGCCAGCGCTCAGGATTTATCTCCTCAGTGTATGGCAATGCTATGTAGTTTCCCAAGAAGCTCTGTAGATCTTCCCTGTGCAAATGCATCTCACATAAGTAAAATAATTGCAAGGTGTCATATAAATCTAAGCTTATCTAATTAATTTTGGAAAAATACGTAAGGTGTTGTGTGTGCCAGGAATCACCTGTCTTTGTTGTTACTGTTTTGCTTTGCCCTCACAATACTCTGTATATCTTCAGTCAGAGATTTTTGTATTACTTAAATTAATATCTTTTGGGGCAAGAATCTCTCAAGTATTTTAAACAGCACACACAAGGTTATATACATCACAAATAATGAAATTAGGATGGAAAAGGATTTCATAACACTCAGGCGATCTGAATGTTTTGCCAGAAAAAATTTGTAATAAAAAAAAAAAAAGTTTTAATAAAAATTCTACATGTGGGGCTGAATATGGATAGGAAGGACATGGAAGTGTTGGAGCGGGTCCAGAGGAGGGCCACAAAGATGATCAGAGGGCTGGAGCAGCTCTCCTATGAGGACAGGCTGAGGGAGTTGGGGCTCTTCAGCCTGGAGAAGAGAAGGCTTCGAGGGGACCTGATAGTAGCCTTCCAGTATCTGAAGGGGGCCTACAGGAAGGCTGGGGAAGGATTATTTACAAGGTCCTGCAATGACAGGACAAGGGGCAATGGGTTTAAACTGGCAGAGGGAAGATTTAGACTGGATGTTAGGAGGAAGTTCTTTACGGTGAGGGTATTGGGCACAGGAACAGGTTGCCCAGGGAAGTTATGGCTGCTCCCTCCCTGGAGATGTTCAAGGCCAGGTTGGACGAGACCTTGAATGAGCTGTAGTAGTGGGAGGTGTCCCTGCCTATGGCAGGGGGTTGGAGCTAGATGATCCTTGAGGTCCCTTCCAACCTTACCATTCTATGATTCTATGATTCTATGTTTTTTCATGAAGATTTGAGGGTTTTGTGACAGTAATGATTAAAGGACATAATTTCAACAGTGTTTCCTTTTCCAGAGTTGGATGAATCGCATAGGACTGGCAAGAATGATTTTCTCATACCCTAATTCTGATAAAAGGTGTTACTGCAGCAGGTTGGGTGAGTTTTCTCCTTTCTCAGGACTAAGACTGTGCAAAGACTAAGCGGAATGTTTTCCCCAGAATCCATTTGCACAGTTTTCAGGGGCCAGTCCTACTGGAGGGAGAGGCACCTTTTGGTAAATAACTCTGCAGTGTTTTCCAAGGAAAGGACTGCAGTTGTATCGTACTGGTGAAAAACAATGAACTCCTCCTCCCCCTCCTGCCAATGATCCAACGTAAAAGATGCTCCACAAAACCAGCCACAGAACCCAAACAGATGGTTCTGAATTTGCTCCAAAGCCCACGTCTCTCCTGAATTTACTGTGCCACTTTGGGACAAGTCACAAAATGTGCTTAATTTCTCTCACAACCAGCACTTTAGGAAACTATCTGACACCTGCTATGGCAAGCTTGGCTTTCCGAATGCCAAATAACCAGAGGGTTGGAGAGCTACCTGGGAGGCGAACTTTATAAATGAGACAGCTTTGGAAGGTACATGTACAACATCTCTATTTTCCTGGCAATCAAGATCTTTGTTGAGACCCCCTTTAGATGGAGAGGTTCCTCCCAGCCAGTAATGCTGGTGTTGCCAATGGTGCAGGGTGCAAGGATCGGGCCCTTTGTGCTGACAGGCTGAGCTCACTCAAAGGGAAAGTCACCTGGGTGCAGTCTGTTCCCTGGAGTGGGATTAGGATTCAGGCATCTGCAGAAGCAGCTGATCTCCACCCATAAAACTGACACCTGAATCCTGTTTTTACCAACAAACACATAGCTTTAGAGAAAGGTGGGCGGGGAGGGCAAGAAAAGCATGTTCACAAAGTTGTGTAAGCTCATTCTGTGCACAGCTTGATAGTTGTAATATCAATTATGCTCCCCAGCTTCCAAGAAACAGCTGACCACAAGGATGAAACTCGTGTGGGAGTAAGAGGGAGCATACTTGGCAGCTGGCCTCAGATGCAGGAATCGCTACCACAGCAGGACAGGTTAGTAGCAAACTGGCCTTATTTGGAGCATAGTGTAAGATTCCCAGTTTCAGCCTTACTTCCTTCCACAATAATAACTCTCAGAGATAAGAAAGGAGGGGACAGTGGTGAGATTTTGCTCTCTGCACAACTTTCATATTTATAAAATGTTGGTTTCAGTGACAATGAGACTTGTAGCTGACTTGTATTTTCCCTTGTATTAAGCTAACCTGGGCTATGTAGTACTCCCAAAGCATATAGACCCTGTGAATGCTACAGCAACACTGAGAGAAGATTATTTACCTTTTTTTTTTTTTTTTCTGGACATGTTTTAGGATGACGTAGATATAATAATAACTATGGATAATACTGCAACGTTACATTTTCACAAAGAGGAAGCATTAAACTTGGGATACATCGGAGAAAACATTACATTAAGCAGAGTTTATAGCTGTTTAAAAATGATTATGAATATAAAAACTGTTGTTTTTTCCCTTGGGCCTTTACACACCACTGATATGGAAAGAACAGTCATCATTCATTTTTAGCTGCTGCTCTCATAAGTAGGAACCAATAAAACATTTTAGGCCGAACACACACATGTTATGTTTAGAACAACCACCCACTACGTACCATATGCTGTCACACTCTCTTCACAGAATGAAAAAGACTGAGTTTCCTCACTTGTTTGTAAGGTGTTTCTCTTTAATGCTTTCCTTGCTGTACTTCATGTATTTTAAAATTCACAAATGATAGATGTTATTTCTTTTCTAAACTAGGCTGAAGTGCAAGTACTCGTTGTTTCATGATCATGGTATTGTAATGCTTCTAGCTTTGTATTACCTATTTCATGAAGAAAGTTTACTCAAATGGACCAAACTCTACAATTCAACTGAAAATCCAATACAAGCTACCTTATCATGGCACATCAATGATCTAAAGAGTATTTTGGTATCCAGACCAGCAAAGCGCTTTGCAAACATGCAAAGAGTCTTGAGAACAAGCAGAATCCTCCTGCATGGCTATAAAGCTTTTTCAGTACACACTGTAGGTATTTTTTTGCAAGACTGGGACAAAGTTCTCAGGACTTTATGAAACTGATAGTTAATGAAACAACAAGATAGTCTTTATTTCATGGTCTCACCTATTGGTTATTTTGTTGTAGCTAATAATTCCCATGAAGATAAAACCATGTTGAGGTCTAGGAAAGAGCAGTACATGAGTCGTGTCTCAGGCTGTGAATAGCTTCATGTCTGGAGGAGTAGGGAGCACTGAACTGGCCGAAATTAATGCTCCTAATGCTCTCCCAGGAGCAAGGAAACAGTTACATCCATCTAGAAGGGTGGTCCTGCTAGCTCATCACCCGCACTTAACCCTTGAGTTAAGTGTGCTGCAAAGGTGTGCAGGTAAACTAAAGTTAAAACTGAACTACAGTCCTGGCAAGCATGGCAGAACCAGATTTCCAGGAGGCACATGGTGGTGAAGGCCAGACCACATGTGTCCTTCTGGTGACATGGTAATTTAGATTTACATAAACCTCCTTTCCTAAGTCTGAGAGGACAGTTAGCTCTACACATTTTCACCAAATCACACTAATGTGCAGAATACTTTTGAAATGAGGTAGACTTTTCCCCCTCTCCAAGGCATCTTCTGCATTTCTAAGCTGCCTCTTTAAAATGGAAGTGATGAGGCTGAGGTACTCTCAGGCAATGGGGGACTGCCTGGTTACCAGGACAGTCTTCCCATTTCCTTTTCTGCCACACTATCTTTTTCTGGCCATCTTATGCTCCTGCACTTTTTTCTTTGAATATTTCCAGTCCCTGTGCATATACATGAGCAGAACAATACAGATTTAGCCTGTGTCCTCAGGGAGGGGGTTAAATCACAGACTCTCACACGGCTGCTTCCTGAGTGCTGCTACGGGAATGAAGTGGAGGAGATGATGTGACTTCAACTTGTGGAGAAAGCAATCATACCATACATATGCAAGTGATTATTTTTTGAAACAGAACTAGCCTCATGGAAAATGCTATTTATTGCTAAGCTTTCATAAAGGTTGCAATAATCATAGAACTAGGCAACAGGATCTACAAGACAGGACCTTTATCGAACCTGGGAAGCATCTAATGTGCCCTGAGATATTGTAACCAATGACACAGCCTCGTTGGACTGTCCAGTGAATCTATGTCATGTTCCCGTGCTCATTGAATCATACAGATACGTCAAAAGAATAGTCTGAAGAGTAATAACTGAGTGGTAAATTAAATGGCAGGGAAGAGGATGCATTAATTATTTGTAAAATGTGATTTTCAGAGATGGTGGTTTTGGGGAAGTCTTTCAGTTGAGTGGTTGTATTAGTGGATCCATTTAGCTGAGAGAGAAATTCATGCTGGGGCACTGCATTCTGCACAAGCGAATAGATGGTGTGATGCTTGTGGCCTGCCCTTCTTTGAGGTCTGGAAATACTCTCCTTAGTGCAGTGGCAGAGGACACAATTTACCTATAGGGCATACTTACACTGCTGATGGTAGTACACCTGTAATCATGAAAGACCTTTCCCATATCAATTCTCCAACCTTTTCTTGTTTAGATTCCTCCTAAAATGCCAACCCTCCCACATTCCCTACCAGAAGGGAGTATATTTACCAAACAAACCACTTTGCCATGGAGCCATCATGAGGGTCACACGCCTTAATATTAACTGTGATTATGTTTTGGTAATATTTTTCTTTCCTTCCCTCAACAGCTGAATTGTTTGTCAATGTCAGCAATTGCCTCATGTGTGAAACTGAAGAATAAATGCAATGAGGCAAGGACCAAATAATTTCTGTTTCTTTGGTAAAGCTTAGTCCTGAGCTCACTTAAGAAAATACACTTTTTTTTTTTTTTTTGTTTTTTTGCTTTTCCCAGAAGATTATTATAACTTTTGTGACACTGGTAAAGGAGAGAGAATGAAGCATGAAAGTACTTCAGTGTCTTTCAGTGTGGTACTGCTTGACCTAGGTATAAATACAGATCCCTTTCCATAGTTCAGATCTGCTGGAACCCATGACTCCTATAGTAACAGATGTTAGGGAACCAGCAGAGCCTCAGGACCTGCCTCTTCAAAATGACCTAATAATGTATTTCCACCTTGCAATTTAACCATTAATATTTAAAGAAGCCCCTAGTAACACCTTTTTTTTTAAGAGTGGTCATGTCAAACTGTTATGGTATCAGTTCCTTTGCTGAGTTTGCTAGATACTCAAGTGGAACCCATAGGTGTTGTATGTGAATTTTAAGTAAGCTTTACAGAATGACTTATTCGTAGTGTTACCACTACACCTTACAGAGACCTGCTGCAAAGTATGTGCTCTAGTTTCATTACCCTGTCTGTGTCCATCATAGACTATTTCTGGGAGAAGTGACATGCACTTTTACACTTTGGCCATAACAACCCCAAGCAGTGCTACAGGCTGGGGACAGAGTGGCTGGAGAGCAGCCAGGCAGAAAGGGACCTGGGGATACTGGTAGATAGTAGCTGAACATGAGCCAGCAGTGTGGCCAGGAGAGCCAATGGCATCCTGGCCTGTATTGGAAACAGTGTGGCCAGTAGGACAAGAGAGGTTATTTTGCTCCTGGACTCAGACTGCTCAGGCCACACTATGAGTACTGTGTCCAGTTCTGGGCCACTCAGTTCAAGAGAGATGTTGAGGTACTGAAATGTGTCCAGAGAAGGGCAACAAAGCTGTTGAGGGGCCTGGAGCACAGCCCTCTGAGGAGAGGTTGACGGAGCTGGGGTTGTTTCACCTGGAGAAGAGGAGGCTCAGGGATGACCTCATTGCTGTCTACAACTACCTGAAAGAAGGTTGTAGCCAGGTGGGGGTCAGTCTCTTCTACCAGGCAACCAACAACAGAATGAGAGGACACAGTCTCAAGTTGTGCCAGGAGAGATCTAAGCGGATATTAGGAGGAAGTTCTTCACAGAGAGAGTGATTTGCCATTGGAATGGACTGCCCAGGGAGATGGTGGAGTCACCATCCTTGGAGGTGTTGAAGAAAACACTGGATGAGGCATTTAGTGCCATGGTCTAGTTGATTGAATGGGTCTGGGTGATAGGTTGGACTGGATGATCTTGGAGGTCTCTTCCAACCTGGCTGATTCTATGATTCTAGGCAGGATATGGCAAAAGGAGTCTTTATCTGTGAACATTCTGAAAATCACTGTTCATTTTGTGGAGTCCAAAGTGAACACTACCCCTGATAATCAGAGCAGGCAACCACCAGACTACACAATCTGTGTTTGTGATCACTGTCCTTAAGCGTTAGACTGTTCCTATGGGAAAGCAAAAGAGCTCTGTACAGGGCCTTACAGACAGCATCAAGAGTTGAACACCTGGCAAATAAATACACAAACCACGTGCATGAACATGGAGGTTGTGAATCACGCCTCGATCGTAAAGGTGAGGAAAGGAGAAAAAAATCTAGGTTGATAGGTGAAAATAAGAGAGAACAGGTTGCCCAGGGAGGTTGTGGCTGCTCCCTCCCTGGAGGTGTTCAAGG